>JAGFNQ010001213.1:0-310728 GCA_024364735.1 Boesenbergia rotunda | reverse complement strand
TTGGGTGATTAGCCAAAGCTAACTCAAGATGATGTGTAATGTGGATCTTGACCCTTTGTTTCCAAGAGTTATATAAGATGTAATTGGTACAATATTACCTACCTAATTATACTAAGTCTTGGGCGATTAGCCAAAACTAACTAAGATGAGGTATAATATGGATATTGTCCCATATGAATGTAATCGTTATATGGTTTTGAGCTAGAAATGTGGGCAAATTGAGTTTGCATATATCCATGACTAGCCCCTACCAAAGGTCTACAATTCAGTGAGAGTGTCATTTAATTAAAGACCTAATTAAATGATCTAGATATGATACTTATTTCTGTATATTTTACTGTTATAGATTATCATGTCATCTAAACACGTCAAATACTCTCTCTCTCTGTGATCTGTCCTTGAGAAGGACAAGCTCAACGGAGCTAATTTTCTGGATTGGTACAATACTTGAGGATCGTCCTCAAACAAGAACGAAAACTATACATACTAGAGCAACCTCTTCCAGAAGCACCTATCACTACCGCCACTCGCATCGAAAAGGATGCTTATAAGAACCATCAGGATGATGCACTTGATGTATCATGCCTCATGCTTGCCACCATGAACTCTGAGCTTCAAAAGCAACATGAGAACATGGATGCACATGATATGGTTGAGCACTTAAAACAACTATATCAAGGGCAAGCTAGGCACGAGCGTTTTGAGGTGTCTAAGACCCTATTTGCATGCAAAATGCAAGAAGGAACTCCCGTAGGAACTCATGTACTCAAGATGATTGGGTATGTCGAGAACCTTGAAAGACTAGGATTTCCACTGGGTCAAGAATTGGCCACGGACCTTATCCTGCAATCGTTGTCGGAAGGGCACAATCAATTTATCATGAACTATAACATGAACGAAATTGACAAGTCATTGCCTGAGATGCTCAGCATGTTGAGAACTGCTTAACCTAATCTCAAGAAAACCAAGACCAGTAATGTACTAATGGTACAGAAGGGCAAAGGAAAATGGAAGCCTAAGGGCAAGGGTAATACCCAAGTCAAAGGCAAGGCCAATTCTACTACACTGAAGGCCAAAGGCGGGGTGCCTAAGGAAGGGACCTGCTTCCATTGTGGTGAGATCGGACATTGGAAGCGGAATTGCAAACTCTACCTAGAGGAAGTAAAGAAGTGAGACTTCTGCCTCAGGTATTTTTGTTATAGAAGTCAATCTATCTATTTCCTCTTCTTGGGTATTAGATATTGGTTGTGCATCTCACATTTGTATTAATGTGCAGGGCCTTCGAAGAGCTAAATCATTGACAAAGGACGAAGTGGACCTACGAGTAGGCAATGATGCAAGAGTTGCTACTATAGCTGTTGGCACGCCCCGAGACCCAGGAGTCGCTGAACCAATATAAAATCGGACAGCATCTCCCCTGTCCGTCGGACAATTTATACATACATACAATATCCAAAAACTCCACACAATATATATTTGGCCTCAGGCCTCAAAATCAAGACATAACATAACCATAACACAAATAAACCATACCTGACTGCGGACCAGTCGACTTACGATGAAACAACAATACAAAAAACCCCTTAGGGCACATGACACACTCATATGACATATCGCTAAAAGAAATATAAAACAAATGCATTACAAAGTATAAAACAAAACCATGTCGTCGCGATAGGTAGAGACTAGTTGTTGGGATCTTCTGGCGACTTCAAGTATCTCAACCTGAAATAAAAACATAGGCAACGGTGTGAGTCCAAACGAACTCAGCGGATACCTAAACAGATATGCATAGTAAGTTATACTAATAATAAGAGTCACGCTGATACAGTCTCGTATGAACAATAAAAAAGGGTATACATTGAAGATACTGAATGAAGGTACATACCAGAATCCACCTATCCTGCAGAGGGGTGAAATAAATCCCTATGGAACAAGTATAACACATAATCCAAGGTAAACAAGTCTCCAGTATATGCATGTCAATCAAATGCAGAAATCAAATGCAACAAACAATGCACGATGCAAAATATGCACATGGTGCAATGATATGTGTCACCCCTGACACCAGTCAGATCATCGTCCACCTGTCATAAGTGGACGTCCGAGTGAGTAGAGCTATGACAACTGTACGCACCCTGCTATCACTACTCCTAAGTGACCGAGTGGATAGGATGCTGGCGGAGGACACCCTCCTACCCCAAGCAATGGGGGAGTCTCGCTCTCATCTTCTCGTGTCTCAGGACGAGAAGGGATCCCTGGCTGCTATCACGGCCGGAATCACCCTCTAAATAGTGGTCGAACGGAGCAATACAGGGCAAATGTACACACTCTATGGTAGCCACTACCCCTGAGTGGATGCGTGTGCATATCCTCATGTAACTGGCGATGGGCTCAGACTACATAGTAGCTGATGATCATTAGCATGCAACAATGCAAGAATGGTGCATGACACGAACACATACAACACCCACCAAGTCATCATCTATCACCTCAATGTACTAGGTATAGGTCTGAATCCTATCACATGGAATACAAGTAACCTACTAGGTATACTGGCAAGGTAACTAGTGATCCATCAATGTCAAATGCAAGAGAATATATCACTACATCTATGCACATATATACACACGACAACCATAGAGACTGTATGAAATTATATGGAGATTATCTCAAGAATAAGCAGCAAATATCAATAGAGGTATACTAAGACAGATATAATGTATAAACTTACTGTTATCTATAACCAACCATGCATAGCAATATGACAATATCAAAAGAGATAAGTCAGAGGTACTCGCCTCAAGAATGTAGTCCGAATAGAGAATGAAGCTCCATGACCAAGCGGAGTAACCAAGTCAGTCCTATATCAAAGGCATAGTTACTTAGCTATTTATACCAATACCAAATAGCTAATATAACACAACCTCATTAGGATCATCCTAATCCTAATGATCAATCCTAAATTTAAAATCGAAAACATAGAGGTTAGTTTTATTCTTTAATCCAATCCCAAGTCCAATCACTTTGTCCAATCAGTACCTAATCCAAAACCAAGGTCCCATCCCATAAGGTAACTCTCAATATGAGCACTACAACACCAAATGGAATACGCCATTACAACCTAATCCCAACATAAACCAATTTCCAAGTATATCTCTCGATGGAAGCATTACAAGATCAAAGAACTCATGGTAATACCCCACCCAAGCAAAACTAATCAATAGTGGTCATACCACTTCATAAGAAACTAATTTAAATAAGGTCCAACCTCAACTTGTGATTCATGACATAACCAAAACCCAAACAGCCCTCACGGCAAGGGGAAAACAAGATGAGACTCATGGCAGTCTCACAACCTAAATGAAAAGGGAACAAAACACAATCAATCAATCCCTCACACACACACAAAACCTTACAAATCCAACATCACAGGTAACTCAATCACCACTTAGATTCAACTGGAACATCACTATTCTAAATTCATGAATCAAACATTTCTAGCAATCACCCAAACCAACTAAGTAGTATCATCCAAAATGCACCCAATCCTTACCTTTGATCTAAAACAAACCACAGTAGTTTCATCTAAGCTTAGCCCACCAATTAGTTCCAAAACAGATCAGGAATAAATCAAAAACCCAATTCTAGATCAGAACATCTGAAGAATGAACTCACACCAACAAAACAGAGGAAGAAGGCAAACTCACAAACCGAATTCAAATACTAAGCCAAGGAAAAAAATAGCCACTATAGATCCAAGTCTCCACTGACAAAAGCTCCAAATCAAACCCATAGCTACAGATCAGAAGACAAGCCCAATCCCAGAACAGAGATCACATTGCCCTACTAATCATCCAAGATCAATATTGAAAGAGCGCATCTTATCTAGAATCAGACCTACAACAACATCCCTGCTCGATTCCCATGAATTTGTGCACGCTTAGAAGGAGGAACCAATCTCCAGCCCTAGATCCGAATTGATTCAAAGGCAGCCGGATCGCTGCCGACGAGCACTCCCCCTTGCGCCGACCATGACAGCAGAGGAGAAGATGCGATGTAGAGAGAAAAGAGAGGATCCACGTCGAGTCTTACTTGGGTTGCGGACGAAGTCGGAGAGGAAGAAGATAAGGGGTTGGCTGCAATTCTAGGGCTCAAGGAAGAGAAAGGAGAAGAGGGGATCAGGGGAGAAGGTGGCTGCGGCTAGGTCATCCAGAATGGGAGAAATGGAGTGTTCATAAAGGGGGGGTGGCTTTTTGCAGAAAAGTCCCTCAATTCTCCGGAATCCAAACATTACTCTTAGGGTAAGGTTTTAACAGTTTACCCATCTAAATTTATGTAATACACCTCAAGTCTCTAAGGTTAAATAGTTTATCAGCTTAACTCCTTAACTTTAGGTAAATTTACATAAGCCAACTTATTTGAGGTTTTCTTTCATGAAACCCTTGATAAGTTTTAAGTCTTTTACAATAAAGCCCTTTGGGCTCCTCCCGTAGGGCCAGAAACCCTAGACTCTATTTGGAAAAATTCCGAAAATTTTTTTGGTCCGAATTTTTGAATTGCCGTATTTTACAGCTGTAGGACATATTCTTTGTCTTTGCCTACTGGGCTTATCTTAGAACTAGAGAAGTGTTTTTATGTACTTGCACTAACTAAGAACATAATTTCTGTATCTTGTATGGACAAGAAAGGTTTTTCATTTATCATAAAGGATAAATGTTATTCTATAATGTTAAATGACATGTTCTATTGTAGTGCACCACTTATGAATGGATTCTATGTTCTAGACTTAGAAAACCCAATCTATAATATAAATACCAAATGGTTCAAACCAAATGATTTGAACTAAACGTATCTCTGACATTGTCGCTTAGGTCATATAAATGAGAGTCGCATATCCCAGCTCCATAAGGATGGATTACTGGACTCATTTGATTTTGAATCATATGAGACATATGAATCTTGTCTTCTAGACAAGATGACCAAGACTCCATTTAGTGGGCATGGCGAAAGAGCGACAGACTTATTAGGACTCATATATATTGATATATGTGGCTCATTTAATGTCGGAGCTAGAGGAGGCTATCAGTACTTCATCACTTTTACCGATGATGTCAGTAGATACGACTATGTGTATCTAATGAAACACAAGTCGGAATCCTTTGAAAAGTTTCAAGAATTCAAGAGTAAAGTACAAAATCAATTTGGCAAGAGTATTAAGATGTTTCGATTAGATCGAGGTGGCAAGAGTACAAAACTTTCTCATGTGACTATTAGTATGAATAGTCTTTAGACTTGAAGTCACTACGGTTCCCTACATAAGGAGTTATGTACTTTGGTATCGTCAAACGTCACCCATAACATGGTGGAGTATAAAGACGATCACTGAGTATGTAATGAATTATGTGGAGGGATATGAGTGATGTAGATGGGATCTATCCCTCCCATGTGACGGGAGTGATATCTGTGGGTCCCTTGATGGAGTAAGACTACTAAAATGCATAGCCATGCTCAAATGAGTCAATATGAGATATTGAGTTCATTTATTTGATTGAGTCTACTCAGGGATCAAGAAACATAACGATTAATCGAAGATGACACGGTCTATGCCTCATTAGTCAATCTAGATATCGAAGATGAAAGGACAAGGTCATATATTGTCATAGTCACGGAGGTTAAGTCGGATCTCGATTTTCTCGTCACTTGGGTAGCAATGATGCATTGCTAGATGTCGCTCATTGCTTATGTGTCTAAAGCGGTTTAGACATATTGCCAACATTATGAAAACCTATTGGGTCACACACTAAGGACACGATGCTTCGGAGATTAATTGATTTTAGTTTAACTAAGATTTGATTCGAATTGGATTAATTGAGTTAGACTCAAGTGAATCCAATTGGATTATGAGATTGAGATCTAATTTGAGTTTGACTTATTTAGATTAGACTCAATCACATTTGAATGAGATATTAATTTATTAAAATGTTTAATAAATTAATAATTGAGGAAGATGAAAAATTTCTCTTTATTGGATGAAGAGAAGTTGAAGAGCTACATGAGAAAATGTGCTCTAAGTGGGTTTTTATTAGCATTAATGGAGAGAAGTTAAAGGGACAAAAACTCTTCATATTCATGGGATGAGTATAAAAGAGTTTTTCTTGTCATTTGGATAATGAACTTGTCATTCTTCCTTCCCTTCCTTCTCTTGGCCAAAATCCTTCTTCTCCCTCTCCTTCTTACTTTGTGAATCTCCTCTTGTGGCTAGCACCACAAAGGTGATTCTTCTTCGAAGCTTGAGAGATCGTGTTTGTGTGGATATGTATAGAGGCATGGACACTTGAACGTGCAAGAGATCCAGCATACTTTGGACAAGTGGGATAAGCAAAAGGCACGCACCAAAGGTATACTTATATGATAGGAATTTGTAAATTAACTTTGTATGAGTTTTCTTTCGCATGGATCGCTCGTGGGATATCTTATTTCCGCTGTGATTTTTTGAATGTTTTTGCCTATAGATCCCTACACTCACATCCCTCGGATGTCACTCCATCCTTCATGACTTATCTTCTGGAGCTTCCTTCGGCCTCGATCCTTATTGTCGTGTCTTCTTTTGCCAAGACTTAGCCTTCTAACATCCTCCATCAGCCTCGCATCCCTTGGATGCCTCTCCATCCTTCACGTCTTGTCTTCTGAAGTTTCCTTCAGCCTTAGTCTTTGACTTTCCTTATTTGCCAAGATCTCACTTGGACTTTTCTTCTTTGCCAAGATCCCATTTGGACTTTCCTCGTTCTATCTGTATCCTGCATACTCACAATGCATATCAAATATAACAGTAAATCTAACTTAAACTTTTGTGCAAACATCAAAATCTAGGGCACCTAGATTACTCCAATAAAAAATACTTATGATGATGACTTATTCAACAAATACTGCACTAAGGAAGATGAAATCGGCAGTGATGACGAAAATGAGATGTCTAATTATGAGTCTAGTGATGATGTTTTTACTGAGCATGACTTTGATATTGAATTTGAGACTGATTTCTTGGGAAAAATTTTGAATCGAGGTGATTTTAAATTCATAGAGGGTTGAAAATTCAAACCATTAAGAGGGATGCTATTTGAAGATATCAATGCATTTAGGAAAGTTATGTACGAGTACTCTATTCAGTGGGGGTTTCAATTAGTTAAACTAAAGAATGAAGCAAAATGAGTGATGTTACATTGTGGGGATGAGACATGCGAATGGAGGGTTCATGCATCTTTGATGCCAGATGATATTACTTTTGGTATAAAGACCAGTAACCTTGATCACAGTTGCACAACTAAAGAAAATTTGAAGGCATCTACAAAGTGGTTGGCGGGAAAAGTAATAAGTTTGGTTCAGACAGATAGAAATATGAAAATTGACGTACTTAGAGATGAACTCCAAAAATATGGATTGCAACCCAATAAGCAACATGTGTATAAAGCTAAGCAAAAAGCTATTAAACTTGTGGATGGTTCTTATTCATCTTCATATAAACTACTTCCAAAATATTGTTTAATGGTCATGAAAACAAACCCTGGAAGTGTTGCTAAGATTGAATTTGCACTTAGTTTAGGGGCAATAGTTCCTTCAGTTAAAAGATTTTTTTGTGGGCTTGATGCCTTGAGCAAAGGGTTCTTGGAAGGTTGTAAATCTTATATAGGGTTTGATGGTTGTCATTTGAAAGGTCTTTATGGTGGTGTTCTGCTTAGTGCAATTGGATTGGATGGAAACAATGAGTTGTTTCCTATTGCCTTTGCTATTGTTGAGAGTGAAAATAAGGATAGTTTGTGTTTCTTCTTTGAGTTGCTTTCTGACTTTCTTGGTGGATTTGGCGAAAATAGAGAGTGGACTTTCATAATTGATAGACAGAAGGTATTGTTTAAGTCAATTTTGTAATTTATTTATATTTTATTAGATTATGAGTATGATGCAATTTACTTATAAAACTATGTTTTATTTTTTAGGGTTTGATTGAAGCAATAAGTAAGCATATTCCACATGATGTTCACAGAAAATGTTGTAGGCACATCTTCACAAATTTTAGATCCAGATTTCCACCAATTATTTTGAGGAAACTTTTCTGGACAACTGCAAGGGATTACTCCGAGAGAGAGTTCAAGGATGCAATGGGTAAGATTAGAGACCTTAAACCAGAAGCTTTCAATGGCTAAGTGAAATAGGTGATTCTTTGTGGGCAATATATGTTTTTTCCCAATCCATGAAGTGTAAGCATGTCACAAATAATGCATCTGAGTCCTTTAATAATTGAGTAGGTGATTTGAGGGAGAAACCTGTGTTAACATTAGTTGATACACTTAGGGTCAAACTAATGAGCAAGTTACAAATAAAATATGCCACTGGGTGTGGGTGGACAAATATGATGATTCCACAAGTGGTTGCAACTTTACAAAATATGTCACAAAAATATAGGAGATTGTTATTTTTTTATGCCAATAACATCACATATGAGGTTAGGGAAGGAAATACATCATATATGGTCACAATCGAGAATAGGTATTGTGATTGTAGGGTTTGGAATTACATAGGTATACCTTGTAAGCATGTTATGGTAGTACTAATAGATAGGAATCAAAATTTGGAAGATTATTGTGATCCCAGATTGTCCACAATTGATAAATTCAATACTTGATAAGTCATTTTGGCCTGAGATGGAGGCTCATACCTGCTTGCTCCCTAAGCTGAGAAGAAGGGTCAGAAGGCTAAAAAAGGCTTGAATGAGAGAATAAGGTAAGGGCCCTACAATTAGGCATAAGAGGTCGTGCACTCTTAAATATTTAAGGTGCCAATAATTTGGTCATAACAAGCGTACTTGCGCTGGTGGTCCTGTTAAGCAAAGAATGAGTTCCAAAAAATCAAGATCTCAGGTTAGAACTTTAAAACCTCTAGTCCATTTTTAGTTTTTTGTTTCAATTGACAATTATATCATTATTTTTTATCATCTATGTAGAATGATGATAGTAGAGCTGACAATATATTTAAGGTACAAATGGAGTCATAACTAGGCCACCAAAAAGGATGTGTACCACATGAGGGGTTAGTGCAAGAAATACATGGAGAGCAATCAAAATAACAGGTTAAGTATTTGGGAATTTTTGTTCATTATTTTCTTACAAGCTAACCACTAATGTGATTATTTTTGAAACGTTAGACGCATGGAGGAGCTTAACTTGCTAAATTGGTTTCTACAAAACCACAATAAATTGAGAACCCAACACCTAAAAATACACAATTCAAGATACTTTTCTATACTCATTTCATGTTTATAAAATTATTCACAATCAATGAACCATGTTACTAACATCAACTTATTTTGTTGCATTTATATAGTGGGATAGGAATCACAATTAGGGGCAACTATTTAGGAGTAATAGAAGTCCTGTGATTGTAGGGTTTAGGGTTTGGGAGTGAACTTACAGATAGATTTGCAACAAAGCAAACAACTAGAAACTCAAATGCAAGTAGCTTTTCATCTTAGTCATCTTCAGTGTCTTCTCTTCATCTTGCCACTGCTTGGGAGTAAACTTGCAGACAGATATGTAATGAAGCAAACTCCTAAAAACTCAAATACACATACTTCATTGACTGCTAAGTCAAGTGTCAGTTTAAAGACACACACCCTCTTCTAATGTGTTGTTTGTTTGTGTGTGCACTTATGTGCCAAGACACTTTTATGTATTTATGGATAATTATTTTAATAAAGGCAAGTATTTGGCGTTAATCATTTACTTTTCTGTACGTATATGATTAATGATAAAGTCCCACAGATTAATGGTTATATTATTCTGAAAATCGTCCTTGATCGGATAGATATCTAGAGGGGACATAGATATCTAGATCAACGCTAAGTATGACTAGGTCAAGATAGACTGGAGGGATGAATATCCAAGTTGTACTTGGGGGTGCCTTGAGTTTAGAGGTACACTGGACACGACCCGCTTAAGAGAACACCACATATTAAGCATCATTGGTAGTTCGTCTTAATGAACGAGTGTAACTGATCTTTTGACTTGAGACCTTCATATATTCTATGCGTGGAGTTATGTACTTTGATGTCGTTAAAAGCAATCTTTAATCGGATTGTGATTAATACGATAATTGGGTGTATGACAAAACGTAGAGAGAATAGTGTTGAGTCAATAGAGGATTCATCGCTCTCTTGGATTTGGGAGTTAACATCCTGGCCGCTTGATAGAGATATTAGTGACTCGAAATCCATGGCCATGGGAGGAATGATTATCATTCAAGATGAGTCTATTATATCTTGGAAATCAAGTAAAACAATTAATTGGTGATGATGCATACTGCACCGAATTAATTGGGATGTAGAATAAAGATGAAGAGATTGAATTACACAGTAATCGGTTCATGGAGGTTTTAGTTTATAACTAATATTCTATCACGTTGGGTGGCTAAAAATTGTTGCTAGACAGTTACCTTAGTCTGTGTATGGATTTACACTGCCTTCGTGTATAGAACCTAGAGGGTCGCACGCATAGCACATAGACGCGAACAGTATCTGTAGTTGATTATTTTAGTGGATACTAAAATTAATCAATTTATTATTTCTGAATAAGAATTAATTGGATTATTAATTATTTCTGAAATATCGGAAGCGAGAATGGATCAAGATCAAATATGGATTTATTTGATGTAGAGAAAAGAGAGTAGATTTATCTCTTATTCTCTTTGGAGAATTTGAAAGGTCACAATTATTATGGCAATAATGGAGAAGATAAAGAGTCTCTATTAATGATTATTAATGGAGAAGATGAAGAGTCTCTATTAATGATTATTAATGGAGAATTTCAAAAGTCACAATTATGATAAATTAATGAAGAATATGAAGAGTCATATCTCTTCATCTTCCTTGGAGGCTATATATATCCACCCTTGGAAGAAGAGGAAAACACTTCTCCTTTGTCTCTCTTGTGCGATTTCTCTCCATCTCTCTCGGGAAGCCTTCGGCAGCCTACTTCTTCTCTAGTTGGAGACACATCTCCAGATCCGTAGTGCATCCGAAAGAATTCTGTCGATCCAAGTGGCTAGCACCTAACGGATCATCTAGTTCATGATCTTGTGCGCGTGGATACCGCTAGAGGAGTCACACGTGGGGCTCTCATCTGTTCGTGATATTATTCACAAGTAAGCAAAGGATTACAAGGTATGTTTTTAGTTTATGCTTATTTTCGCATCATTTTGTTTAGAACTATATATACCACGAAAAGATCCATGATTTAAGAGCAGATTTTTGCTTTATTATAAATATTCCGCTGTGCTCAGAACCCAACATTGTTGATACTGCTATTATGGAAACTTTTGTACTTACCATATTTTGTGTTGCTATTCGGATATTTTGTACAATATAATAATCATACTGTAATACTATTTTAGATTTTAGCTTGGATGGATATAAGAACATGATTGTTGTATTTATTATGAAAGAATAGTTTCATCCCTATCTTTTGTTGGCTGGATTAAAAAATAGAGTAATGATAGGGAGAGTGAATTTGGAAGAGTGAATGGGAAAGTGAATGACGTGGCAGTTATTGTATACACGTCCGATCGTCGATCGGATACCACCGGCGGCCTCTGATCACCGTCCCGAATCAAACTATGTCCTAAGAAGATCGGTGAACTCATCGGGAATCGCCGCAATTATGATCTCGTCGCATTCACCGTTAATCCGGCGAGATCTCAATTATCGACGACCCTGCCGGGTTCACCATCTTTTTAGGACATAGTTTGATTCGGAACGGCAATCAGAGGTCATCGGTGGTGTCCGCTCGGCGATCGAACATGTACACATTAGCTACACATCATTCACTCTCTCATTCACTCTCCCAAATTCACTCTCCCTATCATTACTCTAAAAAATATGTTTGGTAAGCATTCATGAGTTTGGATTGATGCATCTTTTGTTGGCTTGATTTAGTTTGGATGGATGAAAGAATATGTTTAGTGTTGTTGGCATCCATTAGTTTTGTGCAAGAAGATGTTGGTACTTTAATTCACTATTATTTTGAGAACATTTTATGAATGAGCTAGTACATTTTCTTTTTGACAATTTAATAGTGCAGCATTCCAATTCTTACAGTAATGTTGGGCATGATGATTCCAAACCATAGCTTCAAAACTTTTCAAATTTTAACACTGTCAATTACTCAAACTCATCACAATAGAAAAAATAATGCATCACAAATTTATATTTTATCATTGATGTCAATTCTTAATCCAAACAATCCAATGATAATCAAGATAAATTTCTACATAACATTTTCATTCTTATTCATGCTCTTATTATTAATATCACCAAGACAAGTAAATTATAGTCAATAAAAACACATTTAGAATCATCAATTTTCATACAATATACTTGTATTCGCAAGAAGCTTTCTTCACCACATTTAGTCCAGGCATAACCATATCTTCATTTTCCATTATGCCTCTTCCTTTAATCTTATTCTTTCGAAGCTAACTTCCATATTTAGATTCTCTAGGAATTGATATCACCCACTTCAACCATCCATGGTTAGGACACTCATAGTATAATCTTCCAGGATTTTTTGATGGAATTAGACACCAACACCTCAACAATCCTCCGACAATCTCTACAAGAAATCTGCTCATACCTCATGCTATTCATGTTATTACTACAACTAGATAAAGCCATAACTAGGGCTGTGCATTCGGTTAAAATCGAATCGACTGAACCGAATAAATCGAAAATCGAATTGATCGATTTTTTTTTGAATCGACCGAACCGACTGAATTTTCTACAAAAATCGAACTTACCGAACTGATAAAATTTCGGTCGATTCGGTTTTCGACCGAATAAATCGAAATTTTAAATTTTATTTGATTTTTAATTAAAATAACCAAATTTTATTTAATTAATTATAATTTTAAATAAAAAATAATTAAATTAATATTTTTATTCGGTTTAACCGAATTGCAAAATTTAAAATCGAAACCGAGCCGATTTAACTGAAAAATCGAACCGATTTAAAAAAAAATAAAAAATCGAATTAATCGAACCGAATTTTAAAATTCGATCGGTTCGATTCGATTAATTCGATTTTTTCGAATTTTTACTCACCCTTGGTCATAACTTTCAAAACTCTATGTACAATTAAAATCCTTTGAAGTTAATTCTTTAATATCATTTGAAATCACTTCAATAATGAGCAACGAATGTACTTTTGTTTGACAGATTTTCTCTTCGTCCAGAATTTTAACTCCTTTGCATAAAGGTGGATCCGCCACCCCAACGGTCTCCAGGTCTCTACCCCACAAATATCCAGAGGTGGTAAATCACGGTGAATGCTTATGTGGCGAGGCGCCTGGGGTCGAGAGAATTTTTTAAACAGTAGCTGAGTTTTTACCACTCGCGCATACCGTCGACCCTCGAACCCTTGACCTTCGTTGCAAGTGGCAAGCGCCTAACCAATTGCTCCAGCCCGTGGGGGCGAATTTTAACTCCTCCTTTAATCCATGAGAGAGATTCAAAAAAAGACGAAACGCTCGCCCCCAGCGCCCCCGTCAGCCCGCCCCAGGATTAACACGGAGGTGGTAAATCACGGTTATCATTGGTGTGGTGAGACGCCTAAGATCGAGAGAATTTAATATTAACAGATCAGGATTTTATTTTTGTGCACAACTTAATCCGAGAGAGAGAGAGAGAGAGAGAGAGAGAGAGAGAGAGTGGGGCAGGGCGAGTGGAGCAGCGGGGTGAGAGGAGCAGTGAGCGAGGAAACATGATAGATTAAGATTATTATTTGGGATAGTTGGGAGAGTATAATGATAAAAAAAAATTATAGTGGATTATCGTTTATTATTTTCGTTAATAGGAAATATTTAAATTACTTATATCGCACGAGAGATTTTTTGTTTTTCTTCAAATTACGGGTTCGTAATTTGATTTTGAAATTTTACAGACCTTATCGATTAATGAAATTTTCTCTATTTTAATTCCACGCCGCAGCGATCGACTCCACGTGGTCGTCGCCGGTTGTCTTCTTCCGATCGCATTTCCTAATTTTCATCGGGATGCGGGAAGCGAGAACTCATCCGTCTCAATCCCATTTGATCGAACTCGTCCTGTTTCGCCATCCGCTCCCATGGTGACGATCGGCAGTGCAGCATCAACGCCAAGCTCGTGAGTCGACTCTCTGTTTCCCTTTGTCTTGTGCTCTATTCTCTCCCCTAACTAAGATCCAAATCTCCTTCGATCCCTAGGTCTTACTGGGAGACATGGAGATCGGGAAGTCCAGCCTTGTTCTTCGGTTCGTCAAGGGCCGGTTCGTCGACCACCAGGTTCTTCTGGCTCACTTCCCCCTTTTGCCATGGAATTTATGTGGTGTTTGAATAGGTTGGAGGTGAAAGTTGGGATTTCTTTTTGTTGGTGTTTTACGTGTTCGATCACAGGAGCCCACTATCGGAGCTGCCTTTTTCTCCCAGACGTTGGCGGTGAGCGATGCCACGGTGAAGCTTGAGATTTGGGATACGGCGGGACAGGAGAGGTATCACAGTAGCTCCCATGTACTACAGAGGAGCAGCTGCGGCCATTATTGTGTATGACATATCCAGATTGGTGTGTACCGTTTCTCTCTTTTTGTTCTCATTCTATGGCAACGCAATAAACGTGCTTGAATAAAATAGATTGCTTTTCGTTGTTCCTGCTTTATGTTATGGTTTGATGACTTTGTTTTCTCTCTGGTGAGTTTAGGAATCATTTGTTGGGCTAGGAAGTGGGTTCAAGAGTTGCAGAAACAAGGTCAGCTGAAGAAGGACTATTTTGAGCATTGCTAGACGATTATCCCAAACGTTTATTCTTACAAGGATGCTGTTTTGTAGGCAATCCCAGCATGATGACAGCTCTTGCTGGAAATAAATGTGAATTGGTGGAACCAAGGAAGGTCACAACTGAGGCAAGTATAGTGCTATATCTAGCAATTTTTAGAAGTTCAGATCGTGGACAAGATTGTCCAGATGTTTCTTTTGAATGCATTCTGTAGGTAACATTAGACTTCTTATGCTTTATACATTTCTCCAAGTGCAACTATTCCCCCTTGACCATAATAATTTGCAAGCAGCAGCAAATGTGCTTATTTAGTTGTTTGTCCCCCTTGACCATAAGTTTACATATTTTAACTGTAAATTCCTTATTGTTTGTTAATCAGAATTGTTCATCACCTTACAACAAACCCTTATAGACTAATTTCCTTCATTGATGTTTTAATATAAACTATAGCTGATTATTGAAAGATAAAAACACTGCAAATTCCGTTTGCCTTTGTTTTGTTAAAATATTCATGTCCAACAAAAGCTTCATGTGCCACTGTATCATATTATAGAACCCAACTCCTGCATGCAATTGACTTTAACATAAAACAATAGTATGAACGGGATTCTTGACCAGGAAAATTAGACTTCTACGTGCTAGCATAGATTAGTTGCTCAAACTGGATTTATTGCATTTATATATTGTCAACTATCAAGTTGTATCAGAATAAGCAAGGATCGAACTTCAGATTAAGTTCATCACCTAAATGCTTCTCTCAAGCTGAATTGCTTGGAAATTTCTATTGGTGAATTAGAAAATTGAGAATAATTTTTAAAAGAGTATTCAACTTTCTGGTGGACGCTATCATATGTTACTATAAGTGAAGTCCTTTCACTTATGAATAAATTTTGGACATAGTTCACAGTTCTGTATGATTGTGAAATTCAGAACATTAACCAGTTTGGTGCTTATTATTTTTATATTGGTAAAATGTTTGGAATAATTTACATTTTAACTAACATAGAGTTTGTCTCATAAAATGGGCGCTTATCATTTGTGCGTGCATTTCACAACTTATTTTCCACTTAAATCTTCTGATGTCGTTATTGGAGTGAAAGTTTATTAACCTGTGTTTACAAGACATGACTGGATTTTCTTTTTGCATTGCAGGAAGCGAAGGCATATGCTGAGGAGAATGGTATCTTCCTCATGGAAACCTCTGCTAAAACTGCCATCAATGTACATGATGTATTCTATGAAATTGGTATAATATTGACCATATGTTATTTCCACTTGTGGTGGATGAGCTTGTTTAAGGATGGAATTCTATTGATCATTTTTGTGATTTGAGTTTCAGTAAATTATTCTACCTTGATTTTTTACAAGAATTTAATGTCTTTTTGAGTTCTATTTTCCCTCGAATTTCTGTTGTTTAGGCATTCTTTTCACTATTTTCTTCCTTATTTTAGTTTAAGAATAGTGTTGAATTTTACATTTGTTTATAGTTCTCTCTCTCTATATATATATGTGGAGAAAATCTACTCAGTAATGTTCTTCATGTGATAGCAAGAAGATTACCCCGTTCTCAACCAGCTGTACTGCCAGCAAGAATGGTTCTTTGTTCTTAGGTATGAAATACTTTTGGTTTTAGTTTATCATTTTTTTTTTTTTTGCTCAGGTCATGTGTTAAAAGCTGACTTAGATATGTTATCATGTATAGGTGGGACATGAAGACTAGCCTCTAGATAGAAATTTCATATTGTTAATAACCAACATTTTATTTAATTTGACAATATTGGATAACAAGTTGCTATCTCATGCCTCATGGATAACAAGACTGAAACTGGCAAGTCCAATAAAACAACAAGCTGCTATCGATCTCATGGATTTTACCCACCAATGATTCTTTGAGCAAAAACATTGATTAAAAGTCAGAGCCACACCCACTGACATGTCTGAGAAGTATTGTTCTGCTTTCGCACTAGGACCAAAGTGCATTCACATGACTACGATCGACAGCCTCCCTTGCTCTACCCTTTCAGTCCTTGCAATCTTTCCTCCACTCAAGATGCACAACATCAGGCAAGGCAATGCAATTTTCTTGATGCATTTCTGTTGGTATAATATTCTTTTAATAAAGAATATCTGAATATTCGAAAACGATAATAACTACAGATTTAGCACATCTACTTTAAAATCTTCCTTCTTATTACTCTTGACTGCGGATTGAATCTTTGCTCCAAAGAAATCTGCACAGAGAATACCAACTCAGGCAAGGAAATCTAGAAGGATTCTGACCAGTTCTTCTGATATAGTCAGCCCGTCGAGCAGTTTTTCCAGCTTGTTGGTCTCTTTTGGCTTCTGCTACAGCGAGCTTTGCCTCGGCTTTGTGTCGCACAGCGGCAAGCCGCTTCATTAATCTCTCCCGAGCAGATGCCCTCGTTCTCTCTGCCTCAACCTGATAAAATTGAAATAATCAAAACTGATTGCATGCTTCATGGACAAACAAACTAGTTGAACTGATTAAGAATTAAAGATTTGAAATAATCAGAATAGATTTCTGTTAGTGTTTTACCTCAACTTTACTCATTTCAGCTTCTATTGTCGCTTTTTGATGATTTTCCCATGCCGCGATTTTGATCTCTTCTAGTTTAAATCTGAGGAACAATTTCCATAAAGATCATGAAAGCAGCAACAACTTCATCAGATGATAAGAAGAGAAAGCCCCACGGGACACAAAGATAGATACCTAACGAGATGCTTGGCCTTCTTAGCTTCTTCCCATGCCGCTGCTCGAGCTTCAGTTGCACTTTCTGCAGGGTGGTCCTTCAACACCGATGCATCCATTTCCTCTTCTTCCTTGCTGGCCCATGCAGCTATGTTCGTCTTCCCCAATTGCTGACAGAGAATCATTATCTCCCTCCTTGTTCTTCTTCGTTGCTCCTTCTCCGACATCTCCTGGATGCTCTGCTCCTCGTTGCCAGCAGCTGAGTGTGCCTGAGTTGAACACGGAGCTGTTCTTTGCGCCGTCGTTGGATGGGAGAAAGGTGGATTAGTCGACGGCGAAGTTGCTCTAACGGGCGTTCCCGTTCTAGAAGGCTCTCGGCTTGTTTCAGGAGTCATTTCGGTGCCCATATCCCTCATGGAAACAGCCCCCACAACACTTGCCGGCGTCACAAATATTGTAGTGCTGCTCCGAGCAGATGCTGGTAAATCGGGCCGACTTCAATCAGCTGCAGAGAGCCAGAACGGATCGAAAAGAAAGAAGTTGTATGTCAATTACCTGCATCTGCATTAATCATCGGATTCTCGAAAACGACCGCCGGTTTTGCTCCTGAATCCACCTCTTTCTTCGCATGGCTCTCGCTCACGTTGGTCTCTCGAGTTATGTACCCAGCTGAGCCTCCTTTTTTCAGCTGCCGGCCGCCCCCGCCTTTGTTTCTGCCTTGGTTTGGTGTTGGCCTCGCAATCCACTTCTGCGCATTGTCCCACTTCGATGGCGCTGGTTTTGAAAATGGCGGTGGTAGCATCGCCGTAACCGTCGTCAACCGGTGCGGCAGCACCATCGTCCTCTCCGCCTTCTGGAACTGAAATCCGGTGGCCACGCCATCTGATTCGAGAGAATGTCTCCTCCCGTGGCTGCCCGTGAACTCCGATGAAACGGAGCACTCTGCACTCTTGCAACTACCCACCTCGCTCGCCCCTGCAAGATTCCGTTGAATTCCCTTGAATCGAATCGCAAAACTCGTCTTTTTTTTTTTCCAGAAATCGGAGAGAGGAGATTCTTTACTTCCGCTCTCGACCTCCGTGTGCTCCGATCTCAACGACGCCTTCGATTCCTGTTGCTCCTCTTCATTTCTCCTCTTCTCCACTCGAAGCAGCTTCTCCCGGAGCTTCTTCGGAGAGAATCCGCCGCCCTGAACCGCAAAACATACAGCTCGATGGAGCTCACGGTAGATAAAACGAGGAGATAGATATTTACCTGAGGAAACAATGGCTGGTTGATGCGTTCGTACTCCATGAGAGCTAGCGTCTCTGATTGGGACTGTGATCAGAAATGGGAAGAACAAGGACGAAAGCAGATGAAAGAGTTGTGGGGAAGGATAGCCTGCTCCATTACAAAAATCTGAACTTGGTAGTTGGAAGTCAGCGACAAGGATGCAGCAGCTTGAGACTGCCAAGTTACTAAGAATCGTCCTGTCATATCTTCTTCTTCTTCCTCTACCTTGCACAAGCTTCATGGTCCTGATAAAGCAAAAGATTGCACAAAATAAATCAATTTGCTTGCGAATTAATCCCTTGTCAATTTCAATTCGCGTAAAATTTTGGGAAAAAAAGAGAAAATATTAATGCGTTCACGAGAGATTGATTAATTTGTGTCTTGGCCTCTCGCTCGCTCTCTCTGGCATTTGCACGCACGCAATCGCTTGATTGGTGCAGGCAATGGGACAGAGTTTGTCAGAAGCATGAAGAATGATTCAATGTGTTCATATATAATTGAACCAATTAATAATAAATTAGGTGGAAGTTTAGCTCCATGAGTACTGGATTCTCATCTCTGAGTGAATTAATTGATTTAGAAGATGTTAATCAATTAATTCGATCGTCTGAGTAGTAGAGGAGAAGAGAAGAAGAAGAAAAACAGAAAGAAAATAAAGCATCTCATTTGGCAAAAGCGAATTTTAATAAGGCGAATGCTAGCTAGCTAGCTAGCTACCAATAGATCGAACGTCGGCAGGTGTGCAACCCAACCCATGACAAGAATTAATGAAGCTTAATGGAAGCTTGGTAAGTAAAAGGTAGCATCCATCGTACAAATATATAATAGCTCTGTTAATTCTGCCTTTCCAATTGAAAAAAAAGGTCTTCATTTGTTGAGCTAGCTAATTACTACTTTTATTTTTCTTTAATTTGCTTGTTCTTGATTAACAAGGATTCGATTATGTATTATTACTTTTGGCATTATTATTAATTAAATCTATCATACATCATTAGGCTTAGCGAAGGTTTGGTTGGTTGCATGGCTTAAGAAAGCCAGACACAAACTTATAACAGACAGACAGCTTGAAGATCTTCCGTCACATTCAATCGCCAATCAATCAAGTGCCTGCTGCGTTGCTTACATGGCTTCTCGCGGTGCATCAAGATGATGTCGAAAGTATGACGATGCATCTTCAAGGCATCTACACTGATGGGAGTTCTTTCCGAGGCTGGATCTCGATCCCATAGAGAATTTCTGTCCCTCTGTCCCATTCATCAACGATGACCGAAGAATCGTCGGATTATCGATCGAATATTACCGGCGGCTTTCAACCGTCGCACCGAACAAAATTATACCTTAGGAGTACGGTAAATCCGTCGGATACCGTCGCAATTGTGATCTCGTCGTATTCACCGTCGAATCTGACGAGATTGTAATATGATATTTTTGACCGATTCATCATTATCCCAGGATATTATTTGATTCGGAACGACGATAAAAAATTATTAATAATGTCTGATCGTCGACTGGATAACTCGCCAAAATCGCCGACGAATGTGAGATAGACGAGACAGGACTAAGATAGAGGATCCCGTTTGATTCTTTCCGCCATCATATTGACAAATTCGCATGTCAAAAATTCAAAATCTTATATCTCTCCGTTATAGAAATTTTTTTTTCATCCACTCTACTCTTATCTGAGTTTCATATTTTTCATTATATATATTTTTTTATTTGCTCTTTCATATTTTACATTACATATAATTAATTTATTTTTAAAATTTAATTCATAAATTATTAACATGCAATAACATTCAACGCTAAATTATATGAGAGGAAGCTCCTTCATTTATTTCACGTCCTAATGAGAGCTCCAAGGTAGATGCTCTTACGTGCCGAAGCAATCCCAGGTTATGATACAGCGGTTGTGTCACTAGTAGTTAACCCAGGTATTTTTGGTTCGATTCCTAACTACGATGCATTTTGTAAGAATTTTTTCTCCAAATGGGGCGTGAACCCTGGGACGCTGGGCTTCTAGACTGTCCACCGCGAGCGCTTCCTGATTTATCCTGGTGACCGATGGGAAACTTCCGTGGGACCGGGCTGGTCACCCCAGGTTCAATTTGTTTGCTACCTGGTTCATCAATCTTACGTGCCGAAGCGAGCTAGTGGTAATTGGCAAAATACATCTCATCTCATCTGAGTGATGTCACACTTCTAAAGGTTCATGTTCTCTCATAAATCGGACAACATTTCTATTGTACGATGAACAATTTGAAACTTAATACATACATATCTCAACATATATAAAAAAATAAACATAGTCACACTTAGTAATAATTCTAATAATTATGATAATTCTGAGGATAATTCTGAAATTGCCATTAATAATTTTTTTAAGAATTTTTGATAAAAACCTAATTAATATTCCTGAAGATAATGTTGAATCTTTAATTGATAATAATTCAAATAATTTTGAAGATAATCCTAATATCTCTGAAATTAAAATACAATCCGATTCTGAAGATAATGTTAAGGATGGAAATCAACCCTTACGTAATTTTACTGATTTTGAATATGAGTGATGATAGGGAGAGTGAATTTGAGAGAGTGAATGAGAGAGTGAATGACGTGGCAATTATTGTATACACGTCCGATCGACGATCGGACACCACCGGCGGCCTTCGGCCGCCGCCCCGAACCAAACTATACCCTGGGGGCACGGTGAACCCGTCGGGGATCGCCACAATTGCGATCTCGCATCATTGACCATCGATTTCGATGGGTTCACCGTTGCCGGCGATTCTGACGAGTTCACCGTCTTCCCAAGGTATAGTTTGATTCGGGATGACAATCAGAGGCCGCCGATGGTGTCCGATCGTCGATCGAACATATACACATTAGCTAGACGTCATTCACTCTCCCATTCACTCTCCCAAATTCACTCTACCAATCATTACTCTTTGAATATAATACTACAACCTTAATAAATAACTTTGAAAATGATTCCACCTATTGTGAGGATAATAATGAAATTTTAAATTTTGAATTTAACCCTGAGGATGAAGATGAATATGATAGTAAAGATGAAAAGAAATTTAATAGAATTAAAACTATGTTTAATAGGGCTTACAAAAAATCAAATAAAATAGAAGTATTAAAGAAAATTAAAAACTTAAATTCAAATGAAATATTAGATGAATCAGAAATTGTTGAATTAATGGAAATGATGCAACTAAACATAAAATTCTTAACAACTTTAATAAATTAATTCGCAACAATTTAGTCCTAATTAATTTTTAATAATTTAACACCAAATTAATTCTTAATAATTTAATTTTAATTAATTCTTAATAATTTTAATTTTAATTAATTCTTAATAATTTTAATTCTAATTAATTCTTAATAACTTAACCTTAATTAATTCTTAATAACTTAACCTTAATTAATTCTTAAATAATTAAACCTTAATTAATCTTAAATAATTAAACCTTAATTAATTCTTAAATAACTTCAACTTTAATTAATTTTTTTAATTTCAACTTTAATTAATCCATAATAATTTAAACTCTAATTAATTCATAATTAATTCTACAACTTAAAATCATAATTAAGTCTTAATTAACAATTCAATCCTTAATTCAACAAAATTCACGAACTAAAATTCAATGAATTAACTTCAGATATAAAACTAAATAAAATCCTACTCAACTAAAACAATCAACTTAATAACTATAAATATATCAAAGTGGACTGACATATTCGCGGGTTCACACGATCTGTATCGAATCGAGAATTTGATACTTTATTAGAAACCTAAGTAAAATGTTTTGACTTGATTGACTCATGCATAAATATCATGTTCATGCATCTGCTTAATTTTTTTAAAAAATATCTGCCATGTTATTCATGTTTATTTTTCTGCATTATTTAAAACGGTTAATAGGAAAAGGATTGGTTGATACTTGCCTAACCTAGTACCAGGGTGGGGTGAGATGATAGTACGTTAGGAAAGCTTGGCCTAGCTAAGTGGAACTAGCCGAAGCTACCTCGCCACATCTTAGACTAGTTGGACTAGAGTTGTTCAAAGAGTAAATTAAGAGTATTATTTCTTTAAAAGGCTTTGTCTAAAGAAAGGGTTGATGATCCAATAAGGCTACGACCAAAGAAGGCCTCTGTGCCTCGCCAAGACCTGGAAGCCAATTAATAAAAAATTCTTTTAATCTACTAGTTGATTAAACTCGAATCTAACTCAAGGTCAACCAGTCTATAAATAAATTGAGAAAAATTATTCAAGCATCTCACAATACACCCATAAGATAACCATGCTTGCTTGTATTGCGACACTTAGAATGGGTGAGATGTTGAGTACTAATTAATTGACAAATGTTTTTCAAAATGATTTCAAAATCTTTAGGATATTTTCTAAAAAAAATATATTTTCAAAATAATATTTAAATATAATAATGTTTTAATGAATTTCATGCTTGCTTGATTGCTTATCTATAAATACTTTTTCAAAAATCATATACCTTTTCGAAAATTGTTTGACCTATACACTTAGACACAAACCTTTTGGGTTAACACTAAAGTCCCTTAAGACACTTAGGTAGAGGTCCTTGTAGTTAACAAGGGTAGCCAGAAGGTGTCAGGTTCAGGAGGAGCTTTTTTTAATTGTTTTTCAAAATTATGCTTTTTAAAAACTTATATCACTTCAAAATAGTCTTAAAAATATCATCATTTCAAAATACGTTTTTAAAAAATGTTTCAAAAACTTATTTTGTCCTTGAAAATATTTTTCAAAAATTATTTCCTTGAAAACTATAATATTTCAAAACTTTTTAAAAAAATATGCCAATTGCTCTTTTGATTTGGAACTCTAAAGACACATAGGAAATATCCTTTATGATCTTC
This sequence comes from Boesenbergia rotunda, assembly GCA_024364735.1. NCBI lineage: Eukaryota > Viridiplantae > Streptophyta > Magnoliopsida > Zingiberales > Zingiberaceae > Boesenbergia > Boesenbergia rotunda. The sequence continues at coordinate 286,999 of JAGFNQ010001213.1, read as the reverse complement.
AAGGATTCCTAAGATTGTGTCAGGATTAGGGAGAGTCATACTCAAAAGAAATTGATTCTATTTGCTGACGATTTTTTTGAAAAATTATTAGATAATTCTTTTCGTTTGAATCAAACCCTAAGACTCGGAGGAAAATCATTTGTAGTCAACAAGCTTTCTAGGATTGTGTCAAGTTTCGGGGGAGGTCAAATCAAAAGAACTATTAAATGTTTCAAAAATATTATATTTTCATACACTATCTTTTCAAAATCATTTTGAAAACATAATATTCTCTTTTTAAAAAACACATCTTCAAAATATTTTTGTCTTTAAGTACTTTTGAAAATCTTTTACTTGAATTTGGAAAATTTTCCAAGACACTTAGGAAAATTTTCCTTGTAGTTAACAAAGTTTCCTAGGATTGTGTCAAACTGGAAAACAAACCAAATCAAGAAAAGTTATTATTTTTTAAAAACTAAATACTTTGATGGAAAATCCCTAAGGCACGTATGAATTTTCTTATAGTCAACAAGATTTCTAGGATTGTGTCAGACTTAGGGAAGTTCAATTTTTTAACATATACATTTTTCCATATTATTGGTGCAATTTAAGTATTTAGTGTTTTTTATACTTTATAAAACAAGTACTTAGTTTTAAAAAAAAGGGGAAGAATTTTGAAAAAAATTCAAAAATTATATATGCTTTCAAAAATATTATCCTAAGTATTTTCAAAAGAAGGAGAGAAATTATCTTAAAAAGGGGGAAAGGCTTAAGTTACATTTCGTTTTAAAAATTTTCATTGTTGATGCAAGTTCTTTTCGTAATTTTTTTTGATGTGTGACAAATGGGGAGAGAGAAGTTTAAGTTAGATTTTTTTCCAATTTCTCCCAAGGATTAAACCTAGATTTAACCCTTAGACCTAACCTAACTTAAGTTATTGTCAAACATCAAAAAGGGGGAGATTGTTGGTACAAGATGCATCAGTGATGTCTTCCTCTAGTGTTTCGATGTTTAATAATATACTTAAGTTAGTAATATATGTTGGAAAAGGTAAGGGTTAGTCAAAGTGATTAAGGGTTAAACCAAACAGGACCTAATGTTTGGTAGGGTAAACCCATGTTTGATCAGATTGACAAAGGGTTAGCCAAACAAGATCTGATGTTTGACAGAGTGAACCAAAACCCAGGGTTGGTCAGTTTGACCAAGGGAGCAAACCAAACCGGACTTGCAGTTTGGAGTTATATTTATCTAAAGATTGAGAAAGTCTAGTCAGGATCATGATGACTAGCAAAGGAGTGATTTTGATGAAAGAAATCATGGTGAGTGAAGTCGGGTCCTAGCAAGGAAAGTTAGGTTGGATTAAGTTCTGGTGAGTAAAGATGAGCACTAAATCCTGGTGAGTGAAGCTGGGTCATAGCAAGTGAAGCTAGGTTGGACTAAGTCCTGGTGAGTGAAGCTGAGCACTAAATCCTAGTGAGTGAAGTTGAGTCCTAGCGAGTGAAGCTAGGTTGGACTAAGTCCTAGTGAGTGAAGCTGGACATGAAGTCTTAGTCCGGGGGACTGAGCACTAAGTCCTGGTCAGGGATCGAGCAACAGAGTCTTTGCCGAGCGAGAGTTGTCGGACAGAAGTATACACGGGTTGAGGTCGGGCGTCTCGAGATTCGAGTTCTCGAAGGCCGAGCAAAAGTCCAACCGGAGGTCCCGGTTGGCAAAAGTTTTAGTCGAGCAGGGATCGCGAACAGAAGTAGAGACGGGTCGAGATCGGACGTCTCGAGATTCGGGTTCTTGGAGGCTATACGAAACTCCAATCGGAGGTTTCGATTGGCAAAAACGCAACTTCTCCAGTGTCGAGTAGGTGAGGACGCGTTCCCCGGGAAAGGGAACATTAGGCGTCGGTTCGATCTAGCGTTTCGGGTGAAATCCAAAGTTAGAACCAATCTTTAAGGCTAAGATTATATGTATATTTGTCTTGTGTTTGATTGTCTTGCAGGTACCTGGAGTTGGAGGGAAGACAGAAGAGAAAATGCAGGGGAAATAACACCTGGGAGGAACATCCAGGGCGCCTGTGCTAATACAGGCGCCCTAGACATGAGGGCGCCCCAGTTGGGGAAGAGCCACTCCCAGGCGCCTGTCTCTCAGGCACCTGGGAAGGTCCAGGGTGCCTGGGAAGCCCTGTTTTATCCATCCGCGAAGTTTACAAATGTGGATCAGGTTTGACCACATATGAGGCACCTTAAAGGCCTCTAGGGCGCCCTGGACGATGCTATATAAAGGAGTTCGACCCCTCAACTTAGTATATCAATTTCCATATCCGCCTAAGCATTTTTTGCAAAGCAAAAGTGCTCAAGTTGAAGTTCTGCGACCAAGGAGGCTCCAGGGAGAAGCGTGCGACGCTTTGGACTTCTAGAGTTGACCGAGTTTTTGGTTTGTTTTTTATTTACAAGTTGTATTTCGATTTACTTATTATTTGCTTGTAATCCGAACTGTAAGACAGGTATTCTCCGCCTCCAAAAATTTCGAAAAGGAAACCATTAGTGGACTCACGCCGAGTACATAGGCCTTGGATGTACTGACCTAAGGGGATCAGGATCTAAGTAAAAAATCCCGCGTGTACGAGTGTTTTGCCTTTCTTTTATTATATTTTCCGTTGCGTACTAATTTGATAGAAAGACGACTAAACGGAGTTTTCCGACGAAGTTTTTCAAAGATTTTCAAGTCGATATTCACCCCCCCTCTATCGACGACACCGATCCTACACGTGTTCGCAGGGCAATCGAACCAGGCGGTGTCAAGGATGTTCAACTTGAATAGGAACGCATTGATGGCCTTCAAGGAAGAGATATTGGAGCGAGCCAAGAGCTTCCTCTTATGCCTTTCTACAAGGGAAACAAGTCGCACACCAACTGCTCGTTGAATGGATCATCACCAAGGATTTGCATGAGGAGGTGGAGTATACTTTGGAACCATAACTACTACACTACTAATTTAACATTGTAACAACTACAAACTCATAGTTGCTACAATGTGATTGAATAATTAAATCATTACAATGTTGTAGTAGTTACGAGTCAATAGCTGCTATAATGTTAACGTTTGTATTGTAACAACTACGAACCGTAACTATTACAATATGATTATGATTTATTCAATCACATTGTAGTACCACTTAATCAATAGCTGATATAATGTTAAATCTATATTGTAGCAATTACGGAATCATAGTTGTTACAATTTATGACTATATTTTAACTACTATTATTTCTGTAATTATTACAATATAGATTTAATAAATTATTATCTTATTATAGTAGTTATAGAATGGTAGTTACTATAATATAGATTTAACATCACTACTACAGTAACAAAAAATTTTAAAAATAAAATCTTCTATGGTGAAAATGTGGTAAAGTTCCTCAGCATATAAGCTGTTCAACATGTTAGTTAATAATTTGCAATTTTGAACGACATTTTAATTTGTTTCTAAATTAAAAATGGAAGGGAAAAAGAATATAAAATTAGATAATTTTCTATCAGCGGCGGAAATTAAACCGATAGGACAACCGCCGGAGATGGCCGATCGCTTCTTCCCCAACAGTCTGCCGGAGTTTGTGGTAGAGGAAGAAGGCGCCGTCACCGGATCTACCCTTCTCGACCTTCTCCACCTCCCGTACTCCAAATTCGTCGACAAGTTACTTAATTCCGCCCTCCATCTCAAGCAAAAGGTCAATCGACTCCCTTTACTCTGTGCGAACTCATCGGATCATCGTAATCACTCGACTTCAGGTGGTGGAGGAGACATGGCTGCGAAGTGGGCGCGGCGCACGGGACTACACGCTCTACACCGGTGCCCTAGGGACAGCTTTTCTGTTGTTCAAGGCTTTCCAGGTGACCAAAAACAGGGCCGACCTCAGTCTCTGCGCTGAGATCGTCATGGGGTGTCATCAAGCATCTCAGGGTTCACCGTAAGATAAAGAGAAACCTCCTAAGGATCTGAGTGTTTTGGTGAAGCAAGATATTTTTAGGGTTGATTTGCTTGTGAATTTGATTGGATCAGGTTAGTGACGTTCATATGTGGAAAGGCCGGCGTCTGTGCTCTTGGTGCTGTGGTGGCGAAGGAAGCTGGAGACGAGGGCTTGCTCAATCTCTATTTGAGCGCGTTTAGAGAGGTAAGGTTTGATTTGCATTTGTGAAAAATGCTGCAAAACCTAATGCCTGTTTAGTATGAGGCAGAAGGTTGTTACCCTATTGCTAAATTTATTCACTTGATAATTTGGATAAATTCATGAATAACAACTCAATTATTTTTTGATATGTTACTATCAAACAATTTGTTTATGTCATCTATTGTATCCAATTCCATTAAGGACTCGTTTAAAGAAGATGAGGTAAGGAATGACAAGGAAGGTGAAATGAAGCAATTTAAAATACTACCAATTGGGAGGAATGTAAAGTTAATAGTGCATACAAAAGGGGAAGGGAAGGAAATGTTTTGTCCTTTATAATCTTTCACTATTTTTCAGTTTATCTCTGATAAGACCAACAATTGCTTGGTCTAATTTATTATGTTTGTTGGAAAAACAAGCTTGATTTAATTTAAGTTAATTATTTTTTATTGAAAGCATATTATAAGGAAAACGTAGACCCGCATATTTCAAGAGTCTTATCTATTTATATGTAGTCGTGTTTAAGACTCACTTATATACCAATAAATAGTAGTTGTATGGTCACTTATACCAAGTTATTCAATGAACGAAAGGATTACCCTTCAAATTTCTCCATAACCATATTTTTCATTCCAACTGTGTTCTCCTTGTTGCAATGCATGCTGCATAAGTGATTGATTTGTCATAAGTATATGATTGAGTTGATTATTCAACTTGCTGCATGGAAATTTCACATTGGTTTCATGGTAAAGTCTACACCTTTGTTGTTTCTGACTGATCCTACTGTGTAATCAGTTTCTTTCTAATATGATAAAAGCTTAGGTGCTTTACACCGTTATTAAGATTAATTTCTTGTGCTAATATATTTTCATGTTCAGTTCTCGCAATCATCCAATTAGTATATCTATCTAACTATTTACAAGAAGATATAATGATTTTTTTTCCACATTTTCAATTGAATGCCATGTTCATTTTAGCCACAGGAAACTTATTACTGGTTGCATAAAATTTGATTTATCATTTTCTTCTAAACAGATTAAATTTCCTCACGATGTCCCAAATGAGCTTTTATATGGAAGAGCTGGCTACTTGTGGGCGTGTTCTTTCTTAAATAAACACATTGGCGAGGGAACAATTCCCTCAACTCATATGGTAACTTTCCTTCTTGTGCCCTCTCATTATTTTGTAAATCATTCACTCAATATAATTGTAGTGTCCAAGACTGAGTCCAATCCAATTCAAAATGCCAATACACTTACATGGATGACCTATAGTATTTAAGCATGTTGTAAGAGTCCTTATTTGAAGATGCCACGCTAAGATGAAAGTTTTATCTGTCTTTCCTACTTCCAACTCTCTTTAACATTCCCCCTCAATCTCAACCTCGTTAGAGGTGAGGGACTGATTCTAATACCATATAAGTCTAAGAGACTCTAATATAACCTGAAATACTAAATCACTTAGGTGGATGTTATGCTAGTACAAGCATATTCTAACAACTATCATTTGAAGATGTGAGACTAAAGGATGAAATTTATTCTCTCATTTTCATATTTTGCTCTTTTTAATAGTGCTTGCTTGGATGCATAATTTTGTAGAGATCGGTAGCTAAGGACGTGATTAGGGATGGAAAAAGACTAGCCAGCAAGAGCAGCTGCCCCTTGATGTACGAGTGGTACGGTGAGAGGTACTGGGGGGCTGCCCATGGCCTTGCTGGGATCATGCATGCTTTGATGGATGTTAATCTCAATGAAGATGACCTACCATATGTTAAGGGCACCCTTAACTACATGATTAACAACCGGTTCATCAGCGGAAACTACCCATCGACTGAAGGATTCGATACAGATTGTCTTGTGCATTGGTGCCATGGTGCACCTGGTGTTGCTCTCACCCTCACCAAAGCTGCACAGGTAAGGGAATGAAGCACATGACATCGATCCCATTAGTTAAAGTGGCAGCTTATCTTTGTGAAGGAATTTTTTACTGATTGAATTTGTTTGACTGCAAGAAAAGGATTTTTTTTCATCTCTTATTTTCATCTCTTCCATTCCTTTCTTATTTGAACTTTGAACATTTTTCATGAAATCTAACCATCTACATCTCGTCAGGTACTCCAGGATCATAAGTTTCTTCAAGCAGCAGCAGAAGCTGCTGATGTTGTGTGGGAACGAGGTTTGCTGAAGAGAGTGGGAATATGCCATGGCGTGAGTGGAAATGCGTATGTGTTCCTATCTCTTTACAGATTAACTGGCAATATGAAGTACTTGTGTCGTGCAAAGGCATTTGCTTGTTTTCTGCTTGATAGGGCTGATAATTTGATCGCGGAAGGGATGATGCACGGTGGTGATCATCCTTATTCGCTTTTTGAAGGACAAGCCGGAATGGCTTACCTCTTCTTCGACATGATTAATCCTTCCGAGGCGAGGTTTCTTGCATATGAAATTTGAGTTCTTTTTCATGCATAAAGCCCAAGGCTCATTAGGTTAGTCTGTGTATGTTCGTGAAATTTTGTAGTTTCAGAATCCACCTTGTTTTTCAGTTGTAGAAGTTTCCAGCATATGGACTGAGTTCTTGTTCATGCTTGGTCGGTCTGTACCTATGTGAAGTTTAGTTTCTAATGGTAGTCGACATATTCAATTCTAATTTGAAGATCCCCCAAAGACAGGAAAAAGAATCTAAAATATGCTTGCAATTTTTGCATATTACCCGATAAATTATATTGTTTTCATGTAGGTCAAACAAAATGTATCCAGATGTTGAAAAGAAGAAAGCACCAAAGGAAATCGCCCAAAACTATGGTGACAGCCAAAGACAATGTCTACCGAAATGATAATGTAAATCATTATGATAGGTTTCAGATAAACGCACTCAAATCTCTACAAGGGCAAGCCAATTGCTGGATAGATTCAAAAACAGCAGCACTAAATTAGATAACATGGAGAGACAGGTAGTTATTAGACACCGAGCCAATGTACTTGCTTTAAAATAAGAATCGGTGAGCCGAAGGTATCACCGCAGGAAACCATCCGAGTTTATGATAATGGACAAGCTCATGGAACACATCAGACATACTCGATCTCAACAAATTGCAGGATAGATTCATAAAAAAGGGGGGAAAGAAGAAAGCCAACAGATTAGATAACATGCAGTGTGAGAGACAGGTAATAGTCGAGTACCGAGCCAATACCGTTAACTTGAAAATAAGTATTGGTCAATAGTTTGTGAGCGGAGAGCCACAGTAATGGACATCGGAGATGTCAGAGAGCCTCTGCTTGGGGAATAGCGTGGAGCTGGCTGCCATGTCAACCTCATGGGTATTGATATCTTTTCGCTTTGGCTTCGGCCTCTCATCGGAGGCCTCTAGGATAGGGCTGAGAGTGTGAGGTGTTTCAGCCTGCTGCTGGTGCTGCGTTATCATCGCCCGAGCTTCTGCCACTACCGAAGGACCATCATCTGCCGCATAGAGTATCTTTTGGATAGCAGTAACAATCTGCAGCACAGTGATAATGTAATAGCAGTAACAACAGTTTTACTACTTGTAATAGCATTATAAGACATTTTAATGATAATAAAATATACGATACAATTTGCAAATTGCTTTTCTTTTATCAAAAAAGGATTACACTTACAGGTAGGTGCTCAACCTCAGGGTTCTGGCACAAGATTTCAATATCCCTTAATTTTCCAAAGTAGAAGTCCCTTTCTTTCTCTAAACTATCCACAAAGAGCTTCAGTTCTGTAATCTGCAATTTGCAATCCCATTACAGACTTTGATGTTTTTTCACTATCGATTGTAAACACAGTCTTATCATCCATCTAACAAACCTGCTCATCATAAGCTTGAGTTGCAGATTTTGTGGCTTTATGCGCAGAATTCACAGCATGACTGTCGCCTTTTTTTGTTCCATTGGAGGCTTGAGTTTTAGGGGCAGATGAGGAAGATCTTACAGATGATTGCGAAGGTGTTGTCTTCTTGTTTGCTTCTTTGCCGCCCTTGCAACCATCCCTTCTCTCCACAGCATCATATCTGTGAAAATACATTCAAATAAAAGAGATTTTAGGAACCAACAATGTACAGAGTCATAACAAGTTCTAGAATTTTTTTTCCCCAAACTGGAGATTTATATTGAACCTGTCAGAACTACCCTGGAAAAGCAACCCTGGAAATAAGCTACCTTAAGCCAAGTTAGATGGCAAAGACTATGACATTGGATCATCTTTTTGACTTGTATACACTTGGTAATGGCCATGCAGTTGGTTGCACAAACCATGTAGATAGATCTGTTGTTATGTTCTATGGATCTAAGTCAATAAAACAACTATCATTATATTTTAATGGTGAATGATGATGATTTCTAAAAAAAATGAGATGGAGAAGCGAGAAGCATGATCACGGCGTGTGTATAATATTCCCTAACGTGAAAAGGAATTTCTGGGACAAGCACAGAACATAAATAATTTTCTTCTTTAATATCTTAATGGAATGGATCAAAAGAAAATGTTCAGACATTTATTAACGGTGCAAAAAAATAGATAAGCAGAGCAGAACATAAATGGTTGACAAATTACTTGCCCATGATGCCACCATTGACAGAATCACAGTATCTCTTCATCCACTGCATGAACTCCAAATTATCTAAGGGCCTTCCTTTAATGAGCTTGTTTACTTCGATGTGCTAACATTAAGAAAATCATTCAGTATAATAATTTCATTAATCATAACATGCAACAAAGTTTAGCTAACTGATTGAAAAACACATTATTAACACATCAGAAGAAACAAAATGTAAAGTGAATAGGTCACATCAGTTCAGCATTGCTAATCATCATAAAGCTAGATTATTACTAGTTGAATATTATAGCCTTATGGCCAGATATATATCAACACAATATTGTGCAAATTCAAAACTGAATTCCTCTTAAAACGTGTAAAATTGAAGAATTTCAATTCCTAAGTAATATAAGCTGCATGAATATCAACGAAATTTTTAATAACAGAAGACAGACAATTCAGTTTTCAAAAAGGAAGATTTTTTTCTTCGAAATTACATTTCTAACTTCTACTACAATAAGGTGAACTCTCACGGCTTTCAGTTATCATTATGTGATAACCCTATGATTAGGTTTGAATTGGATGATCATGAAAGAATGAGTGCTCTATGGCCACTGTAACAATGCAAATTCGCAAGCCTAATTGTTGCAGGAGCTCCGAACTGTATTGTGGCTATAGGTAAATATCTGTGTGGACAACTAAGTTTTGTTAGGGGTAAAGCATGTAAACAAACACCCACATCGGTCCCGGAAAAAAAAAGAGTAAAGATAAGGAAAGAACAGAATGTGATGAGCATAAACAGAGGAGAAATTAAACCTTAGTGATCTTGAGTTTATTGAATACATCCTGAAGGACCTTGTAGTTCTGGATCATCTCGTACTCGCTCTTCGCGTCAAAGTTCACCTTGTGCATCGGCACCATCCCCGCGTGCACGGCGTCCATCAGCTGACACTGCACCGCCCCTGATGCCGCCTGAGTTTTCAGATCACATCAGAACTTACTCGCATCTGTCGATGCATACGATTAAATCATCAAGGCCGGACGACATACCTCTTCGACCTTGGAAAGGTTGAGATGGAGGGTGGAGTTGATCCAGGTCAGGATCTCGTTCCGCCCAACGAAATACGCTGAATCCATCATCCCGATAGTGGTCGCCATTTAGGCTTCTGTCGGAGTGGGCGGCGGCGACTCAGGGCTTCGATTGGCCCCGGCGAAGATCTCCTGTGCTTAGGGCTTCGTCCTTGTTCAATAAATGGTGAAAAAATAAAGGAAGAGGAAGAGGAGAATGGGCGGGATTTTGGGATTTTGAAATAAGGGATTTTTTTGGGTAAAAATAACAGCGTTTCCTGTGTGCTGTAACATTCCTTGATTAATACTCGGGATTGAAATTTGATGGAGAACTTCATCATCTATGTATGTCTTATTTATATATTCATGCTTTTCGGGATTATGATGCAGCGGTAGAGCGATTAATCGTTATTTTTGATATCCACGATTTAACCCCAATTACGGTGTATCTATAGAAGTTTTTTTTTTCTCTAAATGGGGCATGAACCATTTGGGTGTTGGGCTTCTAGACCGCCCACCACGAACCCTTCTCGATTTACCTTGGCGGCCGATAGAAAATTTTTATAGAATTGGAACGGTCGCCCGAGGTTGAAAAAACTTCGTTAATCATTCTTTTCTTATTTATACATTCATTTCAGGATCAACATGGAAAAAATAAATCATGAAAATTATTAGCATGAATATTATAACTAAATGGGATCATAAAAATTATTAGAATGGATATTATAACTAGAATAATGATTGCGAGAGTGAAAATGAGAGAGTGAAAATCATAGTGAATGATGTGGCACCTTGCATGCACGATCTCCGACGGGTTCACCGTGCCTCCTAAGGTATAGTTTGATTCGGGACGGCGGTCTTTGATGGTGTCCAAGCGATAATCGGACATGTGCATGTAAAGTATCACGTCATGCCACATCATTTACTATGATTTTCACTTTCTCATTTTCACTCTCCCTATCATTGCTCATATGGGACATTAACTATGTCAAATTTTAACTTTCATATCTTAAGATGATAATAATCACGAATTAACCATCCGTCAATTTCATAATAATAATCATTTTTTTGTTGCCGCCGTAATAATAATCATTTCAAATTAAAGGTGGCATGAATACTTTGTCTTTTCACCTATCCTTTTAGTTGTTTCATTTAATTATCTTATTAAAATGATCTTTATTTTGTCATTCCACAATGGCCAATCGTCAGCAATCAAAGCAGGGAGGGAGAAACATTGCTTCTTCCATCATGAAAGAATCAATCAATCAATTCTTATTGTCTGATTACTGGTAGCATCGAGGACAATCGATCAATCTTTTTAAATAAATAGACCTTATTAAGCTTCAATGATGAACTCATGCTCCAAATCACCCATGGCTATGACATTTTCTCCAAGAGGAACAACTCTTTCTCCATTGGCATCAGCTGCGCTGAGATGCCTACAAGGATCTACCAAAATCTGAACCTTTGTTTCTCCTTGACCTCTCGTTTGCACCCTCTCGAATCCAATCAATTGCTTCAGAGGGAAGCCTTCGCCTCTAGTTTTGGGTTTCCAAAACAACAACACTGCATGGCTTCCATCCATATCGCCATTATTAAACACAGAAACCTCCACATGGAATCTCAGAGCATCACAGGAGGATGAGATATCCTGGATCTTCAGAGCATCCAAACCATCTTTCATCGCATATTGGGTCTGCTTGCTGATGTAAGTCTCTGCGGTCGATGCTGATAATTTGATCATTTTAGGTGCCGATAACAATCTGTATGAGAAGTTTGAGTAACTCAACCCATATCCAAATTCATAGACCACTTTTCCTGTGTAGAATCGATATGTTCGACCAGGATAACCTCGTGATAGATCGGCTCTCATGTGCATATCGTTCATCGGAACATGGGTGAAGGATTCGGGATACCAAGTGACAGGCAGCCGGCCACCTAGTTGAACCAAGATCAAACATTAGATAGACATCATGACTCATACTTTACATTAGTAACCAAAATCAACAAGTTGACCTGGGTTGAAGTCTCCAAAGAGAGCCTCTGCGAGTGCTTGCCCTCCCACTTCGCCGGGATATCCAATCCAAAGAATGCTTGCGACGAGAGGATCATATTTGGCAAAGGAAATGTCGACGGGTCCCCCGCCCATCAGAACCAGTACTACAGGATTCTTGCTGGCATTTGCTATGGCACTTAAAAGATCCATCTGTTTGCCAGGCAGCAGAAGGCTGACCCTATCATGGTCTTCTGTTTCTTCAGTTTGGTTCAGTCCAGCCACCACAATGACCACATCTGCTTCTTTAGCAGTGTTAATAGCTTCCTCAAAGCCATACGTAGTTTGGCAAGGCACATCAATGCAACCAGGAGCATATGCTGTTCTCGGCACATAGATCTTGAGGCCTTCCAAAAAGCTTATTGGATTGCAAGGGACTCCTACAAATTGTTAGGACTACCATGTTATGCATATTGCATTTGGATGCAAAAGGAATTTAATCATACTTGCTTACCTGTGTAATCACCACCATAAATGGTTGCATCATTGGCAGCAGGACCTATTATTGCTAAAGAACCCACACCATCCTTGCTCAGGGGAAGAAAGCTGTTGGCATTCTTGAGAAGGACAATGCCTTGTCGTGTCGCCTCGAGAGCAAGCTCTCTGTGCTCATGGCTGCACACATTTTTCGGTCCTAGTCGGTAATGCTTCCTTGCGCGATCGCCGTCAAAGAGCCCAAGCCTCAGCTGCACCGAGAACAAGTTGAGGAGTGCGCGATCGATGTCTTCCTCTTGGACCTTCCCCAACTTGACGGCTGACTCGGTGTATCGAAGTAGGTATGTTCCACAATTGATGTCCATTCCTTCATGAATCAACACATGATCATAGTTGTACTGAGATAGGGATGAAATTGAAACAAAATAGGAATCAGACTAGTGAATTCTCTCAAAATCATTAGCATGTTTACAGGCTATAACAAGGCAAGATCAGCTCTGACCTGCTTTCAGAACATCAGCTATTGAATCTTCAGGTGAAGCTGTATAATTCTGATTCTCGTGGATTATCGCAACGGCATCGCAATCCGACACAATATACCTGCATTTTTTGTGGGTAATCAATCAATCCTCACCAAGAGAATAGAAGCTGAGTTGTATCAATTTGAAAGCAAGCAGGGAATGGGCCTGAGTCTTTAGTCAGCAATATCATCAGACAACTGAAATGCATCTGCAGTGCTGATTCAGAACTGAAGAAATTGTGAAGGATTCATAGAAGCAGAATTACCCCTGGAATCCCCATTCTTTTCTGGCTTTCTCCAGGAGATCGCCACGAGCACAAGAGGGAACCCCATTGACTTGATTGTAAGAGCACATGAGACAACTAGCGTGGCCTTCTTGGATGCAGCTCTGGAATGGAGGTTGGAACGTGTCCGCCATGTCCTGCTCTGTAACCTGATCACCAATTCACAACGAAGAACGCGATTTCCGGCGAAATTACTCATCTTTGCAAGCAATCCGAGGAAAAAGTTGAATTTTTTGGTTAGTTACCTGTGCATTGAAGGTGTATCGGGTGAAATTGCCCCATTTCTCCAGATCGTAAGCGGTGTAATGCTTGCAGCAGGCGGAGAGCATCAAGGACGACGAGATGTCGTCGTCGCCGGCAACGGAAGACTTCTTCTGGCCCTGGAACCCCTTGACGTACTCGACAGCGTAGTGGGCAGCGACCAAGGGATCCTCGCCGGGGGTCTCCTGGCCGCGGCCCCACCTGGGGTCGCGGAAGACGTTGATGTTGGGAGCCCAGAAGGTGAGACCGGCCTGGCCGGCGGCATGCATCGCGCGGGCCTCGACTGCGATGGCGCGGGCGAGAGCGCGCCACAGCGTCCGGTTGAAGGCAGCAGCGGAGAGGATGACCTGGGGGAACCCGGTTGCAGCACGAACAGAACCGTTGAAGGCGACGCCAGGTCCGTTGGAGGCGACGCCGTGGAGGGACTCGGACCACCATTGGTACGCCGGGAGGCCGAGGCGGGGGACAGCGGCGGCGGTGTTGGAGAGCTGCTGGATCTTCTCCGGGAGGGTGAGGGCGGCGACGAGGGCGGCGGCGCGGGCGGCCACCGGGAGCGAGGCGTTGCAGAAGGGGAAGGAGGCATAGGGCGGGGACTCGCAGGCCATCTTCGGGAGCTCATCGGGGTTGACCGGCGGTGCAAAGAGTGAGATTGAGAGCAGGAAGAGGAATTGAACAAACGTCAGATTGAGCTTCCTCCTCTTCCTCATAGTCGTCTGGATCTGTGAAAAGTTCGAGTCTTGCTGGATTGGAGAATATGCGTTCTTTCTCTGATTGCAACGCATTTGGAAGTTTCTAAGCTTTGAAATTATATAGACATGTAGAGAGAGACGGAACTCAATCTGTAGGAAATTTATCTGCGGGTGAATCAAAGTATAAGGGCATTTTATCCACATGTAACTTTTTGAATTAATCATGCTACTTTAATGTCTATTAAAAGTATATTTTTTAATATTTTTTCATTTTATCTTCTATCAAATTAAGTGCTTTACAAATCGGACCGGATCGGTCAATCGGATCGATTGAATCAGAAACCGACTAGATTTCCAATCCGAATTGACTTTGAAAATCGACTACTCAAGAACCGGGTGCGAACCGTTCTGAACCGGCCGAGGACCGATGAACTGGACAAACCGGAAAAACAGGGCAAACCGGCTTGGTTTATTTTAGTTTTCATTTTTTGATTTTTTTTCCTTTTGCAGTTTTGTTTTCTTACTAAAAAATAAAAAATAAAATGTCAAAAATCTAGTTTACTTTCACCTAAAGTCTCCAACGAATAAACTTGTTTATTTGCTTGAACCCAATAGTTTTAAATTTCAATTTTTCTTTGAAATTAACTCTTTTTTCTAAAATACTGTGTTGAGTTGCTGACAAAAACATATCACATGCTCGACCTAGTTGATCCAATCTTGAAGAAAATAGTTGGGTAAGTTGTTAGTTTCATATATTTATATAAATACATATTTTATTATATATCTGTTATATCCCGGTTGAACCCCTAGTTAAACTAGTTGAACCTCTGGACCCTTGTCCCAATCGATTCGATATATGGTCCGGTTTTCAAAACCTTGATCAAATCTGACTTGTAAGCATGCAATCTATTTTTCCTTTCCACTCTCTTATACATGCAACCTATCATCTCTTTCTTCTCTTCACTTCACATTTCTCCCTCTTTTTCATGCATTTTTTTCTTTCCTCTTCTCTTTCTTCTCTATTTTAAATGAATGGATGCATAACATGGAAAAAAAATATCAGAGCTACATTGGGTCTAATATTTTTCATATCAGGCCCACGTTGGGCTTGATGTTTAAAAGTTTTTTAAACATTTTAAATTATAATTAAATCCCAAACAATATATATATAATTTAGTCATTTTAATAATATTATTATTATTTACTAATAAGAACTATTTATCATCATCAATATCTCTTATTACTTATATTTAAATGCAATAGATTCCCTAAAATAATAGATAATATAAATTAAGGTGGAATCAAAATTTAAAAGTCACATTGGGCCTGATATAGAATTATATCAGGCCTATGTTAGATTGGATATGGAATTATATCGGGCCCAACGTGGGCGTGATATGGTATCCATATCAGGCTCAATAGGCACAAAGTGGTCCCCCGGGGCTATGGTGCAGCGGTAAGGTTACTAGTAGTTAACCCAAGCATCCGCGGTTCGATCCCCAGCTATGGCGCATTTTGCAAAAAAATTTCCTCCAAATGGGGCGCGAACCCTGGGACGCTGGGCTTCTAGACTGGCCACCTCGAGCGCTTCCCGATTTACCCTGGTGATCGGTGGGAAACTTCCGTGGAGCCGAGCCGGTCATCCTAGGTTCAATTTGTCTGCTGCCTGGTTCATCATTTTTTTTTCAATAGGCACAAAGTGAGATTTTTTTGTCGTTTCTTCCTTATGACCTTTTAACACCTTAAAGAAGTCGAAATAAATAATGGATAGCATATTTGAACTTCTTGTAACATCAGAAATCCACGGGACTTAAAATTGGTACAATTAGAGTTCTCTAAGTCAATCAGTAGGTTTTGACCAAAACCCACTAATTTGATCTAGAGAGCTCAGATTACACAAATTTTAGTTCCTCTGGATTTTCGAGGTCACGAGGAGTTCAAATATGTTATCCATTATTTATTTTGACTTCTCCAAGGTGGTAAATATAATAAGGAAGAATCAAGAAAAAAAATTTAATATTGGGCTCGTTGGGCCTTATATGGATTATATCAGGCCATCAATATTAGGTTTGACGGGCTTAACATGTGATTTTTCGACTATTCCTCCTTATTACATTTTAACACCTTAGAGAAGTCGAAATAAACAATTGATAGCATATTTGAACTCCTTGTAACCTCAGAAATCATGAAAATAAAAATTAGTACAATCAGAGCTCTCTAGGTCAATAAGTGAATTTTGACAAAAACCCACTGATTGACCTAAAGAGCTCCGATTACACAATTTTCAGTTCTCCTGGATTTCTGAGGTTACAAGGAGTTCAAATATGTTATCTATTGTTTATTTTGACTTCTCCGAGGTGTTAAAAGGTAATAAGGAAAAATCAAGAAAAAATCTAACATTGAGGAGTTAGGCCTAATATGGATTCAATATCAAGCCCAATGGACTCAATATGATATTTTTTTTTTCTCGATTCTTCCTTATTGCATTTTATCACCTCGGAAAAGTTAAAATAAATAATGGATAACATATTTGAACTCCTCGTAACCTTAGAAATCCAGAGAAACTAAAATTTGTGTAATCGGAGCTCCCTAAGTCAAATCAGTAGATTTTGGTCAAAATCCACTGTTTGACTAAGAGTGCTCCAATTATACCAATTTCAAGTCCAGTAGATTTCTACGGTTACAAGGAGTTCAAATATATTATCCATTATTTATTTCGACTTCTCCGAGCTATTAAAAGATAATGAGGAAGAATTGACAAAATAAAATCTCACTTTGGGCCCATTGGGCTTGATATGGATACCATATCACTCCCACGTTAGGTCTGATATGGACGTTGGGCTTGATATAATTCCATATCAGATCCAATGTGACTTTTAAATTTTGGTTTTACCTTAATTTATGTTATCTCCTATTGTGTTTAAATAACAAACAATATCCTGAAAGGCACCGCTCCCCATCTGCAAGAGGCCGTCGAAGATCAAGATTCCGGAGGCGCACTAGGCAAGCATGGCAACCTAGGGGGAATGCATAAAAGGAGAGGGCCTATGATGATGATCCAAACCCTTTGGCAATTGTGGCGGTGTGTGCACCGGTCCCTACTGCGGTTGAAGTACCCCTCGACAGTAATAGTGATGATGCAAGAAAGAAAGAGATGCAAGAGAAGGAAGATGAGGGTCGACCACAACAGAAAGGGAAAGAGAAAGAGGTGGACTGCATCTTGGAGGGCTCGAGCACATTGGGAATGGTGTCTTCCTCATCTGCAGACCAAACACAAGAATCTACTAGTGGGGCATCACTTATCTCTGCATCCTCTTCTTCCTCTTCATCGATGTATCTGTGACCTTGGGCTCAACATCCTCCTCTTCTTCCTCTTCATCGGATGTGTCTTCCTCTTCGAGTGAATCTAGGAACAAGGTGGTGGCAGGAACGGCTATAAAGAGAGTCCCAATGACGGTTCAAAGTGATAGACAATTACGGGTCCGAGCAGCCCAGGAGGTGCTAAATGAAGGTGGTCGCATGGAATATTAGGGGCTTTCATAAGTCCCCAAAACATGGAGGAGTCCAACACCTACTCAGGAGCAAAGATATACAAGTTATGACATTACTTGAGACAAAGCTCAATGAGGACTCCCTTCACCCGATCATGAATAGGCGTTTCTCAAGTATGGGACATGTGCATAATTTTGATATATCTAACCATGGCCGTATATTGCTCCTATGGGATCTACACAGAGTGG
The DNA here is from genome assembly GCA_024364735.1 of Boesenbergia rotunda. Taxonomy (NCBI): domain Eukaryota; kingdom Viridiplantae; phylum Streptophyta; class Magnoliopsida; order Zingiberales; family Zingiberaceae; genus Boesenbergia; species Boesenbergia rotunda. The sequence continues at coordinate 269,252 of JAGFNQ010001213.1, read as the reverse complement.
ATATAGATGTACTCATGATGAATTCCCAGTTCATTCATTGTCGGGTTCGGTGCTGAGTTTCGGGAAGGGATTTCTTGGTGACTTATGTATATGGACTTCACTCTATTACTTCTCGACGGCAGTTATGGGAGAGACTTACGGAGATTGGTGGAGACATCTTGGAGCCTTGGATGATCATGGGGGATTTCAACTCCATCCTATCGTTGCATGACAAAAAAGGAGGTAACCCGGTCACAAATTATGAAATGCGTGATCTCCAAAATTTTACTCATGCGTGTGGATTGGTGGATCTTCACTACATTGGTTGCCGCCTCACATGGACCAACGGTACAGTTTCTAGTAAATTGGATAGAATTATGGTGAACTCCCACTGGTTGATGGCAGATTATGATGCATATGGGGAATTTATGGCGCCCGTGTGTCTCTCGGATCATTCCTACACACTTGTGAAAGACAGAGCCAAAAATCGACCTTTCAAATTCCTCAACTTATGGACACTGCATGGGGATTTCAAGATGATAGTGGAGGAATCATGGGCGCTCCCAGTCAATGGCAACGCTCAGTTCATACTGAAGAAAAAGTTAACCAGGTTGAAGGATTAGTTAAGAGATCTAAACAAACATCATTTTGGTCACATCTCAGAAAAGGCAAGAAAGGCAAAGTCAGAACTTGAGGAATTACAAAAGGGTATCCTTGATGGTGGACAGATTCCTACAGATTATGGGGAAATAAAGAGGCGAACAACTCTTCTTACGAAGGCTAAGAAACAATTCTACCAACAAAGGGCAAAGAATGTTTATCTAAAAAACTCAGACAAATGCACCAAATTTTTTCATGATGTGGTGAAGCGTAACAACAAAAGAAATACTATCATCACACTCGCAAAAAGGAATGGGGATCAAACATCGAGTCTGAGGGAGGTAGCTGATGAATTTGTGGATTTCTTTCATTCATTGCTTGGCCAGTCAGAGGAATATGGTATGCTTGGTGACTTGGTTCTCTCTGCAAGAAAGCTAACAAGTTGACAAGCAGCTGATTTATGCAGACCAGTGTAGGACCGGTGCCGTCGATAGAGGGGGGTGAATATCGACCGTGAAACTCTCGCGGAAACTTCGTAGAAAACTCGGATCGTTCTGAACTTAGAACGTTAGTAGCACAACGGAAAAGTAAATAAACAGAATAAAAACAATACACAGGGACACAACGGGATTTATTTTCTTGGTTCCCAACCCCCCAGGGTCAGTACGTCCAAGGCCTATGTACTCGGCGTGAGTCCACTATTGGTCTCCTTTCCGGAATTTTCGGAAGCGGAGAAAACCCGTCTTACAGTGTAGAAGTACAAGCACAAGTACAGAAAATTAAGTACGGAAAATTAAATGCAAACCGAACAAAACAAAGTTGAAGCTCGGCCGATCTGGACCTCCGAAGTGCCACGCACTTCCTCCTGGAGCCTCCTGGTCGTAGAGCCGCCCTGGACGTTGGGGGTGCCCCGATAAACCCCGTCAAATCTTATCCCCGCGTCGACCTCTCCGCAGCTGATAAAATCTTTGACCAGGGCGCCCCGGACATCCCAAGCGCCCTCATGAGGGCTTATCTGTATTTCGGGCTCGAAACTGCAAATAGAGCTTTGAACCTGGGCGCCCCGGACGCTCCGGGCGCCCCGCTTGACACCTATTCTACCTTCAACACTTTACTACCTTTTTCATTCTTTAGCTTGGGCGCCCCCACTGATGGGGGCGCCCTGCTTCAAGCCCTCCAGCCGCCTGCTTTGCCTTATAATCTTGGCACCTGCAAGATACACAAGCACAAAGCACATATACATATAATATTAGCCTTAAGGACTTGGTTCGGACTTTGGATCTCCACGAAACCCTAGGTCGAGCCGGCACAAGTTCCCATCCCCGAGAACTCTCCTTTCACCTACTCCTTTCAGGAGACGATTGCCACCCAGTTCTTCGGGTGGACTTTTGCTTAGCTTCCGATACTCCCGGACCTCGAGACGCTCAAACCCTTGTTGGAACCCAGATGGCTAGAGAAGGGGGGGGGTGAATATAGCCAAACACTTGGACTTAGAGCTTTTATCAGATTTCTGCACTCAATTCGTTAGTAGCACCGCAGCGGAAACAATGAAAGTAGAGAAGTGCAGAAATGTAAAAAACAAAAACAAACTAGAACAGTCAAACAAGATCGCTAACAAGGAGGGTTTACAAGGTTCGGGGATAACTTGCCCCTACTCCTTGGCGTGCCCTTAAGGTGGGCGATCCCTTGATCGTCGACAGATTAAGCCCCGGTGAACACCGGATAGTAAGCAACCTCCTTCTCGGTGGAGAAACCTCTCCACAGCGTTTCAATCAAGGATATAGTTTAAGCACAAAGAAACACAAGAAGGACCTTACTCAGCACTTAGCAAAGACAAGAACACAGCAAGCTCCCTCTGAGCTCCACCCAGCGACGATCTCACGCAAGAACCCTTTCCCCGTGTCTTCTCGCTGTTGGACTCGAAGCTTCTTGTTCCTTCCTCCAAGTGCTCAAGCAAGGGCTGGTTGCTTCAAATATCAGAGTAGCTTTCTCAAGAGTGGATGATCAATAAGGAGCACAAGCACGCAGCAAGTAATCACAGCTCAAAACTAAGGCCACAACAACTTCTCCTTGCTCTGCTTCACATTGCTCCTTTTGTTTCCCTCTTGAACGCCAGGTGACAACATCTCCCTGCAGCTTCCAGCTACTCAACTGCAGCCACCAGCCACCACTGAGCTCTTCTGGACTCCCTGGGCTTCCCTCAGACTAGCCCCAGTCAGCAGCTCCAGCCAGCGCTAGTGCCCGTTGCAACCTGAGATGGAAAAACAGACAAACCTGCTCCAAGGAAAGGCCTCCATTGACTCTCCTTGAATGTTTGAATCTTTCCCTGTCACCTGCAGCTTAATCAGAGTGTTAGCACAACATATCAAGCAGCAAATCATGTATCAGATGTTAAGCGCAAAGAATCGGATATAGTTAGACGCGATCAGAGCGTCTAATAATGCAATTTGAATTAAAGTGATCGGTCACCGGACCAATCAAAGGATCTCCTGATCGGTCACCAGACCGATCAGGATGGGTTTAGACCGATCAGGCTTCGTCCTGATTGATCCCCAACGCTCAATCAGAAATCGTGATTTCCTTGGGACTCTCCTGGACCGATCACCAGATCGATCCCAGGTTGTGGATCGATCACCGGACCGATCCACCCCTTTGCCGGGCGATTTCTGAGTTTCGCAGTCCAAACCTCCTAATCGGTTACCGGACAGATCAGGGATCCTCCTGATCGGTCACCAGACCGATCAGATCATGACTAGACCGATCAGGCTCCGTCCTGATCGATCTTAGTGAGGAACTCGCGAAGCTGGATCGTTCTCCAGAACGATCTGCACAGTGATCCAGATCGGTCACCAGACCGATCAGGAGCAGATCAGCAAGGGAACTCAACCTCACTGTGTGCTCCCTGATCGGTCACCAGACCGATCAGGAGCCAAGCAGTGGGTGAAACACATACTCCCTGATCGGTCACCAGACCGATCAGTCATCGCTGGATCGGTCACCAGACCAACCCACGAAGGAGCACCGTGCCAACTCCCTGATCGATCACCAGACCGATCCAGGGGCTCCAACCTAGCCCTCAAGCTAGGGTTTCATCCAACCTAGCCCTTCAAGCTTGGACCTGACCCTCCAAGCCAGGGTTTTTCACCTAACCCTCCAGTTGGGACTTTTCACCTAACCCTCCAAGTTAGGACTTTTCACCTAGCCCTCCAAGCTAGGACTTTTCACCCAACCTTCCGAGTTAGGTCTTTTCCACACCTAGCCCTCCAAGCTAGGACCTGACCCTCCAAGCCAGGATTTTTCACCTAACCCTCCAAGTTTGGACTTTTCACCTAACCCTCTAAGTTAGGACTTTTCACCTAGCCCTCCAAGCTAGGAATTTTCACCCAACCCTTCCGAATTATGACTTTTCAACACCTAGCCTTCCAAGCTAGGATTTTCCATACCTAACCCTCCAGGTTAGGATTTTCCAACACCTAGCCCTCCAAGCTAGGATTTTCCATAACATGTCTAATCCCCGATTATGACTTAACCATAGTCATAATCATTATCAACCTAAACTAAAAACCGATGTCAACACCAAACAACAATCAGGGTCAGACTGCATCAACAATCTCCCCCTTTTTGTTGTTTGACAATCCGATTTTAAGTTTATGGATACTCAATCAATTTCTCAACTTTCAGAATTATAGGGGAATCAAGAAGCTCCCCTTACAATATAATCATCCTAAACTTAACCAACCAACACTCTCCCCCTTTGTCGAACACCAAAAAAGGGTCTAGAGGGGCTGTTAAGTTTAAACATACTCCCCCTGAACCCTAGGGGTATTCCAAATCAACAAAGATATAATCTTGGATAAGCACATGAATACATATGACAAAAGTAGGGCATGGTAAGACAAGCATATGTATCATATGAGCGTTGCATCAAAAACATCAACATAGCAAAATAGAATGAGGCATATAGACAGATAGTAATCATGCAAACATATATAAGCCAACATCCTAAGCATGATAAGATAAATATAAAAGACATGCAATATATCAGATACATCATATCGCATCAAAGTCATAATCAAGTGCAGCAAAACCAAAAACCAAGCAGATGCATGCTAATGCATCGAAGTCAAAGCAAGTCTGGCACGAGGCCATGAAAGTCAAAGCACAGGGCATACAGCCCGAAAGTCATACAATCAGAAGGGTACATGCCAAGCAAACATAGAGTATATCAGTCATCAGCGGCAGGGGGGGGGGGTCAGCCTGCATTGGATCGTCCAGCGTATCATCATCGACAGCAAAGGATCCAAGTGCAGCACTACCTGAAGGCGCATCCCTAGGAAACGTATGTCGGCACCACTCACGGTACCAGGTCTGCTGCAGCGTGCGAACATCGGAGGCAGTCGACTCTACTGAGGTAAGTCAGCGGTCGAATGATCGGATCTCCGAGCAGACCTCCTCGCGATGGATCTCTCGTAAATGTAGATCCTGCTGAATGGTCCAATCGAGCTCTGAAATCTGCCATCGTAGATCCGGCTCGGGCTCGTAGTCATAATCTGCAGCAGGAGCCTCCTGAGGAGCAACAACATCGGCTGGTGCCTGAAAATGTGGTCCTCCCCCAAGTAGCTCACCGAGTCCTCTCCCATCCTTCCAAACCAAGGCCCCATCGCGATCCCGTATGATGATGTCGGACTTGGCAAATGCCCGCCGGCCAAGTCTGCAATCCTGTCGGACCATGGGCACGATCCTGCCCTTGGTGACATCAACACCTACTGACATAAGCCAATCGGTGATGAAATGACCAAATGGCATACAGACTGTGCGGCGGCTCGGCTCTCGATAGGACAAAATGGACTGAAAGATGCTCTCCATAATATCAAAATCCATGCGGCAATGCATGCCGTAGAGCATCAGGCAATGATAGGGACGGATCTCGGTCAAAGGCTTGGAAGTGATTGGAAGGATACAATTTGTGATAATCTTGAACAAGACGTAATCAGTGGGAGAGAGACGAAGTGCTGCAAAGGTAGGAAAATCAGGACCCAACTCATCGAGATCGGCTGGGCGGGGATGGCGGCCAAAGAAATGCTGATAGATGGAGTCGGGGGTAACATCTGCAAAAGGGGCCAGCAGGGGATCAGGAAGCTCGGGATAGATCGAATACAGGTTGGGTGAACGTCGATCACCCAGATACTCTGCTAGAATTTCGTAAGAGAAATCAAGGTTCCTCTTGGCGACTCGAGTAGTGAACTCGAAGCCCCCCTGAGGTCCCTGCTGAAGATTGCTGTAAAATTAGAGACGAGGTCATAATTGATAGTTCTCTCCAGAGAGAGGAGAAAGCCAAGGTTGTAAAAAGTGACTATCTCCATGACCGACGGACAATACTCAGTCAAGAAAGGGACATCTATCGATCGGCAGGATAACAATTCAAAGGTCCTTGATTGGAAAGCCTGCTCACAGGCGACATTTGGAAAGCGAGAGTTCGAGGAAGGCTGAGGCCTTTTGGAGGGCGCAGATGAGGAAGGGGCTTTCCCCTTTGCACTGCCCTCTGCGGGTTCTCTACCCTTTGATGATTTTCTAAAGATTGGAATAGGTCATAACAATGGATTTGATCAAGAGAAGTGAATCGAATCATGATATAAGTTAAGGTTTGATCAAAATATAAGATGTAATCAAAGACCCAATTAGAGAGCGTGATCAAGACACAATGATTAAAAGAACACAGTTTAAGCATAAGGTAGAATTGAGTAAGGGTAAGATATGACACAGATGGGTCACGGCCAAAACAAGAGGTCACGACACAACAAGAAAATCAAAATAAAGACCATGATTAGCGCAAATACATATACTATGAACCGATTTGCAAGAAAAACTAAGCCAAAAACTCACTTTGGTGCCATTGGTGAAGTTTTTGAAGTCTGGAAGGGAAAAGGCTTGCGCAGGAGAAGCTCTCGGCGCAAGAGATGATCGCAAAGCCCTTCAGCGAGAGAGAAACTTGCAGGAAGAAGAAAGAGCTCGTAGGAACCCTCTCAGAACCACACGCGCGCACTCGCAAGAGGAAGAAGGAGATGAGGAAGGCTCTCACACGAAGTGAAGAGACGCAAGGTAGTGAGGTTCGGCGCTAGGGTTCGACAATGAGAGGTTTTTCGCGAAGTTATTTGGTTGGTGGATCGGTTCACCAACCAGACTTTAATGCGATTGAACGGATCACCATTCGATCTAAGAACGTCCAGACGGTCTAAGAACGTCCAGACTTTAATGATTATGACAATTTAGGAAATTATTTCCCAAAACAATTCCTTGAATAAAGTGTGAAATTACAATTAGGAAATTCGGTTCGTAATTCAATTAATGAGACTTGATAAATTAAGTCACATACATACTTTATTAAGGAAATCGTTAGAACATGACATAATTATATGTCATGAATGTGCTTATAAGAAAAGGATGAGACCCAAAACCCCTTACAAAATATTAAGGCCAACACCTTCCATTAATATGGTTAGAACCTGAGTTTTGTTTCTCGTTTGGGTTGATGGACACATCCATGCCCGGCTTGAACCTCGACATGTTCAAACCATAGAATTAGTTTATGATTAATATAGTTGGAGTCAGAGGTCAATCCTTAGTTTTGGTTGTTGGACACATCCAAGCCTGACTAAACGGTTGAATGAGCTCCAACCATATTAAAACTATTTCTTGATTAATGGGTCAGCCTTAAGCTTGGAGCATCGATTTGTTGTGCCACAGCCAAGGTCGATGTAAAGAGAGGTGCAGTTGGGTGTTATGTATATTGTTGCATACTTGTTAATGAGTTAACAACCCAATGATTTATGCAAACATTCAATTAGTTGATAGCATAATGTGATAGTTACATATATGTAATCGGTATAATTACCTACTTTCATAGCTAAGAATAACTTGATGGTCCCAGCCATGGTTGTTCTTATCTATGGTTGGATATCAACCTATTTGGAGATGTTCCTACGATCTCCCGAATTGATAAAAAGGGTTATTTAATTCGAAAAATAAATATGATTTAATTAATGTATATTGATGCATTCTTCTCATCACATAACCTCAATTTGTATTTCTAGGATAATCACCTGATCATGTCTTCTTTGAATTTACATTCTATTTTGGACACCAATAAGTTAACTAAGGACAAAAGGATTGAAAAGGCACCAAAAGGCACTTGCCATCACTGCGGCAAGGAGGGCCACTAGCGAAGAAACTGCAAGGTTTATCTTGAGTCCTTGAAGAAGAAGGCATCTGATGCCCCATCCTCTTCAGGCATCTTCGTTATTGAATATCACTCTATTTCCTCGTACACCTGGGTACTTGATACTGGGTGTAGCTCACATATATGTAACGACATACAGGGGCTAAGGAATAGAAGAAGACTCGTCAAGGGAGAAGCGAATTTGCGAGTTGGAAATGGAGCAAAGATTGTTGCTGTTTCCATCAGAACATATTTGCTAAAGCTCCCTACTGGACTTGTCTTAGAATTGGATAATTGTTATTTTGTTCCTTCGTTAATAAAGAACATTGTATCTATTTCATGCTTGAATGAAAAGGGTTACCATTTAACTTTTAGTAATAATTGTTGTTACATAACTTTAAATGATGTTCTTTATGGGACCGGAACTTTATACAATGGTATCTACACGTTAGATTTATCCAGTGACGTTTTCAATATCGAAGTTAGCAACAAACGTGCTCGAATAGATAATCAAATAGACTCCTATACGTGGCATTGTCGTCTTGGCCATGTAAGTAAGAAACGCATGACCAAATTACACTGATGTGGAATTCTGGAATCATTTGAACCTGGTTCATTTGATACATGCGAATCATGCTTAAAAGGCAAGATGGCCAAATTACCCTTTTTCGGAAAAGGTAAACCAGTGGGAGAATTGCTTGGTCTAATACATACTGATGTATGTGGACCAATGTCAACTCTTGCACAAGGAGGCTATAGCTACTTCATTACCTTTATCGATGATCACTCACGATTCGGGTATGTGTTCTTAATGAAACACAAATCTGAAGCTTTTGAGAAATTCAAAGAGTTCAGAAGTGAAGTAGAGAAACAGCTTGGCAAAAGTATTAAGATACTTCGATCCGATCGAGGTGGTGAATACTTAAGTCAAGAGTTTCAAGATTATCTTAGGGACAATGGGTATTGTCTCAATGGACTCCGCCATATACACCACAGCATAATGGTGTATCTGAGAGGCGTAACCGAACCTTGATGGACATGGTTAGATCTATGATGAATCATGCAACTCTTCCAAAATCCTCTTGGGGCTATGCGCTTAAGATAGCTGTTTACTTGCTAAACAGAGTCCGGACCAAGATAGTCTCTACTACTCCATATGAGACGTGGAATAGTAAGAAACCTCATTTATCTCATCTAAAGATATGGGGTTGTCCTGCTTATGTAAAGCGGACTGTATCAGACAAATTGGATGGTACGTCTGATAAATGTCTATTTTTTGGATATCCTAAGGAAACGAAGGGTTACCAATTCTATCATCCCATGGAACAAAAGGTGTTTGTTTCAAGGCATGCTGTATTTCTAGAAAAAGAATTTATTTTACAAGAAAACAGTGGGAGAAGCATTGAACTTGAAGAAGTTCAAGAAACTCCAATAGACATTACAGAGACACCTAGTCTAGACCCACAACCAATAACTCATAGTGATGAGCTATCAGTTAAATCTAAAACAACACCACTTCTTCGTAGGTCTGATAGGACGCACAATATTCCAGAGAGATACAGATTTCTCATAAGTAAATCGAACAACGTGTTACTCATTAACGATGACGAACCTATCAGTTATGAAGATGTTCTGAAAAATTCAGAAAGGGATAAATGGCTTGAAGTCATGAAGTCGGAAATGGATTCCATGCACGAAAATCAAGTATGGGACTTGGTTAACCCACCTGAAGGGATTAAGCCCATAGGGTGCAAGTGGGTTTTCAAGAAGAAAACCGACATGGAAGGTAATGTTGTTACCTTTAAGGCTAGATTAGTGGTAAAAGGATATCGTCAGAAACAAGGAATTGATTATCACGAAACCTATTCGCCAGTAGCTATGCTTAAGTCCATTCGGATGCTCCTGGCCATAGCATCTCATTATGATTATGAGATATGGCAAATGGATGTGAAAACAGCTTTCCTTAATGGAGACCTGCTTGAGGATGTATACATGATACAATCTGAAGGTTTCACATCGGTTGATAAAACCAATGTATGCAAGCTTCGACGATCCATATATGGACTAAAGCAAGCATCCAGGAGCTGGAACATCCGTTTTGATGAGACAATCAAAGAGTTTGATTTCTCACAAAATCCTGACGAACCTTGTGTGTACAAGAAGGTTAGTGGGAGTGCAGTCGTATTCCTAATGTTATATGTCGATGACATATTACTTATAGGAAACGATATATCAGTCTTACAGTCAGTTAAAATTTGGTTGTCCAAAACTTTCTCCATGAAAGACCTGGGAGAAGCAACCTATATCCTTGGGATAAGAATCTATAGAGATAGATCAAAATAATTGCTTGGTCTTTCGCAGTCTACATATATAGACCGAGTGCTAAAAGGGTTTAGCATGTCGGAATCCAAGAAAGGTTACCTTCCCATCAGGCATGGGATCAACCTTTCGAAGTCTATGTGTCCGCGCACAGAAGACGAGAGGATTTGCATGAATAAGATTCCTTATGCATCCGCGATAGGATCTATCATGTATGCTATGTTATGTACTAGGCCCGATGTATCGTATGCTTTGAGCATCACAAGCAGATACCAGTCTGATCCAGGAATGGATCATTGGGCGGCTGTCAAGACAATCCTCAAGTACTTAAGAAGAACTAAGGATGTGTTCCTAATATATGGAGAAGGTGATATGGTAATACGTGGGTATACAGATGCCAGTTTCCAGACAGATAAGGATGACTCCAAATCTTAGTCTGGATACGTATTTATTTTGAATGGAGGCACAATAAGTTGGAAGAGTTCCAAGCTAGACACCGTAGCAGATTCTACCACGGAAGGGGAATATATTGCAGCTTCGGAAGCAGCAAAGAAGTAATCTGGATCAAGAAGTTCGTCTCAGAACTTGGTGTGGTTCCAACCATTGATGATGCAATACCGGTTTATTACGACAATAATGGAGCTATTGCACTAGCAAAGGAATCAAGGTCTTATCAGCGATCCAAACATGTGCATCGCCGCTATCATCTGATCAGAGAGATTATAAGTAGGAATGATATACAAATTGAGAAAATTCCCACTGAAAGGAATTTAGCGGATCCTTTAACTAAGGCCTTGCCTCAAAGCAAGTTTGAGAGTCATGTTAGAGCCTGTGGTATTGGATACCGTAGCGATTGGCATTAGGACATGTGGGAGTTTGTTAGTGATATGAGAAAAGTGTCCTAAGGCAATCGCCTTATGATTGTAATTATTTATTTTAATAAATGAATATTCACTATTTGAGTATACATGTTTATGTATTTGATTGAGATCTTAAACTCATTTACTGAATGTCCGTAATACAATTCACAGCATGAGAGAATTTGTGATGAATTCACAACTAGTGATTATCTCTACATGTGCAATTGCGAAGTATTGAAATTGTCCCTAGTCGATGAATTGATAAAAACGGGCACTATCAATTCTGTTGAGACTAGCATGGGTTATTCTCTAATCAGTTGATTCTCACTGGCTGGTGACATTGGGATGTCCGAAGATAAACATGAATGCTAGTTAAGGGAACTAGTTCATTGGAGTGACTGGCTGTAAAACTTCATATGGTAGTCTACATATAGACATGTCAGTGAAGTTCTTACTGCAGCTTAAGTGCGATGTTCCTTTGACTTGCGGTGTTCAAGTCATCTTGGTCATGGAGACTTATACTTTGACATCTTAAGCAAGCATCTCCAAGGAGGTGTGGACCCAGGATGATTGGGTATAAGCCGAAGTGCCACTCCTTGTGAGGAAATGTATACCCAAGGCCTATCGTTGGATTGTTACTCGAAGCCTCTGGCCAGAGCATGACATGTTCAGAGTATGAATCTCTTAGATACATGAGAGTAATTAGAATCCGTAGGACGAGAAAACATTACTTGGGCTAGGTGTGACGTAGTCAGCCTAGTGGGGACTGACACACATAGATTATGTCCTGAACCAAGTGGGTATAAGATGGTGAAGGGAATGAGGCACGATTCATTATAGCTGCTGAAGGGTTTCAGAATTGTTTCTGAGGTCAACCGTTGATCTTTCGATTAATTGGGGATCATGATGTACTACTAGGTGCCGCTCATGATCGTTCTATAATTGGTTAATTATAGACGGCCAACATAAATCGAAAGCCTATTTAGTCACACGCACTACGAGTAATCTGAGGGATTTAAAACGAGTTGAAAATTGGATTTTCCAATCAAGAGAAATTAGGTTTGGTTGAGCCAAACGATAAGTCGAATCTGAATTTTACAGAGACGCATCGGAAGCGTAATATGGCTAAGTCTTTTAAAGACTTAATAGATGAATTAAATGAGTTTAATTCATTGGAGCGTGGCCTGGATAGGCCGACCAAAGAGGGTCCCCACCCTCTTTGCTTGGCCGGCCACAACAAAGGGAGGGAACCAAATTGTTTGGTTCAATTTATAAAATAAATCAAGTGTGGTTTGTTTTATAAAATTATGGATGATATAAAATTTTTATATAAACCAAGGTTTGGTTTATATTTCATAGAAATTAAAATGAACCATGGATTGGTTTATTTTATTTTATAAAATCAATCATGGATTGATTTACCATGATAAAGAAATTTATATAAAGAAATTTATATAAAGAAACTTATTTTTCATGGAAATTAAAATGAACCATGGATTGGTTTATTTTATTTTATAAAATCAATCATGGATTGATTTACCATGATAAAGAAATTTATATAAAGAAATTTATATAAAGAAATTTATTTTTCATGGAAATTAAAATGAACCATGGATTGGTTTATTTTATTTTATAAAATCAATCATGGATTGATTTACCATGATAAAGAAATTTATATAAAGAAATTTATATGATAAATTTCTTATGAAAATTTATTCCATAAGAAAAAAAAGACTTGGTTGATTTTATCCTGAATTAAAATATGATTTTAACCATGATATAAAATCAAGACTGGGCATGATGGAATAAGTCATAGAAAATTTATATGATAAATTTCTTATGAAAATTTATTTTATAAGAAAAAAGAGACTTGGCGGTTGAAAGACCACTATATAAAGGACCCAAGGCAAGGCTTGGAAATTAATTCAAAATAATCAAAGTATTCTTGCTTGGGCTCTCTCCCTCTCCTCCCTCCTTTCTCTTGGCTAGCCTCTCCCTTCTTCTCCCTTCCTCTTGCCGTGAGCATAAGGAGAAGCACCGAGGCGACGAAGTTCTTCCGTTGGGACGATCTTCCTCTCCGACCATCATCACCTTGGGATTGGGCGCAAGTCATCTTCCTCCTCGCCGGAATTGTGATTCTGGCTAACCTTGGTGGTGAGTTTTTCCGATATGATTACTTCTCTCTTGGTTTCTTGTCGCGCTCTCGGAGAATCTAGTAGTTCTCGAGAACACGAAACTCGTGGCTTTGCGAAGTCATCCCGAAGATACTCGGCGTGGACGCGAATAGAGGCGGAGCTTTCGAGGGACGCTTATGGTTGGATCTCATCCCTTCCTTCGAGTTAGCGAGGTAACAAGTAAATTAGTTTATGTTTCTATAAAATTTTAAATATATGATCATGTCTACACAACATAAGGTTGTATGCTTAGATGTGTGGTTAAATAATTTGAGAAATTATTTATGCTAAACCTTCCGCTGCACGTAATTAATTTTAAAATTACGAACCCGCATCCATGTCAACATGCACCCGGTCCCAACAAACACCAAAACAACAATCAGGGTCAGACTGCATCAACAACCCTGACCCGTCTCTACTCCTGTCCTTAGTCATCGCTTAGCTAAGTTGCTTAGTCCCTTGGGCCAAGACTTCATTCCCTAGCAGTCCTTCGCCAGGTGCCTAGCAGCCCTTCACTAGGTCTTCGTTACCAAGCAGTCCTTCGCCTGGTGCCTAGCAATCATTCGCCAGGTCTTTGGTATCATGAAGTCCTTCACTTGGTGCCTAGCAGTCCTTCGCTAGGTCTTAGACTCCTAGCAGTCCTTCGCTAGGTGCCAGCAGCCCTTCGCCAGGTCTTAGGGTTTCGATGCCTAGCAGTCCTTCGCTAGGTGCCCAGCAGCCCTTCGCCAGGTCTTAGGGTTTCGATGCCTAGCAGCCCTTCGCTAGGTGCCCAGCAGCCCTTCGCCAGGTCTTAGGGTTTCGATGCCTAGATTAACTAAGACTTTTCTTCAGCTTAGGTTACTTCTCCATTGCTCCCCTTTGTCTGTTCAATGTATCACTGACTTAAGTATATTGTCAAACATTAAAGTACTTAAAGGAGAACATCATTGATACAACTTGCACCAACAATCTCTCCCTTTTTGATGTTTGACAATAACTTAAGTTAGATTGGTTGAAGGGGCTAACTTACTATCCTTGGGATATAAAAAACAAAAAAATGATATAAGTTTTGAAACTATATTTTTGATCTTTGGGAGAAAATTTTTCTAACTTAAGCACACCTCTCCCCCTTTGTCATACATAAAAAAACTTTAAGAAAATACTTGCACCAACAATGAAAACTTTTAGTTGTTTTTGAAAATACTTAGTGCAAAATTTTTGAAAGCATTGCATTTTGAATGATATATTGCATTTTTTTTGAAAAATGCATAATCTTGAAAAAGATGCTATGTACTTTTGAAAGATTATGTAATTTTTAAAAAATATAAGTACCTTTGAAAAATGTATTGATTTTTTTTGAAAAATTAAGTACTTTTGGAAAAATGCATAATTTTTGAAAGAATGCTATTTTGGAAAATATAAATATTATGCATATTTTGCAAGTACTAACTATTTTTGAAAAAGATGAGACTTTTGAAAAATATAAGTAATTTTTGAAATATAATATTTTATTGACTAAGTTTCTTTTCCAGTCTGACACAATCCTAGGAAACCTTGTTAACCACAAGGACATTTTCCTAAGTGTCCTGGAAATTCTTCAAACTCAAGTAAATATTAACAGAATTTTGCCAAAAAAAATGATAGTACTTTTGAAAATATATGCTAGTGGATTTTGAAAAATGTGAGAACTTTTGAAGACCCAATATTTTACTTGACTTGGTTTATCTTCCAGTCTGACACCATCCTGGGAAACCTTGTTGACTACAAGGACATTTCCTAAGTGTCTTGGAAATTCTCCAACCCAAGTAAACATTATTTCAAAAATAATTTCTTAAGTCACACAAATTCTAACAAATAGAATAATAGTATTTTGAAAGACTTAGATTTTTAGCAAGATTTTAAAAATATGTTATTAAATAATTCTTTTAATTTGACCTCCCCCTAAACTTGACTCAGTCCTGGGAAGCTTGTTGACCAAAGTACTCTTCCTCTGAGTCTTAAGGTTTGATTCAGATTAAAAAGAAATATTAAAAAAATGAATAATTACTAAAAAACTTTTTTGAAATTCTTCTTTTGACTCATACTCCCCCTAAATTTGACACATCCTAGGAGTCTTTGAAGATCATGAAGTGGACCTTTCCTCTGTGTCTTTAGGGTTTATCAAAGTCAAAGAAACAGGTAAATTTTTGAACATATAATTCTTACAACATAACCCTTTTTTGAAAACACAAGTAATAATGATTTAAAGCACAGTTTTCGAAAAGTATTTTTCAAATAATAATAATGTTTAAAGTGCAGTTTTTGAAAACCATTTTAAAAAAAAATGAAAAGCACTCCCCATGTACCCGATACCGTTTGACTCTATCTAAGTGCCTTAAGGAACTTTAGTGTTGTCCTAAGAGGCTTGTGTCTAATTGTGTGAGTCAAATAATTTTCAAAAGAATATAATTTTTGAAAGCATATACTGTATTGGCAATCAACAAGCATGAAATCCATACAAACATTATTATGTTGAAGCACTATTTTGAAAAAATATTTTTAGGAAAATATTCTAACAATTTTGAAAAATAATTTTGAAAAATATTTTTCAATTCATTAGTCCTTAACATCTCACTCATTTTAGATGTATCAATACAACAAGCATGGTTACCTTATAGGTGTATTGTGAGATGCTTGAATCATTTTTCTTAATTTAATATTAACTCTAAGATTTAATTGAAGCTTGTGTTAGATTTGAATTTGACAAGAAGTAACTTGAATTTGAATTTCAAAAATTGGCTTCCAGGTCTTGGCGAGGCACTAGGCCTTCTTTGGCCGTAGCCTTATTGGATCATCAACCCTTTTCTTGACAAAGTCTTTTAATAAAATTTCATTTTCAAAATTACATTTTGAAAAATTCTGGTCTAACTAGTTTGGGTCTTGGATCGGTAGCTTCGGCTAGTTTCACCAATCTAAAGAGACCAAGTAGAGTATACTTGATCTTATTAGAAGAGGCTTCCCTAACGTACTATCATCTCACCGACACCCAATACTATGTTGTTCAAGTTTCAATTATTCTTTTTCCTGTAGCCGCTCTAATATATGCATAAAATTTAAATATGAATGACATGTCATATATTTAAAAGAAATAGCAAATGCATAACATGGTAATTATGCATGATTCAAACAAGTCAAATCATTTTATTTAAGTTTCTAATGATGTATCAAATTCTCGTTTAATACATGTCGTGTGAACCTACGAATATGTCAACCCACTTTGACATATTTAATTTTATTAAATTAATTGTTGCGGTTTAGGTAAGGTTTTAGTTTAGTTCGAGTTTAAGTTATTTTGGATTCAAGTTAATTAAGAATTAAATGAAGTATGAATTAATGAATTGATTAAGAATTAATTGAAGTGAATTAATTTGAATCAATTAAAGTTGAATTTATTTGAAGTAAATTGAATTAATTAACTTTATTTGGATTAAATTGATTTAATTGACTTAATTAAGATTTGATTAAGGTTTAATTTAATTTAATTTGAATTTATTTTAATTTGAATTTAATTTAATTTAATTTGAATTTAATTTGATTTAATTTGATTTAAATTTAATTTAATTTAATTTGAATTTAATTTAATTTAATTTGAATTTAATTTAATTTTAATTTAATTTAATTTAATTTGATTTGAATTTAATTTAATTTGAATTTAATTTAATTAAGATTTAATTTGAATTTAATTTAATTAAGATTTAATTTGAATTTAATTTAATTAAGATTTAATTTGAATTTAATTTAATTAAGATTTACTTTGAATTTAATTTAATTAAAATTTAATTTGAATTTAATTTAATTAAGATTAAATTTGAATTTAATTTAATTAAGATTTAATTTGAATTTAATTTAGATTTAATTTAAATTTAATTTAAGATTTAATTAACTAATTGTTATGGATTTAGGTTCAGCATTTTCATTATTTCAAAAATTTTTGACTCATCCTTATTTTTCTTTTCAAGTTTCTCTAGTAATTCTGATTTATTTGAGCATTTGTAATTTTTATTAACCATGGCCTTTATCTTATACAATTCTATCTCCTCCTCAAGATTAGATCTTTCAATATCCTCAAAGTAGGTGGAGTAAAATGAACCACTAGTTAATTTTTCAGGATTATCTAATGGAATAATTAAATTATTATCAAAAGAGATATTGTCTCTACTATCCACAGAATTATCTTTATTATCCTCAGAATTATCTTTATTATCCTCAGGAATATTAACAATACCATTTTTATCCTCAAAAATAATTTCAGGATTATCTCCAGAATTATCTTCACTAATTTAAGAGTTATTTTTGGAATTCTTGAATTTGAATTCAGAGTTATACAACGGATTTTCAAATTTGAATTCAAAATTATCTAAAGGATTTTCAAATTCAGAATTATCCTTAAGATTTTTTAATTCAGATTTATCCTTAGGATTTAAGTTATCTGAATTAAAATTATCAGAATTAAAATTATCAGAATTAAAATTATCAGAATTAAAGTTATGATAATTTATTTTAGAAATTACTGAATTAATGTTCTGAATTAAATAATTAATTTATGATATTTTAGTCATATCTGCATTTTCTAATTTGTCATGCAAAATATTAATTTTACTATGCAGTAAATCTAATTTATTAGAAAAATTAACTAAATTATCTAAAGACAGTGCACAAATTTTGAAACTTTTTGGAACGTAAATTTTGCGTACCTTTGTCGGACATTTGTTCTTGTAGTGTTCGTATTTTCCGCACTTGAAGCATTGTACATGATCCTTGTTTTTCCGGACTCCTGGCGCTGGTGACCCCTTTGCCGCCGGTGGTGTGACCCCTTTGCCCTCTCTCCCTGCATGTGAAACAAATAATATGCAATTTAAAATTAGACATTAAAAAATGTACCTAATTCACCCCTGGGCTCCCCCTCAACTCCTGGCGTCGTTGCTCCATCGGCAGTTAGTCCGGTGAAGAGCGGCTCAGCTCTAATAACAATTGTAGGACCGGCGCCGTCGATAGAGGGGGGGGGGTGAATATCGACCGTGAAAAACTCTCGCGGAAACTTCGTAGAAAACTCGGATTGTTCTGAACTTAGAACGTTAGTAGCACAGCGGAAAAGTAAATAAACAGAATAAAAGCAATACACAGGGACACAGTGGGATTTATTTACTTGGTTCCCAACCCCCTAGGGTCAGTACGTCCAAGGCCTATGTACTCGGCGTGAGTCCACTATTGGTCTCCATTATGAAATTTTCGGAGGCGGAGAAAACCCGTCTTACAGTGTAGAAGTACAAGCACAAGTATAGAAAATTAAGTATGGAAAATTAAATGCAAACCGAACAAAACAAAGTTGAAGCTCGGCCGATCTGGACCTTCGAAGTGCCGCGCACTTCCTCCTGGAGCCTCCCGGTCGTAGAGCCTCATCTTTAGCGCATTGTCGTCGGTTAGAATGATCAGAATGACACTTAGCAGTTGTTCCTGAAGCAGAGGGGTCGAAGCCCATTTTATAGGCTTCCTACGGGTGCCCTGGACGTTGGGGGTGCCCCGATAAACCCGGTCAAACCTTATCCCCGCGTCGACCTCTCTGCAGCTAATAAAACCTTTGACCAGGGCACCCCGGACCTCCCGGGCACCCTCATGAGGGCTTATCTATGTTTTGGGCTCGAAACTGCAAATACAGCTTTGAACCCGGGCGCCCCGGACGCTCCGGGCGCCCCGCTTGACACCTATTCTGCCTTCAACACTTTACTGCCTTTTCCTTCTTTAGCTTGGGCGCCCCCATCCCCACTGATGGGGGCACCCTGGATGATGGGGGAGCCCTGCTTCAAGCCCTCCAGCCGCTTGCTTTGTCTTCTAATCTTGGCACCTACAAGATACACAAGCACAAAGCACATATACATATAATATTAGCCTTAAGGACATGGTTCAGACTTCGGATCTCCACGAAACCCTAGGTCGAACCGGCACAAGTTCCCATCCCCGAGAACTCGCCTTTCACCTACTCCTTTCAGGAGACGATTGCCACCCAGTCCTCCGGGTGGACTTTTGCTTAGCTTCCGATACTTCCGGACCTCGAGACGCTCAAACCCTGACCCATCTCTACTCCTATCCTTAGTCATCACTCAGCTAAGTTGCTTAGTCCCTTGGGCCAAGACTTCATTCCCTAGCAGTCCTTCGCCAGGTGCCTAGCAGCCCTTCGCTAGGTCTTCGTTACCAAGCAGTCCTTGGTCTGGTGCCTAGCAATCCTTCGCTAGGTCTTTGGTACCAAGCAGTCCTTCACTTGGTGCCTAGCAGTCCTTCGCTAGGTCTTAGACTCCTAGCAGCCCTTCGCTAGGTGCCTAGCAACCCTTCGTCAGGTCTTAGGGTTTCGATGCCTAGCAGTCCTTCGCTAGGTGCCCAGCAGCCCTTCGCCAGGTCTTAGGGTTTCGATGCCTAGATTAACTAGGACTTTTCTTCAACTTAGGTTACTTCTCCATTGCTCCCCTTTGTCTGTTCAATGTATCACTGACTTAAGTATATTGTCAAACATTAAAACACTTAAAGGAGAACATCATTGATGCAACTTGCACCAGCAACCAGTGGGAGTGGAAAAAATTAAAACAACCCTTTTTGACATTGGATGAGATAAAGCGCCGGGTCCAGATGGGTTTGGAGCAAAATTTTTCACATCTACATGAGACATTATTGGATCTGACTTTATTATGGCAACCCAAGAGTTCTTTCAATCAGGAGAGCTATTAAAGCAATGGAACCACTCTGTGATCTCACTAGTACCAAAATCGAACCATGCATCTGGAGTTACAGATTATCAGTCGATTTCGTGTTGTAATGTTTTCTACAAGGTGATAGCCATGGTACTAGTCGGCCGATTAGCAGCAGTCTTGGGTTATTTATTAGATCCGGCACAGGTGGCATTTGTGAAAGGGAGATCTATAGGTGACAACATCAATCTAACCCAAGAACTCTTGAGGAAGTATGCTCGAAAGCGAATCTCACCAAGGTGCATGATCAAAGTAGATTTGAAAAAGGCGTTCGACATGGTTAATTGGGACTTTCTTGTATCGGCACTTGTTGGTTTTGGTTTTCCCCAACAATACCGAGAATGGATTAAAGAATGTGTCACGACGGTTTCTTATTCTATATCTTTAAATGGAGGACTTTATGGTTTTTTCAGTGGTCGACGAGGCTTGAGGCAAGGTGACCCCTTATCACCCTTGCTCTTTGGTTTATGCATTGAGGTACTATCGAGAAGACTACGTGTTGCTTCTTCACTTCCCTCCTTTCGCCTCCATCCTATGTGTAAGGAGATTGGGATCACTCACCTAGCGTATGCCGATGATTTATTGCTATTTATGCGGGCGAATGAAGCCTCTACCAAGGTGTTAGCGGATTGTCTGGAATTGTTTGGTAATGAGGCGGGATTGAAGGCTAATCCATTGAAGTCCCACATGTACATGGCAGGAGTTGATGACAGAACGAAGCGTCGATTACTCAATATTCTGGGGTTCCAAGAGGGCTCTTTTCCATTTTGGTACTTGGGAGTCCCACTTGCGGCGAAAAAGTTGCGAATTATGACCCCCTACTTGATGCAATCACAAAGATGATCATAGCTTGAACGAAACACACCCTTTCCTATGCGGGTCGCTTGGAGTTGGTTAGATCAGTCCTTCTAGGAGTAGTATGTTATTGACTCTCTATGCTTCCCATCCCCGGTGGTATTATTGAGAAGATTAAGAGTATATGTCGAATGTTTGTTTGGTCTTCCAAACACCCTCCAATCTCTTGGGCCACCCTTTGCCTATCTAAGCAAGATGGAGGTTATGGAATTCGTGATCTTCATGCATAGAATGAAGCGCTATTATGCAAGACATTATGGAATATTCAATCCAAGAATGATTCATTGTGGGTGCGATGGGTTCATCAACATTATATCAAGGGTGCCGATTTTTGGAGTTGGAATGTCAAGCCTTCGGACTCTCCCCTCATCAGACGCCTTGTGAGCATCTGTAACAAAATTTTACAAGGTTGTCATGGACAAGGTTCGCCCAATATGGAATTGATATCTTGGTTTACAATGGAGAGAAATGGGACGGCTAATGCATATGAATTCTTCAAGCCTAGAAGAACGATTGTGACTTGGGCGCCGGTAGTTTGGAGACCGGAGATCTTGCCAAAGCATAGATTCATTTTATGGCTAGTAGCCCATGGGAAGCTTCGTACAATGGATAAAATATCATATGTTCCGAATAAGACTTGTGTGCTATGCAATGGATATGAGGAAACAAATAGGCACTTGTTCTTTGAATGCTCTATCACCCGTGCGCTATGGAACAAAGTGAAGTTATGGCTAGAGTTCAAACATGATGCACGGACGATGGAAGAACTCCTTTACGTGCTAGGGCGGCATTACAAGGGAAATAAACGAAAAATGAAGGCTCGGCATCTCGTAATCTCAAGCATGATTTATGTCTTATGGGAAGCACGAAATCGTTGCCGCTTTGATGGGACTACTCCAGATGTTAATTGGATGCTTCGAAAAATTCAAATCCATGTATACCAATTTGTGGATTCTTGAGTGTGCGCTATCTTTGACCGCGTGGGGCTGCACGTTCTTGTGGAGCTACAAGTTGAAGATGAATGCTCATGTTTTGTCAAGATTGGTGTTGTGCACTTGAGGAGAACTCATCCATGTGTGTTTGCATGTGATTGTGATTGGTCCATGTAATTGGTGTGGTGTGATTGGTCCATGTATGTAATTGGTTGATTAGTTGTGGATGTGGGTGTGAGTGATGCATGAACGTGTGAGTGATGCATACACGTGATTGGCTATGATGTTTACAAAGTCTCACCTCATAGAGGGAGAAATGTAATTGGTGGATGGAAGGAGATAATATTGTATGCCCGTGTGCAAGACATGGTGGTCGGATTGTCGGAGACTACCTCTCATGTAGAGGTAGCTGGCTCCAAGTTTTGATTGTATTTTGCTCTTGTGGAGGGGGATCACAACCTCCTGAAGCGTTTATAAATATTTACCTATTTCAAAAAAATATATAAGTAATAAGAGATATTAACAATGATGATAAATCATTTTTATTAGCAAATAATAAAAATATTATCAAAATGATTAAATTGTATATATATTCTTTGGGATTTAGTTATAGTTTAGAATATTTAAAAAACTATTAAGTAGCTAGTTTCACAAAAAGGAGTTCTGAAATTGGTCCACGTTGGGCTTGATATGAAAAATATCAGGTCCAACATGGTCCTGATATGAAAAATATCAGATCCAACGTAGGTATGATATTTTTCCCATATTATGCATCCATTCATCTAAAAGAGAAAAGAATGAGAAGAGAAAAGAGAAAGAAAATGTATGAAAAAAGAGAGGAATGTGAAGAGAGGAGAGGAAAGAGAAGATAGGTTGCATGCATAAGAGAGAGAGAAAAGGAAAAAGAGATTACATATATATAAGTCAGATTTAACAGAAAGGTAAAATGGAAAGAGTGCTGAAAAAAGTATATTTTTTGTAAACACCAAAATAGCATGCGCCTTTTGGCTAATTCGAAAAGTTATGTGTGCCTTTTGGTAAAATGCCCAAGTATCAAACCTAAAAGCCTCAAAGTTATTTACCACGTGTTCTTTAAATTTTTGTTACTCGCATTTTAAATTGGTTGTATGATGGACAAAAGAGAAGAAAAAAGAGAGCATATTTTTATCAAATTTAGCTAGCTATGATAAAGGTTGGTGAAGTTATCTCATTTGGTGAATTTAGTGGAGAAGTAGGTAGTTTTTAACAGTTATAGCCAAAGCCAAAATGGCACATCTAATTTAGGGGACCAAGATGATGGATGGAGTTGGTATTCGAACATAACTTGTCATAGAGACATAGTTCAATTTCAAATAGATATAAATACTATTTCGAATGATCCTGTCTAGAAGCAGTGGGGAGTAGAGCACCGATAATGTGGCTGGAAGGTTGACCAGATCGCCATAACCAAGAAAAGTTGAGGCCTCTGGAGCTGTCGTTGAGCCATTTCTGTCTCCAAAATAACCTATACCGGGGTGTCCTGGCCTTGCACTCCGACGATCAAGTCAGTCTCCAACGTATGAAGAAGATAGAAATGTATCTTCTCAGCCTCTCCCCTTTGAGTAGAATGAAGCGAATGACCCCCTTCCTTGACACATGAGAGCAACTTATATAGAGAATACCTCTGATAAGTTGTCTCATTGACAATAAAGAACATGTCATGTCTATTGAATTACCCATATCTTGGATATCTTGTGGAGATTGCCCTGTCATATAATACTGTCGCATATCCCATTATACTTTTTATCACACCCTGCTTTATCATATCAGCCATGTACGAGTTTGCCTCTGTATTTAGGTCTGGAGGAGGTGTCGGATCGGAGTGAAGGTGAACCGAAGCGTCCAGTCAGCTATGCTGATCGGGCAGGTGCTAGAGATTAACTTTCAGCCGTGAAGAGCTGCAGGTCGAAAATCTGTCGCTCGGATTGGCTATGTGCCATGAAGAATGATGAGTCAGCCACGAAGAGTGGTGGGTTGACAACGAAGTGTGGATCCCGTTGACCCCAACTCATCCTGCCTTTTACCTTCTTTTCGGGGGGGGGGGGGGGGGGGGAGGGTCTTCCACATCTCCCTAGATCACACGTCTCCCCTTCAAGTCTAGTTGAAGGAGGCACAAGTCCAAGTAACTAGATTAATTCTAGTGGTTCCTAGAATTAGGTTGGACTAGGTCCCTTGGATAGAAGGGCAACCGATCAGAAGCTGTAGGTTAGATATTTACCAAGCTGATCGAAATTTCATCCCTTGAAATGTTGCCGCTAGAGTATTTAGTTATGTCAAACGAGCAGTTAGATCGTGTCGGGCGAGTGACAAATTTGTGCATGGCAAGAAACTAAATATATGTGTCGAACGAGCCACGATAAAGTGTCAAGCGATTTGCAAAAATGGAACCGAGCGAGTGGTTGCGGGTGCCTAGCATGCGGGGAGTAGAGCTGAGCAAACGGCTGAGTAGAGTGATTGAGTGCCAAGCAGGTGACTGAGTGTCAAATAGGGTGGCTGAGTACCATGTAGACGACTAAGAGCCTAGCAGAGTGCTAGGTGACTGAGTGCTAAGCAGGTGGCTGAGTGTCAAACAAGGTAGCTGAGTACCAAGCAAACGACTAAGTGTCGACAAAGTGGTTAAGTGCCAAGCTGAGTGGCTGAGTGTTAGGCGACTAAGTGCCAAGTAGAGTGGATGAGCGTCAAGCAGACGACTAAGTGTCGAGAAGAGTGGCTAAGTGCCAAGCTGAGTGGCTAAGTACTAGGAGGCTGAGTACCAAGCAGAGTGGTTGAGTGCCGAGCAGACGATTGAGTTCCGAGCAGAGTGGATGAGTGTCAAGCTGAGTGTTAGGCAGCTGAGTGCGAAGCAGAGTAGTTGAGTGTCGAGCAAATGACTAAGTGTCGAGTAGAGTAGCTGAGTGGCTGAGTGCTAGGCGACTGAGTACCAAGCTGAGTAGCTGAGTGCTAAGCGGCTGAGTGTCAAGCAGAGTGGTTGAGTGCCAAGAAGAGTGGTTGAGTGCTAAGCAGAGTGGCTGAGCCATTGGAGCAAGGTGACTGAGTGCCAAGCAGACAGCTGAGTGCCAAGTAGAGTGGCTGAGGAATGGGAGCAAGCCCACCTATAACTCGCACGAAGGCGAGAGTCTGGACATTGCTTGGGGGAGACCCTTTGGAACGTGAGTAGCCACGTCCGGTCGGCCCTCGAGGTTGGTGGGTGCATGGGAGCATGCCCACTTATAACTCGCTCGGAGACGAGAGTCTGTGATAGTGCAATCGACCCAAGGTTAATCGGATAGATCATGGGTTTTGATGTGTGTGCCAATATGGTTAAGTTAGGTTTTCATATTGATTTGATATGTGTGCTTGAATCGTGCAGAACTTGGCAAATCACACATGGGGAGTAACGGAGTGTAATATTCGAGGGACGAGAGCCAAGGAAGAGGACTTCAAGGGCGAGCCAAGAAAGTAGACTTCAAAGGCATACGCGAAGGATGGCATGGAGACAAGCCGCGGGCTTGTGTGCGTATCCGAGGGACGAGAGCCGAAGGAAGAGAGCTTCAAGGGGCAAACCAAGGAAGTGAACTTCAAGGCATACGCGAAAGGTGAACTCCGGTGAGGTTGAGAGTGCATTTGTAAGTAGGTCAGTTAACTGGCAAGGGAACCAGTCAACTGGTACTACTGAGAGCGCACTGTAGCCGTCTACTACTATGGACACCAGTCGACTCATCTTTCAATAATGTCGAACAGTCGGGAGCAGTCGATTGGTCTCCAAAGCAGTCGACTGGTCTGTTCGAAATAGATCCATTAGGCTAGCCGTTGACTGATGCATCAGTTGACTAGCCCAGGGGCAGTCGACTGATGTCGGGGCTGAGATGTTTGTTTAACAGCTCTCTCCACTATTTAAATGGGAGCTTGAGACTTTGGAGAGGTTAGTTCTTCATTGTAAGATCTTTACTCTAGTGCTCAAGCTCCAAGTGTTCATCTTCCTCCCAAAACCCTAGCTTCAACTTGTAAGGAGGAAGAAGAATTGTGAGAGGTTATTCTCTACCGAAAAGAAGAAAGACTTAGCCGGAAATTGCCAGGGTGTGATCCACCGAAGGATCAAGGGTTCATCTACCTCAAGGACACGCCGTGGAGTAGGAGCAAGCAATCTCCGAACCATGTAACCGGTAACGTGTTAGCATTAATTTAATTATTAGATTAAGTTTTCGCTTGTGCTAACGTTGTAGGAAGAATTCGAATTCAGGGTGACTGAGCTATTCACCCCCTCTAGCCATGCCATCGGTCCCAACAAGTGGTATCAGAGCGCAAGGACGCCTTCAACGGACTAACCGCTGAGAAGAGCAAATTCATTGAAATGGTCGGCTCGCACATCCAACCGCCAAAGTTTGAAGGAGAATTTGCTTGGTGGAAGAAAAGGATGGAGGTAATTTTCAATACCGATTTTGATATAATTCTAATCTTGGGAAACGGTTTTGAAGTGCCTAGGGATCAAGAAAACAAATTGTTTGATAAGATAAGATAGAGCAAGAAGCAATGAGATGACTACTTGGCAAATTCTAAAGCCTTGCACCATCTACTAAGTGTGCTCCCCCAACAAGAAGTCACAAGGATTGGGAGCTACTCAAGTGCCAAAGACTTGTGGGATAAGCTAATAGAGCTTCATGAGGGCACTTCAGAGGCAAAAATGGCTAAGAGAGATCTTCTCCGATCCCAACTCAACAATATCAAACTTGATAAACGGGAGAAGGTATCAAATTTACATGCTAGATTTAAGGAAATACTTAATGGACTAACAAGTGTAGGAGAACAACTATCCAACTAAGACATATTGATAAAAGCTATAAATGTATTCCCAAGAACATCAAATTGGAGCTCAATGGTGGACTCGTACAATGTATCCAAGGATCTAAAGAAAACATCTCTAGAGGAATTCTTCTCAACCATGGAGCTCCATGGAACTCGAGTTAGAGGAACAATTGAAGAAGTGTAAAAACCTAAGAGCATAGCCCTTGTGGCAAACAAGTGAAAAGGTAAAAAGAAGAAGGATTCGTCATCCTACTCGGAGGAATCGAGTGCATCCATGGATAGTGATGCGGAAACTTACATGGTAAGGAAAATGAGAAAAGCGTTTAAATATTTTTCTACTAATAAGTCTCATGGTAGGAAAGTGTCAAGGAGCAAAAGTATAACAAGGAAAATAATTTTCTACAATTGTCAAAGAGAAGGACATATGAGAGATGAATGTCCTCTCTTGATGAAGAAGGAAGGAAAAAAGAAAGAAGAAAAGAAGAAATCAAAAGAGAAGGGGAAGAAGGTGCAAAATTTGAAGGCTACATGGGATGATTCATCCTCATCGAAGGAGGAGGAACATCACTTATCCCATTTCGCCCTAATGGGAATTGAAGACATTGCCTCCACGTCATCCGAATTTGAAGAAGAGAATAGCTCGAGTAAAGATGAAGGGAGCTCAAGTGAAGGGGGAGGCTCAACATCAGAATTGGGCGTCTCGGTAAGGCTTGTGACATTTTGATGAGTTATTGGATGTATCACATTAGTGAGTTTCAAATAACTCACTTATGCTTGTGGCATTCTGATGAGTTATTGGATGTATCACATTAGTGATAATAGACCAACTATGGGAAAAATAAATGTTTAATTAATGGACATATTGCCCATAGATCATAGTTGGGCATTGCAAATGATTTGAAAATATTTCTGTGTTTTATTTGCTATGGCATAGATTTACAAAACACATGGTTTCAAAACTAGAATGAAAGCTTGATATAAAATTGAGTGTTTTCAAAAAATTTGAGTTTTGGTCAAAAAGTCAAATGTATTTGGATTTTTCATGAAAATATGTTTTTCTCTGATTGAAAACATCACAAGAAATATGTTTGCAAAATTTCATAATTTTTCAAATTTTATGAAATTTTCTATGCATTTATGAATTTTAGCTCAAAATACTGAAATTTCAGACTGATTAGTATCAGTCGACTGGTACAGAGACCAGTCGATTGAAATTCTGTAACTTGGCAATTCGCTGAGGCCAGTCGACTGGTAACTGATTCAGTCGACTGGCACCTGTATTTTTTGATTTCTAGGGATTTTCAAAAAATAAAAGGTGTCCCAAATTGGTACCAAGGGTAACATTGCTTATTGCAATATTTTTGATGGTGTCAAAGGGGGAGAATTAAAAGGTTTAAGTTAGATTTTAACTTAATTCTTTATATTTGTGCAAAAATTGAAAATCTTGTGATAAAACATAGGTTAAGGGGGAGGATGCATATTTATGTGTCTTTATATGCTATGCTTTTAAATTTTCAATTGTTATCTTTGTACCTAACTTAATCATATTGTCACACATCAAAAAGGGAGAGATTTATAGTGCAATCGACCCAAGGTTGATCGGATAGATCATGGGTTTTGATATGTGTGTCAATATGGTTACGTTAGGTTTTCATGTTGATTTGATATGTGTGCTTGAGTCGTGCAGGACTTAGCAAATCACACATGGGGAGTAACAGAGTGTAATATCCGAGGAACGAGAGCCAAGAAAGAGGACTTCAAGGGCTAGCCAAGGAAGTAGACTTTAAAGGCATACGCGAAGGATGACATGAAGACAAGCCGAGGGCTTGTGTGCGCATCCGAGGGATGAGAGCCAAAGGAAGAGAACTTCAAGGGGCAAGCCAAGAAAGTGGATTTCAAGGCATACATGAAGGGTGAACTCCAGTGAGATTGAGAGTGCATTTGTAAGTAGGTCAGTCGACTGGCAAGGGAACCAGTCGACTGGTACTACTGAGTGCACACTATAGCAGTCGACTGGTATGGACACCAGTCGACTCATCTTTTTGTAAGGTCGAACAGCCGGGAGCAGTCGACTGGTCTCCAGAGCAGTCGACTGGTCTGCTTGAAATAGAGTCATTGGCTGAAGCATCAGTCGACTGGCCCAGGGGGCAGTCGACTGATGTCAGGGATGAGCTATTTGTTTAACAGCTCTCTCCACTATTTAAATGGGAGCTTGAGACTTTGGAGAGGTTAGCTCTTCATTGTATGATCTTTACTCTAGTGCTCAAGTGCTCAAGCTTCAAACACTCATCTTCCTCCCAAAACCCTAGTTTCAACTTATAAGGAGGAAGAAGGATTGTGAGAGGTTGTTCTCCATTGAGAAGGAGAAAGACTTAATCAGAGATTGCCGGGGCATGGTCCACCTCAAGGGTTCGTCCACCTCAAGGACACGCCATGGAGTAGGAGCAAGCAATCTCCGAACCACGTAACCGATAACGTGTTAGCATTGATTTAATTATTAGATTAAGTTTCCGCTTCTGCTAACGTTGTAGGAAGAATTTGAATTCAGTGTGACCGAGCTATTCACCCCCCCCCCCCCCGCTTTAGCCATGCCATCGGTCCCAACAGTCTGGACACTGCTCAAGGGGCCCTTTGGAGCGTGGGCAGCCATGCCCGGTCGGACCCAAGGTCGATGGGTGCATGCCCACTTATAACTCGCATGGAGGTGAAAGTCTGGACGTCGCTCGGAGGATCATTTGGAGCATGGGGAGCTACATCCTGTCGAACCCCCAGGTTGATGGGTGCGTGGGAGTATGCCCACTTATAACTTGCTCAGAGGTAAGAGTCTAGATACCACTCGGGGGACCCTTTGGAGCATGGCTAGCCACGTTCGATCGGACCCCGAGGCCGGTGGGTGTGTGGGAATATGTTCACTTATAACTCGCTTAGAGGTGAGAGTCTGGACATCGCTCGAAAGACCCTTTGGAGCGTGTGCAGCCATATCCAGTCGAACCCGAGGTTGGTGGGTGTGTGGGAGCATGCCGACTTATAACTCACACAGAGATGAGAATCTGGACGCCTGTCAGAATACCTTAATAGAGCATGGGACGCCACGTTCAGTCTACCGTGATCATTAGACGTGTGGGAATCACACTTATAACTCGCAAAGGAGGGAGAGTCTAAATTGCCATGTTGAGTAGCCTTTCAGAGATAACAGTTGAGGTGTTCTAGCTGAGTGCCTCTTTTAAAAGGCAGGTCGTGTGACCTATTTGAGAATTATCTATCGAGCGGTCATTTGGAGATTACTGATTGAATAACCAATTGGAAGAAGACCAACTGAGTGTTGGTTTCGGGTGCACATGGGAATCCTCTCCATGTCTCCGGATTAAAATTTTATTAATTAAAACAAATTCGGATGGAGGTGAATTACCCAAGCAACCGATTCATCATCGTACTAATCAACTTGAGTGATCGCTTGAACAAACTTGTTATTCAAGCAATCTAACTTGTCTAGTTGATTAGAAGCGGAATAGACGATGAATAGATCGCCGATTTTTGTGTTTATCTTCGGGGTCCATGACAAATATGAGCATACAACAATGAACAAGAACTAAAAGGAATCAAACAAGAAATTATATCTCTTGTTTACCTTGTGATCTTCTATCGTATGCCCTAACCTCTTCTTGGACGTCGTGTGGGCGACGGTCTTCCAAGAAATGAAGTCACCAAGGCCAAAACAAACCCTCCTTCTCCTTCTTCAACCTTGCGCCGAAACCCTAAATCCCAAGGGAATTGCCGCTGGCCACCAAGGATGAAGCTTCTCCCTCCTTTGCTTGCACCGACCACCAAGGAGAAGGATCTCCTTAGGCCAGCCTTAAGGAAGAAGATAGGAAGAAGATGAAGATGAGGAAGAATAGAAACAACCCTCTTCTCCACACCAAAACCCAGCCGCAACCCTCCTCCACCCCTTGCTTGCCACCGACCAACTTCAAGCACAAAAGAGGCGCTGGCCACCACCTCTCCAACTCCAAGCTTGCGCACACCCTAGGATGAGAAGAGAAGGATAAGAAGGGAAGAGAAGTAGAGATGGCTTCCTTCTCCCTTAACCAAAACCGAGCTCTTCTCCTTGAGGGGGTGTGGGGGCAATAACCCTAGGAGAGAGAGAGGAGGAGAGAAAAGAATAGAGAGGCTTAGGGTTATCTTAGTATGTCTTGGTCTCATGACACATGAGGTATTTATAGGATACAATAGGGACCATGAGAAGGAGTTGGGTATTGACCTCCTAATGGATCAAAGCCCGATTCATTAATGATAATTCAATCCACTAAAGGATTATCATTGCACTACCTCACCAACCTCCATAATTAAATATGGGCTCCACCTATTATGTGTACAAATTCTCCCCGTGTTTAAGATCTCGAATGCTCATTAATTAATTAAATTACTGACAATTTAATTAATTAATATCTAACTCCACGAGTATTATCACTCAATCTTATTATCATATCGGACCAAGCTCACCCGCAGGATTTACATGATGAACTTTATGAGTTCCTCAAGGGGGCATCATCATCCTAATATATAGGACACGGTTTCCTTCTATAATCAATGACACACCATGTAAATAATATTATTTCCCAATTTACCGGGCCTATCAATTTAACAAATAAATCTCGCCCACTGGTAAATCAAAGAAATAGATATTAATTACATGTGTCCGTTATTATATCGGGATTAAGAGTATATACACCATAATATCTGAGGTCTGATTCAATTATATAATCAGTATAAATTGAATCACTTCTATATCGGTCATGCTCAATGCACACAAAGTGCACTAGTGTAATTCTATGGTCAAGATAAACCAATACCAAATTACACTACAATCATCTCAATGGGTTGTCCAAAACCATCTCGGTTGTGAGCCTCTATTTATACTCTATAAGGGACTGATAACATGATCTTCTGTGTGACACCACACACCATATTATCTACAATGTAAAGTATTAGATAATATGCACACATATAATAAATATAAAATACAAACAATAATTATATGATTCTCATTCCAAAATATAGATACTGATACAATAGCTAAGCTTTTAGTATATATCCTAACACTGAGTGACCATTTGGAAGAATGGTAACTTTAATACTTAACGGCTGTTATAATTTATAAGAAAATATCAACCGAGTGGCCCATTGGAAAATATATTGCCTAGATGGTCATTTAAGAATATTGGCCCAATACTCAGTTGAACTTGAGAGTTTTACTGATCCAATTTAATTCCTAGCCATTCAATGTAAATTGACCTTTGTCCATCGGTCCCTAGCCCCTGAATGTGCCAATTATTGCTCTTGTCCTTCATATTTGCCTTCGGCATTGAGACGTCCATTTTGATTGGGATTTTTTATTTGTTCGATCGAACTTTCACTTGGACACGAACTTTGACCCTTGGAATTGAAATATAATGTTATCCAAAGACTTGTCAAATAGAAAGCCGTACTGCCGAGTTGCCTTCGCTGATTTCATAGCTAAGCAGAATTTCTCTGAAATTCTTTTTTAACCGCTGAGTTGTTTGCTATTCGAGTTTTGCCACTCAAATAATCTAAATTTGGTACCTTCACATTCGATCGGATTGGATTTCCATCTTTGCAAAATAATTTTTTAAATAAAAATTTGATATCCTTGCAGTCGATCGGATTGCTGATTCTCCATTGGGACCATTAATGGACTTTCTAACTTTAACTATTTAGAACGGTTGATCCAATAGACAGACTGATTGAAATTGTCGAATTATAATGGGAGATACGGATGACTCAGAAACCATTTAGATACCCCGCCGAATAGCCATTTGGATAAAGATCTCCCTGCTGATAAAAAGAGAATTATATTTTGAATTAAAATTTTAAACTCCAAGTTAAGACTCACCTGTCGATATGGCTTGCACATATAATCTTAAGCAACCAAGTAGGATGAACGAGCTGTTTGGGACGATTAAGCTGACAAATGGGACTACCGATCGGATGATTATTTTTTTTTATTGGGAATTTGGCCCATCGACTCATGTGGCTTTTGAGTTTTTACTAATGGTGATGATCCTGTCGCGAAGCGAGGTCGACTCTCAAGAGTACGTGGTTTCTTGAAGGTTGCGAGTTGCTGGTGATGGCTCCGATCTGCAAGAAAAGGACCATTAGCGAATCTGTCGGGAAAAGTCCTCGGCAAGGCACTCCGACGGTCAAGTCAGTCCCCGGTGGTGGAAGAGCAAAAACAATAAAACAGTAGTAAAAACACTATTGCGTGTACCTGGGGGACGAGGAGCGGAGAGACTTATATAGCCAGGGGACCCGGCAGCTTCTGCCCGGCCTGCCACTCCACGCTGTAAGCGAGCGCAGGGCAGGGTGTGGCCAATGTTGGCAGGGTGAGGAGGTGCATGCCCAAATAAGGCAAGAGGCACTGCCGGCTCATTAATGTGTGTCGTCAGGCGTCGCTCGGACTGACAAGAACGCAAGTGGTCGTGATACGGGGTGGCAGGGGATCAAGGTATCGGCGGGGTATCCGCGATTTGGGCCTGAGTGGTACCAGGTCTACACCAACCCCGTACCTCGCCTGCTAGTCTTGTGTCAAGGAGTGGGTGTTCCTGTGTGTTGCGACAAAACCTTGAACGATAGTGCCGACTAACGAGATGAACTTGAGCCCTACGTTTGTTATTGCCGAGGATAGCTGGGTTTCCTAAGTCAGGGTATGCCTGAGTTGGAATACCTTGACTGGGTTCGAAGTGAGTCAGCTGAAGGCTCGGTACCCTTACAGGTCAGGACTTTGCCGACTTGGGTCCTTGCCACAGGGGAGCTCTAGGGCTCCAGTCGGGGCTCCTCTGAGTCGGGCCTTCGCCTTCGCAGAACCCGGGGGTTCTGGCGTCCGTTGGCTCGGCGACCATTCCCCGGTCAGGGCCCGGCTGAACTGTCCGCTTGAGCCCTCTATTCGACGGGCCTCCGGGGATCCTTGATCCGGACCCCCTCTAACAGGGCATCAGGTGGACCGACCCCCTTACGCGCAAGCTGGGTCGGGATCATAAGCATCCCCCTCGAGTCTAGTTGAAGGAGTCGCCGAG
This sequence comes from Boesenbergia rotunda, assembly GCA_024364735.1. Taxonomy (NCBI): domain Eukaryota; kingdom Viridiplantae; phylum Streptophyta; class Magnoliopsida; order Zingiberales; family Zingiberaceae; genus Boesenbergia; species Boesenbergia rotunda. The sequence goes on along the minus strand of JAGFNQ010001213.1, from coordinate 235,650 downwards.
TCCGACTGACTGGACTGTTGGAACTCGGATGGCTAGAGAGGGGGGGGTGAATATAGCCAATCACTTTGACCTTTGGCACTTATCAAGATTTCTGCACTCAACCTTATCAGTAGCACAGTGGAAGAAACAAAGGAAACGAAGCAGTGCAGAAAACGAAAGCAGGAAACTAAAGCAAACAAACACAACTAGCAAGATCGCTAACAAGGAGGGTTTACAAGGTTCGGGGATAACTTGCCCCTAGTCCTTGGCGTGCCCTTAAGGTGGGCGATCCCTTGATCATCGGCAGATCAAGCCCCGGTTATCACCGGATAGAAAGCAACCTCCTTCTCGGTGGAGAAACCTCTCCACAGTGTTTCAATCACGGATTTAAGTTTAAGCACAAAGAAACAACAAGAAGGATCTTACTCAAACACTTAGCAAGGATAAGAACACAGCAAGCTTTCCTGAGCTCCACCCAGCGGCGATCTAACGCAAGAAACCCTTCCTCGTGTCTTCCCACTGTTGGACTCCAAGCTCCTTGTTCTCTCCTTCAAGCGCTCAAGTAATGGATGATTGCTTCTCGATTGCAGTAGCTTGCTCAATGTGATGAGACTTCAGAATGCACAAGTAAGCAAGTTGTGGAGAACTCAAGGCGCAGCAAGAACTCTGTTCGCAAAGCTTGAACTCAACTTCTCTGCCTCAACGAAGCCTCTTCTGCCCTTTTTCTTTCTCCACTCACCATCAGGTGACAATCTCCTGCAGCCTCCAGCTGCTTCCCTGCTAACACCAGCTACCACTGAACCCTCCCTGGACTTCCTGAGCTCCCCTCAGCCAAGCTCCAGTCAGCAGCTCAGTCTGCAGCTCCAGCCGTTGCAACCTGAAATGGAGAATGGACAAACCTGCTCCAAGGAAAGCCTCCATTGACTTCTCCTTGAGTGTTTGAATCCTCCCCTGTCACCTGCAGCTTAATCAGAGTGTTAGAGCAGCATATCACACAGTAAATCAAGTATCAGATGTAAGCAGCAGAGAATCGGATATGGTCAGGCGCGATCAGAGCGTCTGACAGTGCAATTTGAATTAAAGTGATCGGTCACCGGACCGATCAGAGAGCCTCCTGATCGGTCACCAGACCGATCAGGCTGGGTCCAGACCGATCAGGCTCCGTCCTGATCGATCCCCAACGCTCAATCAGAAATCGCGATTTCTTTGAGATTCTCCTGGACCGATCACCAGACCGATCCCAGGTTGTGGATCGATCACCGGACCGATCCACCTCTAATTTAGGCGATTTCTGAGTTTCGCAGTCCAAACCTCCTGATCGGTCACCTGACCGATCAGAGGGTCTCCTGATCGGTCACCAGACCGATCAGATCATGACCAGACCGATCAGGCACCGTCCTGATCGATCTTAGTGAGGAACCCGCGAAGCTGGATCGTTCTCCAGAACGATCTGCACAGTGATCCTGATCGGTCATCAGACCGATCAGGAGCAGTTCAGCAAGGGAACTCAACCTCACTGTTTGCTCCCTGATCGGTCACCAGACCGATCAGGAGCCAGTCAGTGGGTGAAACGCATACTCCCTGATCGGTCACCAGATCGATCAGGAGCAGCACAGTAGGTTCCCAACCTCACTGTGTGCTCCCTGATCGGTCACCAGACCGATCAGTCATTGCTGGATCGGTCACACGACCGATCCACGAAGGAGCAGCGTGCCAGATTCCCTGATCGATCACCAGACCGATCCAGGGACTCAAACCTAGCCCTCCAAGCTAAGTTTTCATCCACCTTAGCCCTCCAAGCTAAGGATTTTTCACCTAACTCTCCAAGTTGGGAATTTGCACCTAACCCTCCAAGTTAGGACTTTTCACCTAGCCCTCCAAGCTAGGACTTTTCACCCAACCCTTCCGAATTAGGACTTTTCCAAACCTAGCCCTCCAAGCTAGGACCTGACCCTCCAAGCCAGGACTTTTTCACCTAATTCTCCAAGATGGGAATTTGCACCTAACCCTCCAAGTTAGGACTTTTCACCTAGCCCTCCAAGCTAGGACTTTTCACCCACCTCTTCCGAATTAGGACTTTTCACACACCTAGCCCTCCAAGCTAGGATTTTCAACACCTAACCCTCCAGGTTAGGATTTTCCAACACCTAGCCCTCCAAGCTAGGATTTTCCATACCATGCCTGATCCCCGATCAGGACTTAATCATCATCAATAATCATCCACCTAAACTAAAATCGGTGTCAACACCAAAACAACAATCAGGGCCAGACTGCATCAACAATCTCCCCCTTTTTGTTGTTTGACAACCCGATTTTAAGTTTAGGGATTCTCAATCAAGTTTTTCAAATTTAGAATCATAGGGGAATCCAGATCCTCCCCCTACAATATGATCATCCTAAACTTAACCAACCAACACTCTCCCCCTTTGTCGAACACCGAAAAGGGGTCTAGAAGGGCTGTTAAGTTTAAACTATACTCTCCCTTAACCCTAGGAGTATCCCAACGATTTGATTAATTTTTGATAAGCATATGAATACATATGACAGACAGATAGAAGCATGGCCAAGCAAGCATATGTATCATATGAACATGGCATCATAAGCATGAACATAGCTATGGATCAAATATGCAGAGAGCATAGCATCAACAATAAGCATACTAAAGTAGAGTAGACATGCATCAAAGTCAGAAAGTTTAAGTCATAAAATATCCATAGAAATAACAAGATGCAAGACATATGCATCAAAATCAAAATACGTGTGGCACAAGACCACAATAGATAAGTCATGGGGCATACAACCCAAAAGTCACACAGACCAAAACCAGTCAAGTACACAGATCATGAGAAAAGGCAGCAGACATCCAAGCTCAAACGTCAGTGGGGGGGTCATCATCGTGCATGAGGTCATCCATCATGGCATCAACGGTCCCTAGCGCGGTACTGGCAGAGGGCGCACATCCAGGGAATGTGTGTCGGCGCCACTCATCGTACCATGTCCGCTGCAATGTCTGGACCCCAGAGACAGTAGACTCCACCCCGGTCAATCTGCGATCGAATGACCTGAACTCCGAGCGAATCTCCTCTCGATGAAGCTCCCGTAAATGAAGATCCTACTGGATGGTCCACTCGAGCTCTGAAATCTGCCATCGTAGATCTGGGTCAGGCTCATAGTCGTACTCAGCGTCAGCAGCAGGAACCTCATGAGGTGCAACAGCCTCTGGTGGTGCCTGAAAATTTGGTGCTCCACCGGGTAGGTCACCGAGACCTCGCCCATCCTTCCAAACCAAGGCCCCATCGCGCTCACGAATAACAATGCCAGATTTCGCAAAAGCCCGGCGACCAAGCCGACAATCCTGTTTGACCATGGGCACGGTCCTGCCTTTGGTGACATCAACACCAACAGACATAAGCCAGTCAGTAATGACATGACCAAATGGCATGTAGACCGTGCGACGGCTCGGCTCACGATAGGACAGGATGGACTGGAAGATGCTCTCCATGATGTCGAAGTCCATCTGGCGGTGCATGCCGTAGAGCATAAGGCAGTGATAGGGTCGGATCTCAGTCAAAGGCTTTGAAGTGATGGGTAAGATGCAATTTGTGATTATCTTGAAAAGGACGTAGTCAACTGGAGCAAGTCGTAGGGCTGCAAAAGTAGGGAAAACTGGACCCAATTCATCAAGACCGGCTGGGCGGGGATGACCAAAAAAGTGCTGATAGATGGAGTCGGGGGTAACATCTGCAAACGGGGCCAGCAGAGGATCAGGGAGCTCGGGATAGATCGAATAGAGGTTAGGTGATCGTCGACCACCTAAGTACTCTGCTAAAATCTCATACGAAAATCAAGGTTCATTTTGCCGACTCGAGTAGTGAACTCGAAGCCCCCTTGAGGACCTTGCTGTAGATTGTTGTAGAATTCTGAGACTAGGTCGTAATTGATGGTCCGTTCCAAGGAAAGAAGAAAACCCAGGTTGTAGAAAGTGACAATGTCCATGACCGACGGACAATGTTCAGTCAGAAAAGGGATATCAATGGATCGGCAGGATAGTAATTTGAAGGTCCTTGACTGGAAGGCCTGTTCGCAGGCCGCATTTGGGAACCGGGAGCTAGAAGAAGGCTGTGGCCTTCTGGAAGGGGCAGATGAAGAAGGGGTTTTCCCCCTCGAACTGCCCTCAGCAGCTTCCTTGCCCTTGGAAGATTTTCTAGATTTGAATTGGTCATACACATAGTGTGAATCAAAAATTCAAGAGTTGATCATACAAAGAGAATCATAAGGTAGACATTAGATCAAAGAAGGACAATCATGAGTGAACGAGAGATCATAAGGTGAAGCATGGAAAGTAAGGTCACGGCAAATACAAGAGGGTCACGGCACCACACCAAGAACAAACACCAAACCATGATTAGCTTCAAAACATAATTTTATGAACTGATTTGCAAGAAAATCGAAGCCAAAAACTCACTTTGGTGCCATTGGTGAGGTTCTTGAAGTTTGAAAGGAAAAAGCTTGCGCAGGAGAAGCCTCGGCGCAAGAGAGAACGCAGAGACTTGGAGCAAGAGAGAACTTGCAGAGAACAAGGGACGCCCTTAGAGACCTTCGCACGAACTCGCACGAGGAAGGAGGGAGACACAGGAACACTCTCGCTCAGGATGAAGAGGCGCAAGTGGGAGGTTTCGGCGCTAGGGTTCGGCACTGAAGGGTTTTTCGCGAAGTTAATCGGTTGGTGGATCGGTCCACCAACCACAATTTAATGCGATTGAACGGATCACCGTTCGATCTGATAGCGGCCAGACCGATCAGGCTACGTCCTGATCGGACTGATTTGGTCCTGATCGGTCTGGTGACCGATCAGGCGCGCTCCTGATCAGTCGTCTGATCAATCAGGGCACGGACAGTAGGGTCCGAAGAAAAACCTGGGAGCTCCCTGATCGGTCTATGGGCCAATCACCATAGGGTGCCAGATCGATCCGGGGACCGATCCAGGCTAGCTCAATATACTTGGTCAAAATTTTGAAAAGTCACTGCTGCCCCTCCGATCGGTCAGTGGACCGATCATTACAGGATGGAGCTAGATCGGTCCGGTGACCGATCAGCCATATGCCTGATCAGTCCGGTGACCGATCAGGGTTCTTGATACTCCCTGATACGATCTGAAACATTCAGTTTCAGATTTTCAGAATTTTTCCAACGAGATCTGATGAAGTTTATCGAACTTGGACATGATCTCATGACTAAAATTGATCCCTGAACAAGGATCTAAAGTCCTTATAGGTTCAACAATCACTTTGATCCATCCAAATGGAGTCAAACTCAATCAACAATCATTCAAGCAATTTCAACTAAGTTTGTATCAAATTCAGGTTTCCAATCAAGTTTCCTTGATTGGAATGTCCAAGTATGATCATGGAGCCATATACACATAAGTTATGCAATGGTTTTCCCCATACTTGGTCACTGAAGTGATTATTATCTCGTCAACTTAATTTCTCAAGGGATGCATTGACATTTTGAGAAATTGAGTTGATCCTAGCATCTCACCCCATATCTAGCAAACAAGAACGTTTTGTTAAACCTTATAGTTTGTGTGAGATGTCCCCAAAGTTACCCAATTGTTTCCCAACAATTTTGAAATAATCATGAAGGGTTTGAATGCATTTTGAAATTCATGAAGTGCGACACATTCCCAATTCCCGTCTTAGGAAACTAAATTCATTTTCGAGGAGTGGTTTAGTGAAAATGTCAGCTAGGTTTGATTTGGACTCTACATGTGAGAGTACAATATCTCCCCTAGCTACATGATCCCTAATGAAGTGGTGACGCACCTCAATATGTTTGGTCCTAGAATGATGGACTGGATTCTTGGTTAAGTTAATTGTGCTAATGTTATCACATAACACTTGCACACACTTGTAACTCAATCCATAGTCCTCTAGAGTATGTATCATCCACAACAATTGCGATACGCTCTCTCCCATAGCAATATATTCTGCCTCGGTCGTGGAGAGAGCAACACAATGTTGCTTCCGACTTGACCAACTTACTAAGGACGAACCTAAGAATTGGCAACCCCCACTTGTGCTCTTCCGGTCCAACTTACATCCAGCATAGTCGGAATCCGTATAGCCAATTAAATCAAATGATTCGGTACGGGGGTACCATAGACCGACTCCTATTGTGCCTTTAAGATATCTCAAAATTCTCTTAACAGCGATTAAATGAGATTCCTTGGCACAAACTTGATACCTAGCACACATACCTACAGCAAATAAAATATCTGGTCAACTGGCTGTGAGGTATAGCAAACTACCTATCATGCTTCGATATTGAGTTAAATCAACGGGTTTACCACTCTCGTCATTGTCTAATCTTGTGTTTTTGGCCATGGGAGTGGTTACCTCTTTTGAATCACTCATGTTAAATTTTTGAAGCATTTCTTGTGTATATTTTGATTGGTGCACATGGATACCATCGCGAGTTTGCTTGATTTCAAGTCCAAGGAAAAAAGTCAATTCTCCCACTAGACTCATTTCAAATTCACTCTCCATGTGTCCAATGAACTAATTTAAATAGCCCCTATTGTTTGAGCCACAAATTATGTCATCGACATATACTTGGGCTACAAAGATATTGTCACCATCTCTTCATAGAAATAGTGTAGGGTCTATTTGGCCTCTAACGAAGCCCTTCTCAATTAGGAATATCGACAACCTCTCATACCAAGCTCGGGGTGCTTGTTTAAGGCCATAGAGTGCCTTTTTGAGCTTAAACACGTGGTTTGGAAATTCGGTACTCTCAAACCCCGAAGGTTGTTCAACGTAGACCTCTTCTCTAATCAAACCATTTAGGAAGGCCGATTTGACATCCATTTGGTATTATTTGAAGCCACGATGTGCTGCAAATGCAAGCATCAATCGAATGGATTCTAATCGTGCCACGGGAGCATAGGTCTCATCATAATCAAGGCCTTCAACTTGACTATAGCCCTTGGCTACTAAGCGTGCCTTGTTTCTAATGATTTCTCCGTTATGGTTCAATTTGTTCTTGAAGACCCGTTTGGTTCCAATAATGGTGGTCTTCTTAGGTCTAGGGACTAGGTCCCAAACTTGACTCCTTTCGAATTGACCTAGTTCATCTTGCATTGTAATAATCCAATCGGGATCATTTAATGCTTCATCAATTTTTCTAGGTTCAATTTCGGAAATTAGGGCAACTTCATTAGCCTCATTCCGGAAGAATGATCTAGTTCTAATCCCATGATGGATGTCTCCAACAATTTGGTCTTGGGGATGACTAGAGGCTAATCTAGTTAGCCTTGGTGTTGGTGGTTCTTCTAAACACCACCAAGGATCAGTATGGTAGAGGCTCCACCAACTCATTATGACCGATCAGGCTGGAGCCTGATCGTTCAGGGAGTGCCCTGATCGGTCCCCAGACCGATCAGGCCACACCCTGATCGGTCGGGTGACTGATCAGTAAGAGTTGGCCTACGAAGGCTGGGAATCCCAGCACTGCTGTGGATCGGTCCGGTGACCGATCCACGATTTGTGATCGGTCAGGGTGATCGATCACAAGGAGTCCGCGATTTCCAGTTTCTCACTGTGGACCGATCAGGATGAAGCCTGATCAGTCAGGACTATACCTGATCAGTCTGGTGACCGATCAAGGTCCTCTCTGATCGGTCTGGTGACCGATCAGTAGCTATAACTTTAATTCGAAATCACTGTCAGACTTCTGATCGCGTCTGTGTTTTCTCTGCTACCTGCTGATATTGTGTGATATTGTTTGATATGCATTCGCTAAGCTTCTGTTGAAGTGTGCAGACTTTACAGGGATGATTCAAACAATGAAGGAGAGTCAAATGGGGACTTTCCATCGAGCAGGTTTGTCTGTTTACTCGTTTCAGGTCTCAACGGCTTTTGGCGCGCGGCTGGCAACTGACGGAGGCTCAGCTGGAGAGGTCTTCAATGGACTGAGTGCTCAGGGAGTCAGGGGGTCAGGCTGTGGCTTCAGTGGATGCTGATGGAGAGCCTAGTGATGGGAGCAGAGGCTTAAGACAAAGCTAGAAGCAGAGGAGCGACAAGGATGAACAGACAGAAAACTTGAGGAGCTGGGCTGTGTTTTGTGCTCTCTGTTGCTTTGTGCTTGAGCATTCTTGTTACATCTTTGTGATTGATCCTTCTCATTGTCGAGTGCACTTAATCTCTTATCATCTTGAGGCAATTGTGGAGAGGTTTCTCCACCGAGAAGGAGGCGCTGTTATATCCAGGGTCACCTGGGGCTTGATCTGCCGACGATCAAGGGATCGCCCACCTCACGAGCACGCCAAGGAGTAGGGGCAAGTTATCCCCGAACCTTGTACATCGCTGTGTTAACGTCGGTTTGGTTTGCTGTTCATTTCTGCATATTTCTATTTGTGTTGTTTGCTTCCGCTGCTACTAATCTGATCACGCAGAAAACCTCAAAGAGCAAGATTTGGGTGTCTGGCTATATTCACCCCCCCCCTCTCTAGCCATCCAAGCACCAACAGAGAGAAGTGAATTATAGAATTGGTTCCAAGATCCAATGATAATATAATTGTCACAACAAAATAGGTTTTTATAAATAAATTTGATGATCAAGGGAGAGTCACTAAAAATAATGCTAGGTTAGTAGTTAAGGGTTTCAATCAAGTTGAGGAGCTTGATTATGATGAAACTTATGCTCCCGTAGCTCAATTATAGTCCATCCGGATCTTTTTGGGATATGTCGCTCACATGGGCTTTAAACTTCATCAAATGGATGTAAAATCGGCATTTCTTAATGGGTTTATTAAGGAAGAAGTTTTTGTAGAGCAATCACTCTGTTTTGAAAATATAGATTACCTAAATCATATTTATAAATTAAAGAAAGCCTTATATGGGTTAAAACAAACATCCCGAGCTTGGTATGAAAGACTTTCATCCTTCTTATATCTAAGGGTTTTAGAAGGGGAACTATTGATCTTGTTGGGGTTGCAATGTTGCAAACATAGTCCCACATCGAAAACACATAGGAAAGATCATAGGCTTATAAGGGAAAAAGATATCTCCATTACCAATGAGGCCTTTTGGGAGAGCCCAAGAGCAAAACCATGAGGGCTAAGGCCCAAAGTGGATAATATCATACCATTGTGGAGATATCTAAATTTCTTTTGGTCCTAACAATTGGTATCAGAGCTAGGTCGCTCTTCACCGGACTAACCGCCGGAAGAAGCACGAGCTAGAGCCATGATCCAGATCTAACCATGTGGGTTAAGCCTTGAATAAAGGATGTGTGGGCTCCCGTGTCTTGTTCAAGAGGATCAGACACTAGGCAGAGAAGTCCTAGTTGCGGCTAGGCGATGAAGTCCTAGTAGGTCGGGTGGACCGAGGGGCTGAAAGTCCTGGTGGGTTGAGAATTGAACATTAAACGGAAAGGGTTTTCGCTTGAGGGGGGGCTTGTGGTCCTTTGTTTGAGGGGGGATTGTTGGGGTTGCAATGTTGCAAACATAGTCCCACATCGAAAACACATGGGAAAGATGATAGGCAAATAAGGGAAAAAGATATCTCCATTACCAATGAGGCCTTTTGGGAGAGCCCAAGAGCAAAACCATGAGGGCTAAGGTCTAAGTGGACAATATCATACCATTGTGGAGATATCTAAATTCCTTTTGATCCTAACAGATCCAACATTATTTCTAAAGTCTAAAGATAAAGTCATTTTTATTGCTCAAGTTTACGTTGATGACATCATTTTTGGTTCAACAAATAATGAGCTTCTACATGAATTCATCAAACACATGGAAAATGAGTTTGAAATGAGTCTAATTGGGGAGTTAACCTTCATTTTAGGATTGCAACTCAAACGAACTAATGAAGTAACTCATGTCTATAAAACAAAATATGCTAAGGAAATTATAAAAAATTTGGTTTGGAGAATGCTAAAGTAGTGTCTACTCCTATTGGAATGAATATCAAGATAGATAGTGATCATGAGGAAAAATTAGTCGATCTAAGACAATATAGAAGCATGATTGGTAGTTTGTTTTACCTAACCGCTAGTAGACCGGATATACTATTTGCGGTAGGCATATGTGTAAGATATTAATCTTGCGCTAAAGAATTTCATCTAGTAGTGGTAAAAAGAATCTTAAGATATATCAAGGGAACTCTCAATGTTGGTTTTTGGTACCCTACAACTCAAAATATTGATTTATTTGGGTACACCAATTCCGATTATGCGGTTGCGAATTGGATAGGAAGAGTACTAGTGGTGGATGTCAATTTCTTGGATCCTCGCTAGTGAGTTGGAGTAGTAAAAAGCAACCATGTATTACTTTATCTACAACCGAGGCCGAATATGTGGCTATGGGTGGTTGTGTAGCTCAATTACTTTGGATAATGCATACCTTAGAGGATTATGAGCTTCATTACTCCAAAGTCAAAGTTTTATGTGATAACATGAGCACTATTAATTTAACCAAAAATTCGGTGCATCACTTTAGGATAAAACATGTTAAAGTGAAGCATCACTTCATTAGAGATCATGTGGCAAAAGGTACCATTGAACTACATTATGTTGAATTAAAATCTAACCTTGCCAACATATTTACCAAGCCTCTATCCGAAGCGGAGTTCACCTCTCTAAGGAGAGGACTTGGTATGTGCTTTATAAAATTATAACTTTAGCTTTGCATGATTTAATACTAAGATAGTACCTCAACGCATCTCACAAAAACCCTAGGAGGCCTTGCTTGTGTATTTCTCCATTTCATCTCATAATGACTTGATTTATGATTTTATTTATGCATATGAGATGTTAGGATGATGCAAATAATTCACTTATGCTTATAGCATTTTGATGAGTTATTAGATGTATCATTTTAGTAATAATAGACCAATTATAAAGAAAGTAAATATTTAATTAATGGACATCTTGCCTATAGATTATAGTTGGACATCTTAAATATTTTGAAAATCATTATATGTTATACTTAGAGTGGTATAAATTTAAAAAACATATGGTTTCAAAACTATGTTTCAAAGTTGATACATAATTTAAGTATTTTTCAAGATTTTGATGTTAGTAAAAAAAATTCAAAAATACTTTGACTTTTAATGAAAATATATTTTCCCCTAATAGAGTATATCAAAAGAAATATGTTTGTAAAATTTCGTAATTTTTTCAAATTTTTTATACGTTTTTGAAATTCGTCAGAAATGTTGAAAAATGCTGAAATTAGTTCCAGTCGACTGGTCCATTATCAGTTGACTGGCAATTCTATGACTGGCGTTAATTAACTAATTCCTACATCAGTTGACTGATGGTCGTGAATCTTTAAAAAGACCCCCGCACACAGGCGGTGCTGAAACCCTAGTTTCGGCTGCCCCTCGTCTCCCTTATACCCCCTCGACATCTCCAGCCACTCCAAGGGTTCCAAAACCCTTGGACTCTCTTCCCTAACCCCTCTCCACTTCAAGATTTGAGTGTAGGGCAAAAGGGGCCTTTTTTGAGTCACCCTCACCTCATCTTCTTCCTCAAGCTTCATGGAGAGAAGGTAATGAGTTTTCAACTTAATCTTTCTCATTTATGCTAAGATTTGTGACTAATCTTTCATATTTTGCATGTTTATCTTGATTTTTTCTTGATCCTTGTCCTCTTAGTACATGCACTTTTCATTTGTATATTAGGGCTAGGCAAAAACATAGGATTGGTGAGGGAACTCCCCAACAACCACCTCCTGAACCTACAGCTCCCCGATTTCATTCCGAGGCCACCCAGCAACGATTTGAGAATGTCGACTTCACTTTAATGAATTATCGGTATCCTAATCATTCTTATTTTGAAGAGACCACCCCTGATTTCATTAAAATCATCACTTATTTTGGACTAGATAAATTGGTAGGTTGCACACATTACATTAATGTAGATCTTTGCAAAGAATTCTATGTAATCTACATTGCATTAGTACTAATGGTAGGACATATGAGTCCTTGATTGAGGGGGTCACCATTCCGTATGGTCATTTTTAGAATGTCGGGTATCAGAGAACACATTCACATGCTTTCCTTAGGTCATTGAGCCTTTCACGAATTTGTTCTCCCATGTGTCTATTGACAAATTCATAGACATTATTTCAATAATCTTAGACCTCTACTTAAACGCATTTTTGATGCTAACTACATGTCAGCCATCAGTAACATTATGTATAAGATTGTTCTTGATTGCCTTTTACCTATTGTCACTAAGGGGAAATCAAAGATTCGGCTATCTCATCTAGTCATGATGTATGCCTTAGAGTAGCGCTTGACATTGACGTTGGTCTCCACGTATTCATGTCCATAGTGCATTTTTCAGGTCCTGTCCAAAGGAAGGTCTACATGTCATTTAGTCATATTTTGACCAAATTCTTTGCATCTAGAGGTTTCGATGTTACTAAAGTCTGTAGCATCAACTTTCCAAGGACTTTGATCAGATAGGATCTCGGCAGCTCCCCTTGGCACAATTGAGAGGCACCAGGGAGTGATGGTCTGGCGTCGTGACCATGCATCTTCCGATTCTGACGACGAGGATGAGGACATTGATGCTCCTGGTAGTGCTGCACCTGGTACTGCTCCTGCTATGACTATGGATTAGCGGATTACCCATCTGGAAGAGGTAGTCGATAGGAGTTTCAGGGGATCCGACTGGAGCTTCAGGGATTTCAGCAATGTCAGATTGCCATGTATGAGATGTTGCAGTGCTAGGATTTGATGTATCCGTCCTCCTCCTCCTCCTCCCGGCGATGATGCTTAGATGACATGGCTTAATTGGGATGGTGTTGAGATTTTTTTTGGATTAGACATGTTATTTTGTTTTATCTCAAACACCATAGACAATATCTTAGTATCTTGTGTTTGTTGGTTATGGATATTTGTGACACTACATGTTCTTATGTATGAACTTTTTGTTTTTTCTTTAGTATAACTTGTATGATTATTTATCCATCCTGCCCTTCTGCTGTGATTTCTCTTTTTATCTATTTCATATGTCTGTGTGGTGAGTTCTTGTTTGCCTCACCAAGAGGTAGTATGGTTTAAGGGGGAGATTCCTTTAAGGGGGAGCTTCGACTATTTTTACTCCCTTTATCTTTTTATTGTGTGGCAAAGGGGGAGAATTGGATATTTAAGTTAGATGAACTCTATGATCATATTTTTTAATGCTTTCTGATCATTATATATTTAAAGACCTAACTTAAATAAATTTGTCAACTATCAAAAAGGGAAGATTATTGGTGCAATCATGCTCCAAGCATTATTTACTTTTGATGTTTGGTTAAATGAGTTTAAGTTAGGCAATATTGATGATCTAACATGAAAATTGAGTAAGCAGGTACAAAAGAAAGTCCAGGTATGAAGTCTTGGCAAGGGAAGTCCAAAAGATTGTCTTGGCGGATCAAGTCCCGGAGGTGCGGCCTCTTGGCAAAAGAAGACTTAGCATGACAAAGCCGAGGGAAACACTTCAAGGCAAGTGCAAGGATGAGGAGTCGAGGGCTCGAAGCATCCTAAAGGCGCAAGGCTGATGGAAGGTGTTTAAAGGCATAAGTCTACGCTAAGGGAAAGTAGCAATGTCACATTCATGAGGTATCAGTCGATGATTAGAGATTAGTCGACTGATACACCGAACAGAGAGTTCAATCGACTGATAAGAGGAATCATTCGACTATTACCCAACACTAGACCAAACAGAAAGATCAGTCAACTGGGTCAGGTCCTAGTCGACTGATATGTTACCATTACAGGCTGACAGCAGAAAATCTAACGTAATCTACAGTGACCGTTGAAGCTCATCAGTCGACTGATGTCGAGGGTAACAAAAGCAAATTTCAGAACTTGAAGAAGACACAACTTGATCTTCTCATTTTTCTTGCACGTTATGAGATCTCCAAGCTTATAAACTTTCAATCTCTTCCCCCAAAATCACTCTTATCTTGTAAGAGGTAGAGATCATCTTGTAAAGGTTTGTCCACCTTCAAGCTTAATTTGAAAAGAAGAAGAGCATAGTGGAGATTGGTTGGTTGGGTGTGTGGATCCTTGGATTAGTTATCTCAAGGAAGTGAAAACAAAGTAAATCAAGGGAGTTAATATTGTTTTAATTATTTTTGTCTATATTTTTTATGTGCTTCCATAATAATTTGTAAATAAAATCGAAGAGTTGTTATTCACCCCTCCCCTCTAGCTAGACGCAAAAATCCTAACAAATTAGACGTCTCTAGGTCTATCAACCACTTTTTTGAAATGAAATTAGCTTATGGTTACTAGTCTGAAGAAGATTGTGTTGATGATCTTCAAAAGATCAGCAACAACATGTTGTTTATCTTAAGAAACTAGCAACACATTATAGCAGCTATGAAATTGTAGCTGCTACAACAAATTATAACTTTAAGTGACGATAACTTTTGATTCAAATTGAATTACGAGACACACAATATATCAAATCAAAACTCATTCAATGATCTTCGATTTGATATACGTGCTTCCAATATTCTTTCGATGTTTAACTAGTTTTTCAAACTTAAAAAAAATTATACAAACTGTTGAGTTTTATTCTAAGTTTTTCCCTTAACTATTTTTTTCATGTGATTAAAGGGGGAGAAATTAGGACTTAAGTTAAGGAGGAGGTTTCAAATTGTAAATTTTTTGTTTATCTAATTGCAATATTTTATTACCTGTTTATTTTGTCTATGTTTATGTTTAACCCTAACTTAACTTGGGTTGATGCACATTAAAAAGAGAGAGATTGTAAGTATCCCGGGATGGTTTTGATGTAGTTAACCGAGTCAAGTTAGATCCTGTTGGTATTTGATTCATGTATCAAAGTGTGCAAGAGCTTAGGAACACAGAAAGTCGAGAGGAAGACGCAGCAGACAAGAAGAAATGAGTGGGAAGGGAGCCAACGGACTCGGCACATCTGAGGGACGCAACGGCTGCAGAAGAGTACACTGGTGGAGCGAGAAGGACACGCGTGAAAGGCAGGGAGGAAGTCTGCTAGAGGAGAAGGCTGGAGACAGGTTCGAGTGAGTCCAACTCTGGATTGCTGGAGATCACCCAGGAGGCTAGAAGAAGGTTGGTCAACTGGAGTTGACCAGTTAGCTCCTGGGCGCCCAAGTGAATTCAAGCACCCTTGTAATCAAGCGCCCGTATGGATATGGGCGCCTGACCAAATAGGCACCCGAGTTCATTCGGGCGCCGGACTTGATATTTATCACCAAAACTAGCCGTTTTCTTGTCGTTGCGATATGGATAGGCATTGACCGCACTCAGGCACCTCCTGTGTGCACTCAGGCGCCTATGATGTGCCACATTAGCACGTCGATAAGTTTTCCCATAAGCTATAAATAGACCCCTGAACTCAGATCAATTCATTCATTCGAGCCGTAATGAATATCTTGCTAGTTTTTTCTAGTTCTCTAAGTTTCTAATTTTGTAAGAGGCTTCTCCGCCCACAAGGAGTTGATTTGGAGATTGTCTTGCCATTGTCTTGGATTAGCAACCTTCCTGGTCGTAACCAAGTAAATTTGTTTGTGCTTCTTTTCGTTTAAGTTAATCTGATTTATGATTTTAGTTTGTGCTAACTAACTATCTTTGTAAAGAAAGTAAAAGATTCAAGTTTTCTTTTTTAGGGGCAATTCACCCCCTTCTTATCTGCCGACCAATCCCTACACAGAGATCTTTGATTTGGTATATTATGCGTCTTGTGATTCAATCTAATTTAAAAGTATGACATCCAAAAATTTAGCCAACATACATTCTACAACCTTTGAATGCATCATATCTCGATTCAGTCCATGACGCTTTCTCGAATTTTAACGATAATTTTCAAAAATCAACAACACAGTTTTGTTGATGTTCAAAAATCAGAAGCATCGTGTTGTTGATTTCTGAAAATCAGCAACACCGTGTTGATTTCCAAAAATCAGCAACATAATGTTGCTGGTTTTCGAAAATTAGTCTTGTGTTGCTGATTTACAGAAACCAACAACATAGGGCTAATTTTCAAAAACAATAACACATGTATTTCAAAAAATCAGAAAATAGGTGTTGTTGATTTTCAAAAACCAACAACATAGGTATTGTTGATTTGTATTATATTTTTATTATTTTCAATATGTTATATTGAATAAGTATATAATATCTAAAGATAATCTAGTATGTGATTTAACTTTTTTATTATAATCTTTATCATTCTCTTCGAGCTTCTTAAAATAAATAAACAAATTGTTTGAAAGATAATACAACTAATCTTCTTCTGATAAATAGATAAAAAGGCACAAAACATTTATTATTGATCTCAAACACAGATCAACATCAATGATAAGACTAAATAATACAAGGAAGATGGCTATTGCATAGACATGAAACCTAGTGATAAAAAAAAATGAGTTTCTAAGAATAATTAGGGATTCAGAGCTTTATTGAAAAGGTAGCTGCTCAGGGTATCTTGATGAGCTCCACAACTAATATGAAAAATCATCTCATGTCTCGTTGGAGTCAACTCTCCTTAAAACGCACTGCTTGGGTCTTCAACTGAAACTGAAGCGACTTTTGTGGTAAGGAACAAGTATTAACTAGTGTTACCTCCATCATTGTTCACCTTGGCATTTCATCAAACGTCTACTAGTAAAAAAAATAGAACTACCCTAAAACATACAAAGTTTACTTCTTTAATCCAAAAATAAAAATTTATTTTGCCGACGGGGATGCAACGACAACCCCAAACCGCAGTCACCCTCCGACGAAGAATCGACTAATGGGTAAGTTAAAGGCATAGGTGAACAACTGGGGATCATGTAGAGGGTGAAGCAGTCGACGAGGACCGTGATGTTGTCATCCTTCTTGAATAGTTGGAGGAGAGAAGTGGCAATCTCAGTTTTGATCTCAAACTATCGCCGACTTGCCTTATATCTTTATGCTGCTAGACGAAGGTAAAGGGGCAATGATGAACAACCGTTATCAATGCTCCAACGATGGAGGAAACAAAGATGAAAAGGAGGGATGAGAGATTAATTTTTAAAAAAAAACAAAATAAAAAGAAGAGGAGTATTATGGGAAAGGAAATAAGAAAAACTACATGATTTACGTGATTTGAAAAAAAAAAATACAAAATTACCTATGCTCTTTGGTAAAACACGTAATTTTTTTATTTAGATACCTAAAATATATTTTTTTAATAATCTTAAATTATTTATAATATATTTAAAATATAACTATAAGTTTTATATATTAAAGAAATATTAATTTAAAAAATAATAACATGTTAAATGAGCTTAATTAAAAAACTTAAACTGGACTTGAACAAAATAAAAACAATTAAAATACATTTTTACAAACTGAATACGTAAATAAAAACTCAACTCAAGTTGGCTCAGCTCATTTACTCTAATGCATTCATCAAAGCGATGGAAACTACCAAACAGCAGTACAGACAAGTGGTGTCCTGCAATTTTACACCCGAATGCATTCATCAAAGCAATGGGAACTAACAAGTAGCAGGGAAGAGAAGAGGTATCCTGCCATTTTATACAAACATTGAGAGCAAGCATTAATGTCGTCATAAAGCATTCCTCAAATGAGCGATCGCTCATTAATTAAACTCTTTAATTTGATCGGAAGCAACTTAGGGAGTGTTTGGGAGAGCTTCTGCTTACTGCTTTTTAGCTTCTAGCCATGCAAAAGTGCTTTTGAATGTTTGGGAATGCCAGATTCTGCTTTAACTTCTACAACTTTTACTCAAAAGCTAGAAGCAACAATTTGATGCTTTTTTCTGCTTCTACTTTTTTGCTTATGGTGTAGAATTAAAAGTTGACATTTATACCCTTAATAAATTTATTATTTTACATAATTACCATCACATTTTTAAATAAAATCTTATATTTTTATATAATTTATATTTTCAAAAAAATTTATACATATTTGTATAAATTTATATAAATTTTATTATTTTATTATTTTTTATATTTTTATTAACTTTATATTTTTTTAAATATATATATTATTAAAAATAATAATTTTGATATAATATTTAAAATATAATATTAAATATATAAAACATTATAGATGATGTATCAAAATTATATTTAGATAATTGAAAAAATTAATTTTGATAGTTTAAGGATATTATTGTCATTTAATTAAAAATTAAGCTTAAAAGTGATTATTCACCAAACACTCAAATTTTACCTTGTATCAGCTTTTGACTTCTATTTCCAAACACTGCATGCTTTAGCTTCTTACTAACTTCAAGATAATCACTACAAGAATCACTTTTCAAGAAGTAAAAGCTCTTCCAAACACTCCCTTAGTGACCTTTGCGGATGAAACAAAGCCCATTGCAATATAGAGGAGAGGGAAGGGAAGGGAAGGGATGAACACTAATCGGGGACTCTGTATGATTCGATAGTGATCTCTGATAGCCATGAGCCTGGGAGCAACAACTGGAAAAAGAAACAGGAAGTTTCATCACCTTTTTCTCCATTTTTTTATTAGATAAAAAAAGGCAAAAAAAAATCTCTATAAAACAAGGAGCGAAGTAAAAGTCAGTTCTTTGGATCGATCCATGGGCGATCGGAAAATTGAGCCGAAATTTTCGAGAAGGAAGAGGCAAATGGTGTGAATCAGAAAGGGGGACTTACATCGAGCTGCTTTTGGACGACGTGAGGACGTCTTCGGGGCCGCCGGCGAGCCCTGTACCCCGTCACCGCATAAATGTCCTCGTCAATCTCCTCACAGGTGAGGGCCACCGAGATCTTTGGCCTCTCCCTCCGATCCGTACGCGACGGCCTCTTCTCTGCAGCCTCAGGCGGCGACGCACTCGATTGCCTCGGGAACACCGACGAAGCCCTCGCACTCCTCCGCCTCGTCCTAAGATTCCACGGTGACGGAGCAGGTGGCATCGAAGATTCGAGATCCGCTTCCTTTTCGTGCTCCCGGCCATAGGGTATCGGCGGCGGAACTACCGGCTCGGTCCGTCCCATCTCCTTGCGAAGATGAACCAGAAGCGTCTCTCTCATCTTCCCGATCCCGCTGCCGCAGGCTCCGAGTTCTGCCTCGGGCGTTCTGCAGCCGCCACCGACGCCCTCGCCCTCGCCCCCGCCTTCGGCGTGTTCGCCCATGGAGCCAACTGCCTGCTGGCATCCCCACGCCTTCAACAACGAAAAATTACGTTGGTGGAGAGTCCTTTGCGTGGGATCCCTCCGCTCAGCTAGCGTCGTCTGCACTACCGCCGTAGTCACCTCTGCTAAGAAGGGCATCGATGCGCCGGCGCGGCACCAAGATGGTAAAGAGATCGGGCACTTGAGGTCCTACCAGACGAGATAAAGGAAGAGAAAGCCTCCTCGAGGAGAGACGGCCGGTCAGCGTTCCGTCGAGGGACAGGAGTAAGAGGAGAGGAAGGTGGGATCTCTACTGCTCTTCCCTGCCCACGGCCGTCGAAGGGAACCTTTATAAATGGAATAGAGAAGCATTTAATTTAATTAATTAAGGATATCAAAAAATATTCATTTCAACTCCCTATATATATAAAATTTTATTTACTTAAACTCACTATTACTTAAACTCACTAATAAATTTATTTAATTGTCCTCGTTATTTTTATTATTTTTAATATAAAATATCTAAAATGAGATATCATTCTTCTAAAATTCAATATCATTCAACTAGAATCTAATATATTTTTTTATTAAATTAAGTATATTTTTTTTCAGACTTAGTTAATCAAGAATCAATTCTTTTTCAAACTCAGTTGATTGAATCAGTCAAAGTTGTACAAAATTGATTGGAGCTACTCCAATTAATTGAGGCAATCGATTGAGGAGCTCTGATTAATTAGAAATTAATAGATAATCGATCTGTTATATTTGTGAGAAAATATTATTCTTATTTTTATAGATAAAAAAGTCCTAAAGTAAGTATAATTTTTTTCTAAATTCAGTACATTTAAATTAGAATTTAGTATATTTTGTATCAAATCACGTATAACTCTTTTTTCGTTTAATCAATTGATTAAGAGTTCATATTAACAATTGGCTTAGGATCAATGTTCATAGAATCGCGATCCTACACAGGATCGATTTGGGGTCAGGATCGGATCGGTCAAGATCAGATCGTAAAATCGTACGATCCTAACAAAAACCCTTAAAATGAAAGAATATACAATTTTTATTAACACTATAATGATAATATACAATTTTTATTAACACTATAATGATAATAATCACGTTCAACTTCAAGAATATTCTATTGAATACAAGATGATCCAATTTAATTGTCAACCTATTAGATAATAGACATCTAAAAACGTATTATTTTAGGAAAAAGATATAACATAATATTATTAATCAAAAACTAACTAAAAATAATTAAATAGATGTTTAAATAATCTTAAAACTCTTAGGAAAAAGATATAACATAATATTATTAATCAAAAACTAACTAAAAATAATTAAATAGATGTTTAAATAATCTTAAAACCCTAACACTAACTCTGTAAAAGATAAAAAAATAATAATAAAAAAGACTAATAATCTTCTGAGCTTCTGAAAAGACTTTAAATAATATTTTTTGGGATTCAATCTTAAAACTAACCTGTAGATCTTTGAACGAGTTTCAATTTGATATATTATAGGTCACGTGGTTCAATCCGAGTCAAAAATTATGACCTCTTGAAGCTTTCACCGATCTTGCTCCAATTCTGCTCCGATTCTATCCGATCCTATACGATTCTGTCCGATTCTGTCCGATCCTACCGATCCTGCTGCGATCCTGCTACGAAAAACAATTCTGCGCGATTCTGGATCGATTTCTGGCGTAGGATCGTAGGATCGTACGATCCTACGATCCAGGATCGCGATTTTACAAACTATGCTTAGGATGAATCAATTAGGTTGTATTCAATTTGATAAAAAAAAATATTAGATTCTAATTAAATGATGCTAAATTTAAAAGAAATTATATTTTATTTAGTAAGAATAATTAGATAAATTGGTAATTAAAGTAAATAAAATTTTATATATAAAAAGTAAAAATAAATTTTGTCTGACCATGAACTCTTTTAAATTTTGTCTGACGCATGAATTGAAAAATAGAAGTTGAATTTATTATTAAGAAATTTAGAATAATTTTCTCAAAAGACCATAAATTACCATTAAATCTCTATTTATTACCTTTAAGAAAACGCTGCTCGCTTCCATCCAACATGCTTTTGGAAAACCCCCAATGATAAACGAACACATAGCGACCAGCCGTTAGTGTGAGGACGTGGGGTCTTAGCCCCAAGTGGTAAGCATGGAGACATATATTATTTGAGGTTCCGGATTTAAATCCTCTTAACGACTAATATTTATTGACTGAGATATTATTGTCAATAATATACGGGATATTATTTCAATAATATACTCGATATTATTTCAATAATTATGCTCTTATCAATAGTGGTACTATGCCTCCAGAAATCCCAGAAGGGGGTTTCTAATAAAGGGGATCGTTTCGGCGGTGGGTCTAGTCACTATAAAAAGTTTACCCATTCCAATTTGGCCCCCGGGGCTATGGTGCAACGGTAGGGCAACTAGTCGTTAACCCAGGCATCCACGGTTCGATCCCCAGCTACGGCGTATTTTGCAGGAATTTTTCCTCCAAATGGGGCATGAACCCTGGGACGCTGGGCTTCTAGACTGCCCACCGCGAGCGCTTCCCGATTTACCCTGGTGGGTCGGTGGAAAACTTCCATGGGGTCGGGTCGATCATCCCAGGTTCAATTTGTCTGCTGCCTGGTTCATCATGAGGACGTGGGGGGTCGATACGCTGCTGCTGTGGGACCATCCCATCTGCCAAATGGCTAATGATGTTAATTTTTGTATTGTGCAGGGCATCAGGCACCTCGTTCTCCCTCAGTCTCTGGGGTTATGATGCAGCGATAAGATGATGAATCGCTATTTCAGACATCTATGATTCGATCCTTAATTATGGTGATAGGGTTGAACGAGCCTTGGCCGGGATGAAGGATGAAGAAGCTACCCAACACAATAGCAGTCGGCTAAAGCAACTCTTTGTCTGTGGTCCTTGGAAGCCCCGAGGGAGACGCGCCCGGGAAGGGCAGCTGGAGATCCCTCTCGGGAACGCCCCGGGAGGTTAGGCCCCGAGAGCACCTCAGGAGCGGTGGCATGCGCAAACCCCGAGCTCTCCTCAAGGGGGGAGGGTGGAGTCCCCACAGCAACCGACCTCATATGCTGGCCTCTCTCGAGGCATAGATAAGCACCCTCGTCATGAAAGGCCTTCGCGACCCCTGAATCTCGCAACGAGCTACAAGCCGATAACGAAGCAGACATTTTCAAAAGATATCCCATGGCCACCGAACAAGGGGGGAACGTTGCTTAAGTGTGGGAGATGCGGCATCGATTAGGAGCACGTCTATCCCGTCGTCATCAGTATAAAAGGTAATCTAACCCCTACGGTAAGGGGGTTACGATCTCTCATTTTTACATACTATCTTTCTTTCTCACTGTGATTATTCTTCGGACAACCTACTAACTTGAGCGCGGAGTAGACTCCGCCGGACCCTTACGGGCGTGTCCCCTAACGCTTGTATTAACTTCGCAGGCCCCCAAGTTCCTCCCTGGCATAATAACTTCCACGCGAGCCGAGCCTCCGTGATTGGTCATCGTCGATGACTCCTTCCGGAATAAATTTGGCGCCATTTGTGGGAATCTTGGCAAAGCACCTAGAGGAGCACCGATGGCAGGATCGGACGGACAACCCCTTATCCTCACTAGAGAGGAACTTGACCGCCTAGTGGCAAACGCCATTAAGGAAGCCATGGAGCAGCACCAAGTTGAATAGGCAGCCCCGCAACCAGGGGGTCCGGCGGGGGAGGAGATCCCTAGAGTCTCCACCTCGTACTCCCGAAGATTCATCACCCTGGTGGGGCGGCAGGACGATGCAACCCAGGGCCCTCAGAGAGAATCCCATGGAGATATGGAGAAGGCCCATTCAGTGGCCTCCAGTGCTCAGAGGCACGAAGAGGGACCGGGAAAGAGGGATGGACTCAAGGTCTCTCAGAAGACTCCCTCTACCCCTTTCTCATCCGAGATTGTCGATGACCCCGTGCCGAAGCAGTTCCGCGGGCCGGGGATACCTGAGTATGATGGGAAGACGGATCCAGAGGATCACATCTGTAAATTCTAGAATGCGGCACTACTGCACCAGTATACTGACGGGGTGAAGTGCCGGGTGTTCTTGAACACTTTGTCTGGAGCAGCTCAGCGGTGGTTCCAGAGGTTGCCACAGGGTTCCATCAACTCCTTTGCGGAGTTCAAGACAGCATTCCTCCATCATTTGGCGAGTAGCCGGCGCTACCAGAAGACATCACTGAACCTGTTCGCTCTCAAGCAAAAGCCTAGGGAACCGCTCAAGGAGTACATACAGAGGTTCAACCGGGTGGCGCAGGACATACCCAGCGCGACATCGGAGATACTCGTTAGTGCTTGCACCCAAGGGCTCGCTGAAGAAGACTTCTTCTGGTCCTTGGTACGGAAGCCCCCCGCCAACTTTGACGATTTGCTGGGACGCTCCGTTAAGCATGTCAATGTAGAAGAAGTACAGCATGCTCGGCGCAAGAATCCAGTCGCCCCCTGTCAGATAGAAGGGAGCTCCCGGCTCCGGCGCGGGGAAAAGACCTTCCGCCCGGGAGGGATCAATGGACTGGCAAGTGTCGGTTGGTGGAGACGGTAGACACCGAGCAGCCGGAGTCATTGCCAAAGTACTGCAACTATCATGGCAGTTCGACTCACTCCACGGAGGAGTGTCATGCGTTGAAAAAGAAGTTCAGTGAGGAAGCAGACATCAAACCTCGAAGAAAATAGAACAAGTCGGGATATCACCGAAGGTCGCCAAGGTGAAGCTTTTACCCTCGGCGACGTCCCGCAGGGGAGAACGAGGGCCGACCTTGGTCCTGATCGCGATCGAGGGGGAGGAGTCGGGGGCCCGCACCCCGAAAAAAGGCAAAGCCCCTATGCGGGGCCCTCCTTCGGGTCATGTAGGGGTTATCTCCAGAGGACCTACTGGAGGAGACTCTAACCGAGCCAGGACATCTTACACCCGGCGGTTGGAAAACTACTCCATCAGGACAAGCAGAAGCCAGGCGCCGGGCCCTACAATCTCGTTTGGGCCATCCGACCTCGAAGAAGTGGAAGCTCCCCACGAGGATGCCATAGTGATAGTGGCTCGCATCGCCAATTATGAGATGAAACGCATCTTCGTAGACACGGGGAGTTTCGTGAGCATTCTGTACAAAGAGGCTTGGGAGCAAATGCAGATAGACGAGGATGAACTGCTCCCCGTCTCGACCCCACTGTTTGGCTTCACAAGGTATCGAGTACAACCGGTGGGGCAGATTACCTTGTCACTCTCATTGGGCAGCGATAGGCTTGAGAGAACCCGGAGGGCTCCTTTCCTGATCGTGGACGCGCCCTCCTCCTATAATGCCATCATGGGCCGCCCAGCGCTCAGCACCTTCCAGGCGGTGGTCTCTGTTTACCACCAGAAGATCAAGTTCCCAGTGGGTGATCGGGTGGTGGAAGTCCAAAGGGATCAGCTAGTGTCTCGTCGATGCTACAGGGGAGAGATCCGGTCAGAATCTCGAAAGAACCCACGAGGCCTGGAGGAGTAGCTGTTGAAAAAAGATGAATAACTCAAGAGGTCTTGGTCCGGCCAAGGTCTCAAATCCTGATTGGCAGGGTAATATTTACAATTTATTTAGAATATCTGTCTATGTCTCTTTGTGCTCTTACAGTGAAATCAAGTAATAAAAGGAGTTGCTTCTTTCAAGATGACTGTGCGCTACTAAGGAATTCAAAACCCCTAAGACCCTGCGGTACAGCCAACGCCCGGGGTACTTAGGCTTGGTCTGGGACCTACGTACCCGGCCAAGTAATCTAAAACTCTAATACCCTGCGGTCCAACCGACACCCGGGGTACTTAGGCTTGGTCTGGGACCTACGCGCCCGGCCAAGTAATACAAAACCCTAATACCCCGCGGTACAGCCGACGCCCGGGGTACTTAGGCTTGGTTCGGGACCTACGCGCCCGACCAAGTAATCTAAAACCATAATACCCTGCGGTCCAGCCGACGCCCGGGGTACTTAGGCTTGGTCTGGGACCTACGCGCCCGGCCAAGTAATCTAAAACTCTAATACCCCGTGGTACAGCCGACGCCCGGGGTACTTAGGCTTGGTTCGGGACCTACGCACCTGGCCAAGTAATCTAAAACCCTAATACCCTGCGGTCCAGCCGACGCCTGGGGTACTTAGGCTTGGTCTGGGACCTACACGCCCGGCCAAAGAATCTAAAACCCTAATGCCCTGCGGTCCAGCCGACGCCCGAGGTACTTAGGCTTGGTTCGGGACCTACGCGCCTGACCAAGTAATCTAAAACCCTAATACCCTGTGGTGCAGCCGACGCCCGGGGTACTTAAGCTTGGTCTGGGACCTACGCACCCGGCTAAGTAATATAAAACCCTAATACCCTGCGGTCCCGCCGACGCCCGAGGTACTTAGGCTTGGTTCGGGACCTACGCGCCCGGCCAAGTAATCTAAAACCCTAATACCCTGCGGTACAGCCGACACTCGGGGTACTTAGGCTTGGTCTGGGACCTACGCGTCTGGTCAAGTAATCTAAAATCCTAATACCCCGTGGTACAGCCGACGCCCGGGGTACTTAGGCTTGATTCGGGACCTACGCGCCTGGCCAAGTAATCGAAAACCCGAATACCCCGCGGTACGGCCGACGCCCGGGGTACTTAGGCTTGGTTTGGACCTACGCGCCCGGCCAAGTAATCTAAAACCCTAATGCCCTGTGGGAAAACCGACGCCCGGGGTACATAGACGTGGTCTGGGACATACGTGCTCGACCAAGTAACCCCAGACTCTACTGCTTCGCTGTACGGGAGACTTAATCGGTTAAGGAACATATATGGTGTACCCAACTCCAGGAGAACCAGCAAAGCATCAAAATATCGACATAAGACAATTATACAAACATAAAAGGTACTAGGAAGAATTGTTTATTTCATTGCACAAAGAAATACATGAAGATATACATCTCAGAAAATTGCTAAGACACGAGCCGAATATCTGGTGGAAAGAAACACCCTTCTGTATGGGTTTTCTCCGAGCCGCATCCACCCTTTTTTTATAGAATCCCGAGGCTCAAAGTCATTCTCGGGTAGCTGACGAAGATGGATGCCTGAAGTAACACATGAGTATCCTGGGTACCCCCTCCAAGTAGTCAGTGACAAAGACGGATGCCTGAGGTAACACATGAGTAGCTCAGGTACTCCCTCCAAGCAGTCGAGGACGAAGATGGATGCCGGAAGTAATGCAAGAGTAGCCTGACCCCATTTGGACACCCCCTCTCTGTTTCGTAAAGAGGCAGAAAAAAGAGGAGGGGGAGTAGCGACTGCAATTTCTCTCCGGAGCTTGTAAAGACACAAAGAAGAATTGCCTTAACAGGAGAAGGACAGCAACCACAGCTTCTCAACGAAAGGAAGAAAGAGATAAGCTAGTGGTTGCAGCCCTTCCCCACTTCAGGATGACGTATCTCACAAAACGCCATCCTCCGCCCAAAACACGGGGAAAACAAGGATCCGGAAGAGGATGGCGCTTGATGGCGTAGGAGGCAACTATCAGGATATGTCATCTCCTCCATGCTCCTTGGAGGGTCGTGTACGGTCTTTTCGGAACTCTTCAGATAACCCCAGAATCCTACATCCTCCAGGATCATCAGAAATACCTGGGGCATCATCTCCACCATGCTCCCTGGTGAGGGTCACCCAGCAGATGCCGGTTCCTCTCAAGGATCCCTCAGTCGAAAGCACTACGGTATTTCTAGGGTGGGGCATTAAGAATATCAACGAGGAAGAAAGAGGCGAGCAAGCGGAGTGCACCTCGCTCCCACTATTTATAGAGGTGGCTACCTCTCTGGGAAGTTAAAGCGGGAAGGAGGAGATCACGCCAACAGGGGCCAAAGCGTCATTTCGACTAGCACGCCCATGATGTGCCTAGGAACTCGCGACTCTTAATGGATCTCATCAATGAGATCGCGGATAATATGGAAAGGACGGTTCGAAAACCATCCGCTCACTTCAACAGGAAAAAATCGGCGAGGACCCGTCGCAGACGTAAATGCGGGGTACGAGGGAATGACTTAAAGAGTTACCAAACATTAGAATCAACCTCGAAGACAATCGGCGGTTGCTTAAGTGCGAAGCCACATCTCGCAAGGACGCATATGCAAGGAAAATGATTACATTAAGTCAAAGTCAATACAATTGGACTTGTCTCTCAGGCAAATGTCGGGCCGCGAAGGGCCTTGAGAGAAGATCTATGCTTAGCTCCGAGGGCGTCTACAACCTTGGGTCAGCATCAAAAGGCAGGAGATGCTCTTTCTTCAGCTTATCGATGGCCCCATGGAAGTTCTGCTGTAGGCGTTCCATCACCTAGCAAGCGATAAGGGCACGGAACTCCTCCGACTCCAAAAACCTGGCTTTGAAGCACAGCTCGGCCTCCTTAAGGTCAGAAGCTTTGCTTGCCCGAAGGGTCAGGAGCTCGGCCTCGGCAGCTTCGTAAGAATGCCTCAGCCATGCCAACTCAACAGTCATCTCTGATTGCTCAAGCAAAGCCTCCCTGAGCCTCTCAGAGGTGGCCTGCTCATCCGACCGAGCCTAAATTAAGTCATCCTCTAGGACGGAGGCGCGGTCAGTGGCCGTTAGGAGGCCAGACTCCATTTGGGTTGATAATGTTGGTGCCCCGGTTAGTTTTGATGTGATCCACCAAGTTAGTTGGGTCCTGTTGGTTTACTGATCCCTCTGCTAAGTGTGCAGGAGCTTAGGTACGGAGGAAGTCGAGCGTAAGACGTGGCGGACGAGAAGGATTGTGCGGGAAAGCGAGCTGACGGGCTCGGTGCAATCCGAGGGACGCAGAAGCTGCGGAAGAGTACGCCGGTGGAACGAGAAGGACGTGCGCGACGTCCGAGGGACAAAAAGCCGGGAGGAAGTACGCTCGAGGGGCGAAAGGCCGGAGTTGGGTTCGGGTGAGCCTAACTTCGGTTGGCCGGAAATCACCCAGAAGATGAAGAATCAAAAAGACTAGTCCAAGCGCCCAAAAGAAATGAAAGAAATGAGAAAATTCGCCCAAAAGAAAAAAAGAAAAGTTTTGGTGCCAAAGAAGGATCGAACCAAAGTCCTCCACCAAATACTCAAATCCACTTACCAACTGGGATGAAGGGCGTTGGCAATTAAGTATTGGCGATATTGCTACTTATAGATTCAACAGCGAGATGAATATTACAACTACCATCTCGAGCGGAAAGATAAAGTTTTAAATAAAACTTTATTCTTAAAAGATAATGTTATATTATCTTTTAATCAAATCCAATGGATGTAGTTTAATCCCATCCAAGATCAACCATCCAGATTACATCCAGAGATCAACGGCCAAGAGAAAAGTCATCAACAAATCAACAATCCAGATTTATTCTCTTAGGCTATAAATAGACTTAGAGGTTTTGTTTATTTCATTCATGCAATTCATTGAGTTGTAAACTCTCTTTCTCTCTAAGCTTTCTCTGTGCTACAACTGTAAAGGCTTCTCCGCCTTAAGGAGTTTCTGTTTGAGCATCAACTGCCTTGGAAGCAACGACTCTGTTGCAACCAAGTTTATTTCTTTTTAAAGACGAGTGTTAGTGCTTATTTTACATAAACCGTCTATTCACCCCCCTCTAGCCGGTCGACCCGATCCTACAGATAACTGTTTCTCTCTTACCTGAAGCTGATCTCTCTCCCGCGTCATCTAGAGAAGGTCCTCGGTAACCGACATAGCCTTCTTAGACGCCAGGCGCTCTCTATGACGAGAAGTCTGAAGAGCCTACTCCTGGTTCAGCAAAAGCTTCCTCAGGTGCTCAACTTCTTCATATAGAGCCCTGCTGACGCCTGCCTGCCTCACTCCTGCCTGGCGCTCATGATCAGCTGCAGCCTCTGCCTGTAAGGCTCGATGGAGTAGGGCCTCCACTTGGGGCCCGGGATGCAGGCCCCGGCCAACTGTTATACAATCCTCAGCTGCCTGCCATCGCATCGAAAGGTTAACAGTCGGGCGAGAAAACATACAATGCGATAAAATCATTCGCACCTTCGGGAGGGTCTCCCGAAGACCGGTTAGCGGGCCAGCTGAAGCCCGCACGACTACTCCTCCCAGAGTAATGGGTATGTCACCTCGTCCCTCAAGCAGCGGTGAACTCGGGCGAAGGGGAAGTCGTTGGACGGTTGGAGCTTTCGGTGGCACAATGGAGGAGCTGGAGTCATCCCCTTTGGAACTAGAAGTCTCCTCCGATAGAACCCCCTCAGTCGGAGTCTCCTTTACTTGCACCAGAGGTGAAGATTGCAAGGAGGCCTCCAATGCTGCATTCAACCTCTCCCTTAGTCGATCTAGTTTCATCCGGTATTGAGGGCACAGTGTCTTCTTACCCTTGGGAGAGGTGGCTAGGTCGACGGAGCTGGTAGGGGCACTGGGACAACTGTTTCTGGAACGGAGGCCGACGGAGCAGGTGGAGAAGCTACTACCTTGGCTGGTATAGTCGCTTCCTCGGGCACCAAAGGAAACGGAGAAGAGCGTGCAGGATGCTGTTTTTTCCATGAAGGGCCCAAGCCCTTGGGGAGTTGCCGCTTCTGTCGACCGAAAGACTGGGCCGCCGAAGGAGTAACTGAGGGGGGAGACTCTTCGTCCACCCTGCCAGGGCGGACTGCGCTCGATGAGGAGCCACCCCCGGGAGGAGGATCCACCACTTGGTTCATTTGTTGAGCTGGAGGCCCTTGCCCCCGACTGGCAGGGATGTAACAGTAACCTCGACCCTCTCAGGTGAGGCGACCCCATGAGGCGAGACCGCAGGCCCCTCAGAGGACTCGGCGGGAGCAGGTGGAGCGTCAGGAGCGACCGGAGGAGGGTTCAGTGCCTCCTTGTTAGTCTCCTCCCACTTGATGAGCCGACTCATTGCCTTGGCATACATGACCTCCTCTGCAGAAGCCGGACAGAGGGAGCATCAGTCAGAACCAATGTGCGTAGAAGAAAAAGACGAGCATACCTAGGGTGGGGCTGATCTGCATTACTTTAGGGCTAAGGCCTGCTCGATACAGAAGCTCTTCGCTCTGCACCAGCCCCGGGCCACTGAATTCCATACTCGAAAGTACCTCCCTAGCATGCTGGTACACCGGGTTGCGGAGAAAGCTCTCTAGGAGGGGAGGAGTCGGCAAATCCGCTATCCAACAGAGGGGACTGAAAGGTAATGACGGCAGTCGGACGATGAAGAATTTCTCCTTCCACCCCTTATGCGAGGAAGGAAACCCGCCTAGAAGCCTATGGCCGGGACGGGCTGCGAAACTAAAGACCCTTCGCGACCCTAACGGGACGAAGAAGGAATGGAAGAGATGCGGGGTTAAGGGAAGATCGAAAAGCTTAAAGATGATATATGCTCCTCTCATTTGGGCGAAGGCATTGTGAGCCATCTAGTGAAGAGGAATATCAAAATAAGAGGTTATATTCGTGAAAAAAAGGAGGAATAGGGAAATGAAGCCCTAACTCCATTTGCCCTAAGAAAAAGGTCAGCATGCCAGCAGGAGGTTCCACGGGTGTCTGACCCACTTTAGGGATGACCATTGTCATTTCGGTCAGGACGCCATAGGCCTCGGTGGCCGCTTGCAAGGCTTCAGGTCTTATCCGCGAGGAAAGGGACTCATACCACTCCATGTGGTAGCTTTCCATAATCCCTAAGGAAGAAGACAAGAGACAAAAAAAAAGGAAGGAGACAAGCTACTCACGCGCAGCGAAAAGCTCTACAAGGGGGAAGACGAAGGGCACCCAGTCGCTAAAGCAGAAGTAGAGGCTAACGTCTGCCTTTTTTCCTCTCTTATACCCCAGCAGCCGCCGGCCTGAGCCCACTGGGGAAATGAC
Organism: Boesenbergia rotunda; assembly: GCA_024364735.1. NCBI lineage: Eukaryota > Viridiplantae > Streptophyta > Magnoliopsida > Zingiberales > Zingiberaceae > Boesenbergia > Boesenbergia rotunda. Next base: position 204,644 of record JAGFNQ010001213.1, on the reverse strand, counting down.
ATGTGGGAAGCAAGAAACTGCCTCGCCCAGGCAGTTGATGGTCACGAGCCAGCCATACCGGCACACGATCGTAGGAGCTCGTGAAGGTGGCCAATAGAACACGTGGCAAGGAGGCGCTCGAGCAGGCAGCTTGTTACCCTCGAAAAGGGGACCATGCACCTTTATAACAAGAGATAGACGTTATAAGCCTTCGGGGAGCGGAGTAGCCTTTTTGAGAAAAGGAAGAAGGCGCGAAAAGGAATTTCTAGGAGAACGGGTCAAAGAAGATGCAATCCAACCTCATAACCGCTGAGGGCTGGAAAGGGGAGGCTCATGAGAACTCAGCCTCTTCATCCCTGCACTAGTCCGATCAGTCAGCCGCTCCTCCTTCAATCAGACTTGAAGGAGGGACTTGTGATAGGGTTGAACGAGCCCTGGCCGGGACGAGGGATGAAGAAGCTGCCCAACACAATAGCAGTCGACTGAAGCAACCCTTCGTCTGTGGTCCCTGGAAGCCCCGAGGGAGACGCGCCCGAGAAGGGCAGCTGGAGATCCCTCTCGGGAACACCCCGGGAGGTTAGGCCCCGAGAGCACCTTGGGAGCAGTGGCATGTGCAAACCCCGAGCTCTCCTCGGGGGGGGGGGGGGGGGGGGGGGGGGGGGGTGGAGTAGCCTACAAGGGGGAAGACGAAGGGCACCCAGTCGCTGAAGCAGAAGTGGAGGCTAACGTCTGCCTTTTTTCCTCTCTTATACCCCGGCAGCCGCCGGCCTGAGCCCACTGGGGAAATGACACGTGGGAAGCAAGAAATTGCCTCGCCCAGGCAGTTGATGGTCACGAGCCAGCCATATCGGCACACGATCATAGGAGCTCGTGAAGGTGGCCAATAGAACACGTGGCAAGGAGGCGCTCGAGCAGGCAGCCTATTACCCTCGAAAAGGGGACCATGCACCTTTATAACAAGAGATACACGTCATAAGCCTTCGGGGAGCGGAGTAACCTTTTTGGGAAAAGGAAGAAGGCGCGAAAAGGAATTTCTAGGAGAACGGGTCAAAGAAGATGCAATCCAAGTGTCCCTCATAACCGCTGAGGGCTGGAAAGGGGAGGCTCATGAGAACTCAGCCTCTTCATCCCTGCACTAGTCCGATCAGTCAGCCGCACCTCCTTCGATCAGACTTGAAGGGGGGACTTGTGATAGGGTTGAACGAGCCCTGGCCGGGACGAGGGATGAAGAAGCTGCCCAACACAATAGCAGTCGACTGAAGCAACCCTTCGTCTGTGGTCCCTGGAAGCCCCGAGGGAGACGCGCCCGGGAAGGGCAGCTGGAGATCCCTCTCGGGAACACCCCGGGAGGTTAGGCCCCGAGAGCACCTTGGGAGTGGTGGCATGTGCAAACCCCGAGCTCTCCTCGGGGGGGGAGGGGGTGGAGTCCTCGCAATAACCGACCTCATATGTTGGTCTCTCTAGAGGTATAGATAAGCACCCCCGTCATGAAAGACCTTCGCGACCCCTGAATCTCGCAACGGGCTGCAAACCGATAACGAAGTAGACATTTTCAAAAGATATCCCATGGCCACCGAACAAGGGGGAAACATGGCTTAAGTGTAGGAGATGCGGCATCGATTAGGGGCACGTCTATCCCGTCGTCATCGGTATAAAAGGTAGTCCAACCCCTCTGATAAGGGGGTTACGATCTCTCATTTTTACATACTGTCTTTCTTTCTCACTGCGATTATTCTTCGGACAACCTACTAACTTGAGCGTCGGAGTGGACTCCGCCGAACCCCTGCCGGCGTGTCCCCTAACGCTTGTGTTAACTTCGCAGGCCCCCAAATTCCTCCCTGGCATAATAACTTCCACACGGGGCGAGCCTCCGTGACTGGTCATCATCGACGACTCCTTCCGGAACATATGATATATTTATAAGAATTTTTTTCTCCAAATGAAACGCGAACCCTGGGGCGCTAGGCTTCTAGACCGCCCACTGCGAGCGTTCCTGATTTATCTTAGCGGCCGGTAGAAAATTTTCATGGGTTGGACCGGTCACTCGAGATTGAGAAAACCTCGTTAATCATTTTCGTTCTCCCTCTCAATAATACGGGCTAGTCGTTTGGGATGGACGGATGATCAATACATAAATATTATCATCGTAAAATTTGAAAGTCAAAATTTAATAAAGTCAATGTACTCGTCTCCTCATGTATTAGTTACACTATCCGAGTTAGTAATCTTTATAATTTATTTTTTTTTATTAAACTTGAGATGAATTGATAGAGTCGTTTAGATGAACGAATTTTTTTTTATCATCGTAATAGAAGGCAATTGTAGAGGTGTCCACTTGTCGTTAGGATTTCATTTTTTCCATTACCGGTGAGTTATTTGCAGTGAAAGGCCTATTAATTATCTTTATATGTGATTTGATATTTAACTATTATAAATTTTATAAAAATATTTTCTCTAAATAAATTATTATAGATGTTGAATTTCTAGATGATGCGTGTTTCAATTTATTCTAAAGGAGCGTTCATTTTATCCTAAAAGTTAGTGATAAATTTTTATTGGGTTGTATTGATGATTTCAGATTTAATATTATTCAACTTAATTAATTATTTTTATTTATTTTTGTCCGGGACTATGATATAAAGGAAAGACGATGAGTTATCTCCGAAGTATCGACGATTCAATCTTAACTATAACGAATTTTATAGAAATTTTTTTTCCAAATAAAATACGTAATTATGAAATATTAAATTTTTAGATAATTCATCGAGAATATTTTTTAATTTATCCTATGACTAATAAAATATTTCTACATGTCCAATTTATCGACATTATCCAAAAGGATTACTATTTATTTATTTTTGGTTCTTACCTGGTTAATTACTCTTTCAATAACACGTGGGCAATTGTAAAGGCGTCGTCCGGATTTTATTTTTTTTCTGAATCGCTTACAAAGTTAGTGAAAAGTCCCACGCCATGGAAATCACTAAAAACAAAAATACTTTGTTTTTTTTTTTGGAAAAACCCATCACATATGATAAAAAAAAATCATGGTTACTAGGGGTATCTCGGATCAAATTCGGATTAGATTTAATTGATATAAAAATTATATAAAAAATTTCAATTTGAATTTGGCCCGAATTTAAATATAATTTAAAATTCTTAAACTCGAATTGGAATAAAGATAACCCATCAATCCAAATAACCAAATTAAAAAAAAAACTTTTCTTTACTATTTTTTCTATAATATTTTATTTTATCTCAATATTTCATAATAATTATTATTGTACTAACATTCATATTGATTTACATAATAATATCTTAATTTATAAAATAAAATTTAATGAACCCTAAAAAATCTACTAAATTCTATATTTGGGTCAATCTGGGTCAACTCGAACCCAATCTGAAAATCCCCAATCTAAATCCGACCCGAACTCAAAAACCCTTAACATGATATTTTTTAGGTCAACTCGGGTCGGGTTGATGAATCAGACTCATTTTTATACTCCTAATTATAAAATATAATTAAGAATCGTGATATTGAATCGTACAATTCATCGTTTCACAACTTCAATAAATTGACGAATAAATTTTTCTTAATGGGTTATTGATCTAAGAACACTAGGCCGATAGACCGTCTACTATGAACGCTTCTCAATTTATTTTAGTGACCGATAAAAACTTCCATGGGTCAAATTAAATCAGTCATCCTCAAAATTAGTTAGTATAAACTGGATATTAATTTCAACTAAAATAAAAAGAAAATGCCAAATCATGCTTGGAAGTAGGAGCACAGTTCGACCACATAGCACATTCTCAATTTCTCATGCATTTGATTTAAGTGAATTTTCTTTAATATGTGATTGATCTAAAATTGTTGGGTTGATGACTCATTGCTATCGTTTTTTAATTTACTTGTATGATCAATGATAAAATTATTATAGAGTCAAACGGATGATATTCAAAATTAATTGATTTAAATTAAATATCTATGTCATTAAAAAGAATAAATCACTCCTAAACATTTGGAATAGTTTGTTAGGATGAAATCTGTCAGAGTATAGGATGAATAGAATAATATAATAAAATCAGTACGTTTCTATTCATTCTACGTAGTTTTTTATTTGGAGTGTTTTGTTGGCTCGAGACATTAGATCCTACAGATCTTATCCTACCGATCTTTTTGATCTACAATCGATCCATTGCAATGAATAAGCAGCCAATTACAACGCTCAAATCCAATGCAAATGTTTAATTACCACTCTTATAAGATCAATCTATCTAAAGTTAGTCAAATTTAATCATTTTGATCTATTCTATTAAATTAATTTAATATAATTGGATAAAATTATACACCATACTCTCCTTAAATTTTATATATATATATATATATATATATATATATATAAGAAAATAAATTGGTCTTAGAAGCTCATTAAAGCAAGCCCATCCATATTTTTAAAAATAATAAAATGATTCAAAATTAATTATATCACAATTTAACTAAAATTATTATATAATTATTTTAAATTAAATTATTCTATATAAATTTAAATCTAAATCTAAATAGATATATATTTTGTAAGTGATCGCCATTAAACTTTCTAATAATCTTAGTCAAAAACTCTTATATGATTAATTTGAGATATAAAAAAAAGCTCCAAAGATTAATCATATACAAATTTTAATTAATAGTATAATATTGTATCTTTAAAATTTATATATAAATAGATAAATATACTGTAATAAGTTAGTAGTCACTAAAAAAAACTATTAAAGATGAAAATAACTGTCGCTTCGCTAATTGGACATATCAACCGATTGGCGGTTCATTATTTTCGTTGCTAAAAAAATAGATCGCTAACATCTTTTAGCGACGGAATATTATTTTTATCACTAAAATTAACGACGGAATATTAACCTTTCGTCATTAATTTTAATGACGGAATTAAAATCTATCATTACAAGCCTCAAGCGAACATTACTTTTCCATCCTAGATGTAGGGATGGAAATTTAAATTCCATTGCTAAATTCTTAAACGGAACTTAGCAACAGAATTTAAATTTCCATTGCTAAACTGAGTAAAAATTTCAACAATACCTCCATATTTTCGTATTTTCCTTATTTACATATAAAATATCAATCAACACATTATCACAAATAATAATTTTCACAACACATTCACATTATAGAACCAAACAACAGAATATAACAAAGAATATGAATATCATATGTCATTCACAAATTCACACAAACAACAACCTCATAACATAACACCATAATTTATTCACAAATCCACATATTCACATTATACACACAAGCAACATAACAAACAATACATATCAAATTAAATCTAACATATCAAATTCAATGAAAAAAGATAAAGATCCAAGACAACTCAAATTTTACTAATAAACATATGAATTTAATAAATCCAAATATATTACTAATCATAAAAAAAACCTTCTAGCAAACACATCCAATTCCACTCCAAACCTAACAAGTAGTATGCAATCATGCAGAAGTATAATACAATAGATTACTAATAAAACAAAAAAAAATTAGTCATACATCATCAAAATTATACGAAACAAATTGAATTTAAACCAAGGTGAATGTTATAATACAAAAATGTTAGTTACATAATAGTTTTAAAAAAAAACTTGAATGCTAATTTAGATACTGCTGATAGAGATATATAGAATATATCATGTCTACAATCTTCATAAAAATATGTAATACAATTATATATATTTAATATGAAAATTTATATATCTATTTTGCATATTCCATGACTAATAAACAATCCAAAAAAAAAAAAAATGTCAACACACCTATCCGTCAGCTAATATTTAATTATCGTTAAATCTAAATGATTAATACTAATATTTAGTAGGTACTCCTTGCTAGTATAAAATATGACAATTAAATTTTAATAGTTAAATAAGAAAATAATCTTAAAGAAATTTTTAAAAAAAATTCAGGCGTTTTATGGTTTATGCTTATGCCGATAAACGAGATAGCCGAATAAATTGAGGAAATGTTGGATAATTAAAATTCATTTATATCTGTATATAAATGAATTCGTTTTCCCTAACCGGCTGATCTCCCCCATCCCGATCTCGATCGCCTTGCTTCTTCCTCTCTTCTCCACGCGACGTCTCCACCAAAGCGCCTTTTCTTCTTCTTCGCTTCTTCTTCTCTGCTCCACGAAGGATCCCAGCAACACTTGCTCGGCTACAGATCCTCCACCTCCCGGGGCTCAGAGCACTTCCTGGTCGGCGACGCCAGGAGAACCGCCGGCGACCCAGTTCTTTCGTGGAGCTCCATCAACGGCGATCCATCTGTTGGTAAGCTCCAGACCTTCCGGCTGATACGCTGATCTCTTAGATTTCATTGTCGTGCTAGGGGTAACTCTATTTTTGGGCCGATCCAGAGTTACTCTCTTCTTGGCATCGATTGAGGTTTGCATTGGCTTATCGGAGAGTAAGGACCTTGGTCGCGGTGTTGTAATGTCGGATCCCAAAGATCTGAAGGGAGGAGAGATCTCCAGCTGGATGTCGAGGCTTATTGGTTGATCTCACCGGATCTGAGCAGAGGAGAGGACCGTCGGCCACCATTCAGGTGTGGTTTGTTTGTTTTAGGTTGATCGTGTATAGATGTGATGATGGATTAGAAGAAAGGAACTGGGTTTCTATTCGGATTTAAGTTTCATTGTCGCAACTCTGTTTTCTTTTCTATAATCGAATCATGTGTCGAGTTCTTGTGAGAGATACTCTGGTTGTTGATACCGTTGTGTACCTCATGTGGTTTTTGGGATTGGATTTCTGCATTTGGATGATCGGTAGAAACCTTTGAATCAGATCAGTAGATGAAGTGTCTTCCATTAGAGTTTGGATGTGGTGTGGAGTTTTATTGAAAGTTGTTAATATTGTTTTCGTGTGATGCTATGTTGAATTGGTGTAGATTAGGGTTTTGATGATTCTGGGGGATTGGATTTGCTTGTTTTGCTCCTAGCCGTGAGCTATAAAATGTGTTGGATTGGTACAATTTTCGTGTATAGAGGATAGCAAGAATATACTTGTCAATAGCGCGCGATAGCGGCGCTATAGCGGCGGGGTGGAGCGGAGCGGCCTGGGAGCGCAACGCAACGCACAGTAGCGGTGCGTTTCGCCATAGCGGTTGTCGCGGCCGCTATCGTGGCTCGTCGCGGCCGCTATTGCCACGGCGCCAAAAAGACCATAAACCCCTTTCTTTATTATCGTTTAAAATATAATGGAGGGGTCAAATGGTCATTTTGACTAATCCTATTTCATTTGTTTGTCTGCGGCAACTTGTTGTTGTCTTTTATATTTTGTTGCTCTTCTACGATTTGATAGTGTTGTTTTTTTTTGTTGTATTGCCCTTAGAACTTGATGTTTATGACTTTATGTAATATTGATGGTTTTAGCTGGTTGTTTTTGCTCAGATAGTATGCATTACAATTTACAACTACTTACTCTCTCCGTAACATTTTTATCAAATAGCGGCCGGAACGCTATCCGCTATCCCGCTATAGCATTTTTGGAGTCGGCCGCTACGCGCCGCTATCCGCATTTGACAAAGATCAGGTTGTAAGCCTTGATAGCATTCTTGGTTTAGTTTTGAATTGTAATGTTGAACCTAATTGCGGGTTGTCGTGGGATGCATGGTTAGGGAAGTAGTAACGAGTTGGCATTTAGATGTGTAGATCTCATGCCGTGTGGATTCTTGTTTTGTTATTCGATGGACTTGGGTGAACTGCCTCGTTACCTCAACTCGTTGACATAGGGGCTCTTTGCGCTTTGGTACTGTGCTTTGGTATTTGGATGGATCAGTATGTCTTGGGTTTAGAAAGGGTGGAACTTAACCTAACTTCAATGGTTAGGTTTTAAATTGGGAGTTGATCATTAGGATTAGGGTGATCTTAGTGAGGTTATAGTTATACTTAGATATTTGACATTCGTTAAAGTAGCTAAAACTGTATTTTGATATAAGACGTTGACTTGATATGGATGTTTGATCGCGGGAGATTCTCTTCTAATATGGTCTTCTTCATTTGAGACAGGTACCTTTTACTTGTACTCTTTAGATATTGTTCTTTATACATGACTAGTTGTTTATATGTAGTAGGTTGCTTTACCTCGATTCTGCTCAATTTTATTTTCACTGTTTGAGATTTAGTTATTTGGACTTTGAGATAATCTGATTATTATTTATACAGTATTACACTTGATACTCTTATTTCATAGAGTATACACATGGAGTGTGTACACAAGAGAGTCCGGGGTGTTATACTCGACATTAGCTTATCACTAGATATATCTTGCCTGTGTACCTAGTGCATAATTGATAGGTCATGATACATATTTTAGACCTATGCATGCCATATAGTTATACGAATGTTGATCTGGTTTAATTTTACTTATTGTACCTCATGCGTGTCATATGACTGTATGGTTGATGATTTGGTTGGTGTAGGGTGTGTTAATAGCATGCACTATCTTTGCATTGTTGCATACTGACGACCCTTGGCTCTCTGGTGGTTAAGACGGGTCGTTAGTCATGTTCTTGGTGTTGTCGTATATGTGCTAGTGACCCTTGACTCCTTGGTGGTTGAGACGGGTCATCAGCCGTGTCTCTAGTGTTGTTGCATGTTGTCGACCCTTGGCTCCCTAGTAGTTGAGACAAATTGTCAGTCGTGTCTCTGGCGTTAGTGCATGTTGTCGACCCTTGATTTCCTGGTGATTGAGATGAGTGGTCAGTCGTGTCTCTGCGTTATTGCATACTATCAACCCTGGCTCCCCGATGGTTGAGACGAGTCGTCAGTCATGTTCTATTGTTGTCGCATGTTGTCGACCTTTGACTCCCTGGTGGTTGAGACAGGTCATCAGTCATGCCTTGGTTTTCCTGAATAGCCATGAGTGTTGGGTTTTACCATGCATATCCACGAGTGTTGAGCTTCATCTTACATAGCCACGAGTATTGGATTTTATCATGTATATCCACGAGTGCTAGGCTTTATCTCGTATAGTCACGAGTGTTAGGCTTTATCTTGTATAGTCACGAGTGTTGGGCTTGGTTTTCTGCATGCCACGAGTACTTAGCTGCATTTTGTATAGTCACGAGGGTTGAGCTTGGATTTACTGCTTAGCCGCGAGTGCTTGGCTTCCCTACATCTTGTCCACCAAGCTATCCAGTGTAGCGGTAGCTAGTGTGCATCATGTGCATGTGATGCAAAGTTGTATTTTCTTGTGGTAATTTCTGTATTTGTTTAAGCTATGTTTGGATGCATATAGTTGATATGCACATACATGAGGTACATTGTACATGGCATTGTGATCTTGTAGGGCTTGTGTGTACGAGCATATAAGGGGGATGGTTTTCCGAGGGTAATGATCCTATCACCCCGTAGGATAACTGATTCTGGTATGTAAACTCATTCAGTAGTTTGGTTCTATATTTTGATACTTCTACGAGACTGTATCCTGTTGATTCTATACTGCTTATATAGATTATTGTGACCATGCATATTTATATTTCTATACCCATAGAGTTCACCCAAACTCACCCCGTTTGCTATGTTTTTGGTTTTCAGGTTGACATACTTGGAGTCGCCAGGAGAGGCCCGGCGGCCAATCCCTTCCCGCCAACGACTTCATTTGGGTTTTTGGTATTCTTGTGGTGATGGTGTGTGTTCTTTACTATTTTCGTGGACTTGTATTTGTCCTTTGTATTGTGGTCGTGTGAATTGTGTGCTTCAGAGGAGCTTGTGGTTTATTTGGTTGTGATGTAAGTCATGCTGGTACGTGACTTTGTATGTTTGTGATTGTCTGTGTTGTGTTTTATTTTTTTTTGTTATATTTACCGACCGTGTAAGTCAAAGATATAGTATTGGTCGTGTGGATCCTGTACACAGGAATCAGATGTCCCTCGTACAGGGTAGATGTTATCCAATTTATATTGGGCAAGCGGCTCATCGGGGTGTGACAGCTAGATTTTGTCAGTTCAACAAGCTCCTCACTGTTGAACATCTCTCCGTCATCTATCTCCTAATTAGAGTTGTCGGATTAAGCAGGTCAAGGCTTATGGCTTTCGTGGATTAAGCAGGTTTAGGGCTTAATGGCTTTCATGGAACCGTAATCAAGTAGATTTTTCTGTATTTATTGTCTTTAGAGATTTTTGTCCAAAAAAATTGTGGAAGGACATCAGATTTGGAGTACTTGTTTAGTTATGATTTATTAATTTTTTACTCAATGATTAGTAGAATTCATATTTATTTTTTGTAAAATTTAATTGCACAAAGGAGCATCTCTAAATATCTCATTCTGACTTCTCTATTTTTTGAGATTTGGAGAATTTTTTCTTCTCAACCCGCGAGCCAACCTAAGCTTATCGTAGGCCAACTACGCGGGTCATGGGCCCAGGTCGGTCATCCACTTAGACCCGCCTTTAAATGGGTTGATAAAATTCCACCAACCTGCTTAAATTATTCGCAGGGTGGTCTTGTCAAATCGTGTTGGACCGGCTAAAAGGATGAATATCTACAATTAAAGATTAATAACTTATCTTGCTTTCTACTTATCAAGGACATATAATTAATTAATAGTAAATAAATAATATAAAAATAGAAAGGGATTGAGGAGATTTACTTGGTTACAACCTAGGTGATTGTTAATTTTAAGGCAATTGAAAGCACTAAAAGAAATCTCCTTCTTTAATAACAGTCGGAGACGAAAAAACTCCTTATAGTAGTTAGAAGCTTTAAAATGAAGTACAAAAGTTGATTCTAGGTGTGTTATAAAACTCATATCTCTAGGGTGCTATTAATAGCCTTTTGGTCGAAATGATTGTCTTGTTGACGTTGCTTGGAGGAGCTCTCAAAGTAATCTAGGGCGCCCACAATGAGATAAAACATAATCTTCATCCTAACAGTTGTATAACGACTTTGTTACTGTTCATCCAAGGCGCCCTCAATCACCTCAATTACTATTCATCCAAGGTGTCCTCAATCATACTCAAGGTGCCTCGATTACTAATCATCCAGGGTGCCCTCAATCACACTCAAGATGTCCTCAGCATTATTCATTAGAAAATGATCGATTTTCAACATTGACCATTTTTCAATCTGTTCGCTTGGGTGATGCTCCGGTTGTCGGGAATTGAGCTCACCTGAACTCAATTCCAATCTTCTTCTTGAGCAGGCTTCCTACTCAGCTTCTCATTTCTTGGATGCTTCGCACGTGGCCTTCTCGCTCCATTGATGTACTCTTCTGCAGTTCCTCATCTCTCGGATGCCCCCAAGTGCCTTTTTTTTAGCAGAAGTGATTTTAGTCATCCAAGGCGCCATCAAAGACAAGGGCACCTCCTGAGTTGACCTTCTTTAGTCTCCATTCGCTTGAGTGATGCTCCGATTGTCTAGAGTTGAGCTCACCCGAATCCAATTTTAATTTTTTTTCTTGAGCAGACTTTCTTCCCGACTTCTCGTCCCTCAGAAGTCACGCGCGTCCTTCTCGCATCACCGGTGTACTCTTCTGTAGCTCCTCATCCCTCGGATGCACCGACCCCGTCGACTCGCTTCCTATGTCATCCTTCTCGCTCGCTACGTCTTCTGCTCGATTTCTTATATTCCTAAGTCTCTACACACTTAAACATACGACATCAAAAACAAATATGACATAACTAGATTCCGTTGATCAAATCAGAACCAACCAGTGTACTTGTAATCTCTCCCCAACATGAGTTAAATTAGGGTTAATAAGCAAACAAAAAATCACTACAATTAAAAATTAAATCTTGCAAGTAAGTATAAAAATAAATATGAAAGTTAAAAATAAACCTTCCCTTAACTTAACCCCTATAATTTCTCCCCATTTGATTGCATCAAAAGCCAAGATTAAAAAGTAGAAAAAATATATGAATAATTTCTAGGGGTTGTACAACATTGATCTAAGATTTTGTAAAATTTTGAAATTATTTTCCAACTTAAATAATATTTAGGATTTAAATATCCGATTTTACAAAAAATAATTTACAAATTATTTATATTTGTAGAAAAATGCTGTATATTTTTGTCACTACAAACAGTTATTTTTTTTATTAAAAGAAAAATTTTCACTCGAAAGGTATTTTTATTTTTCCCAAAATAATTATTTTAAGAGAAATAATAGTTTTAGAAAAATAAATCTTTAAAAATAGAATTATTTGGAAAAATAAGTTGCTAATTTTTTTGACTATTGAAAGATAACAGATTTTTACAAAAAAAAATTAGTTTTGCAAACAAATTATCTATGAAAAATTTTGAACTTAAAATTTTATTTTTCATTCAAAAAATCCAAAAATAATTTTAACCATTAGTAAATTTTGTAAATTTTTGATAATGTGTCAAAATAATCAATATGACTATATAAAAAATTTCACAAGAAAATAAATTTTCATTTCTTGATAAAAATTATTTTCTTAATTGAAGTAAAAAAACTTAGAAATTAAATCTTAAAAATTAATTTTAACTCCAAAAAATCTCGAAAAATTTTCTGTAATGTCAAAATATAAGGACAATTTTTGAAAAATCAGGTTTTCAATTTTTTCAATTTAAAATTTAGTTTATCAATTAAAAATTCATAAAAAAAAGTTAACTGTCGAAAAATTTTGAGAAGTTTCTGCCAATAGATAACATTTATCTTTATTATTCAAAATTTTAAAACGAATTAAATCCCATCAAAATGCTTTCAGAAGAATATTTTTAATTAACTATAACAATTTAGCAATTAAAAAATATTAAATTCTAGTATATATGCACATAGAATTTATCTAATAGGCTAGAATAGATTTTGATATCCAAAATAAATTACTTCCTACTGGATTAATAAAATATTTTTTTAAAATATTATTTCTAGAAATTTTAATAATTTGAATCTTATTATTTTTCAAATACCAATTTAGTTCTCTATAATATCTCATTTTTGAAATTTGTAAAGAAGCATAGTTATAGCATGCATAATACTTTTTTAATATTTCTATTTGCTTTTTTAATTTAGCATTTTCAATTCTAATTTTATCAATTTCTTCTAGTCGGCATGCATGATCCTTTTTCAATTTTATATACTTGGTTCGGAATTTGCATTAGGATATACTTAACATTTTTATTGTATCATAAAGTTGTTTAGAGGGTAGGAGTTGTATCTCATTTATCGAGTCCAACTAGTTGGTAGATGCTCCTTCTTTATCTATGTTTTCTTCCAAAGTAGCTTCGTCCTTTTCTTTTTGGTGACTGACCATTAGTGTTAGTCCAGTATATTATTCGATCTTGGACTCAGATGACGATGTTTCATCCCATATGGCTCTAAGGTTCGTGTGCTTGGCCCATTTTTCTTTCTCTTTTCTTTTGTTCTTCTATTTGGGATAACTATCCTTGATATGTCCTTCATTGCGGTTGTAACACCGAACTTATCTTTTTCTCTGAAGTAGCTAGGTTTGTTGTCTGTTTGTTATTAAAGTTATTAGATTTAAAGAATTTTGAAAACCCTTTTACCATAAAAGCTTTTTGGTCTTCTTCAAGAGAGGATTCCAACTTCGGTTCATTCCTCTTGGCTTGCAGTGCAACGTTCTGATTCGGCCCCTTTTCCTTTCTTAGTCTTGCATATCGAGATTCGTAAGTCTAATGTATAAGATAAATTTTTTAAATTACTTACCTCGAGGTCTTTGGAAATGTAATAAGAATCAACAATTGATGTACATTCTCGCATCCTCAGGAAGACATTAAGCTCATATCTTAGTGTGAGTCTCGATTTGTTACCATTTTTCCGAGGTTGGTGAGTCCTATGATCAACTCTTTGAGCTTGGCATGTAGCTGAGCAACCGTTTCTCCCTTTTCAAGTCGGAGGTTGCTGAGTTGGTTTCTGAGTACATCTCTTCTGACCAATTTTGCTTCAGAGGTGTCTTCATATAATTCTAGGAATTTCTCCCATAGATTCTTGGTAGAGTTATAGGAACCGATTTGGTTGACCTCTTGAGGTGGTAGTACACTTAGAAGGTGGAATTTACCTTTACCATTCATCATCAACTCAGTTTCCTGCTTCTTATTCCAGAAATATTCTTCTTTGTCTTCTCCATTCTCATCCTTAGATACTTTAAAATTATATTTTATAGTTAGTAAACATCAAAGTTGGTTTTAAAGTATACCTCCATTTTTCTCTTCGAAAGCACGAATTTCCCCTCGAAGTTTGGCAGATAAATGCTAGATCCGACCATCATTTTGTTGCTTTAGTTGGAGATTAGTCTTTCTATAGTGGTTAGGCTCTAATACCGATTATAGGTTCGTGTAGGTTGGGCTAGAGGGGGTGAATAGCCTTACAATTTAAAATGAGAGCTTCTTTTGCTTTTTCTTAGCAAGGACAAATAGATTAATTAACAAAAATAAACAATATGAAAAATGAGTAAGAGACACAAAGAGTTACTTAGTTATATCTTAAATGGTTGTTAATCTAAGTAGTGAAAGCTCAACTAAAATCTTTTTCGTGAAGGCAGAGTAGACTCTTACAAACTTTGGAATCTCAAAAGACAGTGTAAAAAAAATGAATACAGTTGTTATTCTTTAACTGTTAGTTCCAGAGTGTTATTTATAGTCGTCTAGGCAAAAGTTATCATTGTTGACGTGACACTGGAGAAACCTCCAATGTGATCTAGGGTGCCTCAGTTGGATAGAATTTTATTCACATAGCCAAAAGCTCTTCAACGGTTATTCTGCATTTAAGGTGCTTTAGTTCAAACTTGAGGTGTCTTAGTTCCAACTTGAGGCATCTCTAATCACAACTAAGGCGCCTTAACTATCTTTTTCAGCAAAAGTGATTATGGTCATTCAAGGCGCCCTTAAAGACAACTAAAGCACCTTGGACCTCGAAGACTTCAAGGTCAACTCCCGAGTTGACTTTCTTCGGTCTCTATTTGTTTGGGTGATACTTTGACCGTCCAGAGTTGAGCTCACCTGAACCCAACTTCGGCCTTCTCCTTGAGCAGGCTTCCTTCTTGGCTTCTTATCCCTCGGATATTGCACGCGTCCTTCTCGCTCCACCGTTGTACTCTCCCGCAGCTCCTCGTCCCTCAGATGCACCAAGTTCGTCGACTCACTTCCTGTTCCATCCTTCTCACTCGTTGTACTTCTGCTCGACTTCTTGTGTTCTTAAGTTCTTGCACATTTAGATACAAGGCTTCAAAAACAAACATGACCTAACTTGACTCGGCTAATCACATTAGAATCAATCTGGGATACTTACAGGTTTATGTTAGACCGATTAGAGAGGATGAATAGCCAAAAATTTAAGATTAACAACTTCTCTTGCTTTTACTTAGTAAGGACACATAATTAATTAATAACAAATAAATAACATAAAAATAGAAAGGGAGTCAGGACATGTACTTTGTTACAACCTAGGTGATTGTTAATCCATGACAACTAAAACTACTAAAAGAAACGTCCTTTGACAATAGTCGGAGACGGAGAAACCCCTTACAACAGTTAGACACTCAGAAATGAAGTACAGAAGTTGATTCTAGGTGTGTTATAAAACACCAACTCTAAGGTGCTATTTATAGCCTTTTGGTCAAAGTGACCATTTTGCTGACGTAGCTTAGAGGCTCCCTCCAAGTGATCTAGGGTGCCCTCAATGAGATAAAACCTTATCCTCATCGCAACGACTGTATAATTACTCTATTACTGTACATCCAGGGCACTCTCAATCACACCAAGGGTGTCTTGATTACTATTCATTTAGGGTGCCTCGGTTACTATTCATCTAGGAGTCCCTCAATTACACTCAGAGAGCTTCGGTTACTATTTATCTAGGGTGCCCTCAATCACAATAAGGGCACCCTCTGCACTATTCATCAAAAAATGGTTAATTTTTAACATTGACCATTTTTCGTTCTACTAGCTTGGGTGATGCTCTGGTTGTCCGAAATTGAGCTCACTTTAATCCAATTCCAACTTTCTCCTCGAACAGGCTTCCTCTCTGGCTTCTCATCTCTCAGATTCACCGTGTGCGTCTTTCTCACTCCACCGATGTACTCTTCCATAGCTCATCATCTCTCAGACGCACCGAGTTGATCGACTCCCTTTTCATGTCATCCTTTTTGCTCGTTGTGTCTTCCACTCGACTTCTTAAGTTCCTAAGTTCCTGCACACTTAGACATAAGACATCAAAATAATACAGTACATAACTTAACTTGGTTGACTACATCAAAACTATCCTGGGATACTTACAGGGCCAACCCGATGGGCCCAACTCAAATTGATGGATCTACTCCTCATAAGGTACATTAACATCTACAAGTAATTAAGATGTGGATTGAATATGATAATCTAGTGAATGTATCTCCACTTCTTCATTTTGAAATGCATCATGGTTTTGGGTCGTGTGGAGTTCGGTATTTCTATGGTAGAGCAAGGTTTTGTTTGACAAACTGTTAACAATTAACTAGCTCTTCTTCTATTCGTTGAGTATTCAAGATAGAAAATCTAACCCACTTGTATCGCGAAAATGGAAGGTGCAAACTTGTTAAAATCATTTGTTTGCATTAACCTCAACTAAATTGTAGTTTGAATGTATTATAGTACATGTTCTTAGAGTCAAATCATACCAAGAATATTTGAATAATACACACTTTTTTGTGGGTAAGGCAGAATATGTAACCTCTATGATTTCTACAAATTTCCCGTAATAATCAAACTCAGAATTATTATTGATAGGGTTGAATAGCCCGTGAAAGACACGTGGGATGAAGAAGCTTTGTCTGAGTGACTCCTTTCACAGAGCCCTCGAGACACTCTCAGGAAGAGGAACCTCTAGGGCTCCCCTCGGGAGACAAGGCCTGGGGAGTCAACCAGAGGATCCCTCCCAGGATCACCCTGGTAGGTGGGGTCCCGAGACCACCTCGGGGAGCTATAACGCCCGCGATCACTCGGGCCAGAAGACCCCGAGATCACCTCGGGGAAGCAGAGCTCGAGCTACCTTCGACATCAAATAACGGTTCTCTCCCTCCCTTGCGGATCTATGGATAAGCATCCTCGCTGGCACGAAATCATCACAACCCTTAAATGTCGCAATGGGTCAAAATGTAATGACGGCGTAGACCGTTTCAAAGACTATCCAATAACCGCCAAAAGAGGGGGAGGGTGTGGCATAAATCGTGGGGACGTGACAAAGTAGAGGAGGCCAGTATAAGAGGTATCCCAACCCCTTTGGTAAGGGGGGTTAAGCATTCTCTACAACCCATACTTTCTTTTCTGTATTACAACTTTTTCCATCGAGGTACTGACTTAAGCGTCGGAGTGAGCTCCCCCAGACAACCTCCGGCGTGTTCCCCTAACGCTCGTGTTGATCTCGCAGGGCGCAGAGTTCCTCCCCTCCTGTCAGCTTCAACGTGGGCAGAACCTCAATGACTGGCTATCGTCATCGACTCCTTTCAGAACAAATTTGGCGCCGTCTGTGGGAAACCAGCAAAGCACCTTAAGGAGCACCGATGGCAGGACCGGAAGGACAACCCATTGTCCTTACAAGGGAAGAACTCGATCGCCTGGTGGCCAACGCCATCAAAGAAGCGCTTGAACAACACCAAGTCGAACAGGTTGCCTCGCAACAAGGGGTTCCTGCGCGGGAGGAGATCCCTAGGTCTCCATCTCGCACTCGCGGAGATCCGTCACCTTGGTGGGGTGACGGGACGGGGCGGCCCCAGGTCCCCAAAGAGAGTCTCCTGAAGATATTGAGAAGGCCTGCTCGGTGGCCTTTAGCGCACAGAAGCATGAAGAGGGACAAGGGAAGAAGGAAGAACCTAAGACCTCTCTTAAGGTTCCCACTACTACTTTTTCATCTGAAATTGTTGAAGACCCCATGTCGAAGCAATTCCGCGGGCCTGGGATTGGTGATTATGACGGAAAAACAGATCCGAAGGGTCACGTCTGTAAGTTCGAGGCACTCTTGCACCAATATGCTGACGGTGTAAAGTGTCGGGTGTTCTTGAACACTCTGTCGGGAGCAGCCCAGCGGTGGTTCTAAAGGCTGCCGCAAGGGTCTATCAACTCCTTCGCGGAGTTTAGAACCGCCTTCCTCCACCATTTCGCCAGTAGCCGTCGATATCAAAAGACGACACTTAATCTGTTTGCCCTCAAGCAAAAGCCTAAGGAGCTGCTCAAGGAGTACATCCAGCGATTCAACCGGGTGGCCCAGGACGTGCCCAGCGCCACGTCTGAAATCCTTGTCAGTGCCTGCACCTAGGGGCTGGCTGAAGGGGATATTTTTCGATCCCTGGTAAAAAAAGCCCCCCGTCAGCTTCGACGACCTACTGGGACGTTTTGTTAAGCACGTCAATGTGGAAGAGATACAATACGCCCGACGCAAGGAACCAGCCGGAGTTCTCCCTCCAGCGGTGTCCCGGTCTAAAAGGAGGGAGCCCTAACCTCCAACTCGAGGAAAAGTCCTCCACCTCGGAAAGGACCAGTGGGCGGGTAGGCCCAGGCTGGTTGAGATGGTGGACTCCGAGCAACCAGAGTCGTTGCCAAAGCACTGTAGTTTTCATGGCAGCTCCACACACTCCACCGAGGAGTATCATGCCCTGAAGAAGAAGTTTAGTGAAGAGGCAAATACTAGACCTCGAAGAAAGTGGAATAAGTCGGGGTATCGCCGAAGATCTCCAAGGCGAAGCTTCTCCCCTCAGCGGCAACAGGTTGGAGAAAACGAGGCCCGACATCGATCTCAATCACGATCACGAGGAAGGAGTCGGGGACCCTCGCCCTGAAGATCCCTCTCCTTAGAAAGAGATCCTCAAAAGGGCAAGGCCCCTATGCGTGACCCACCCACCGGGCATGTGGGAGCCATCTCCGGAGGACCTACTGGAGGGGACTCCAACCGAGCAAGGAAGTCTCAGACCCGACGACTGGAAAACTATTCCATTGGGACCAGTCGGAGCCAGGAGCCCGGACCTACAATATCTTTTGGATCGGCCGACCTGGAAGAAGTGGAAGCTCCCCATGAAGACGCCTTAGTGATCATAGCTCATATTGCTAACTACGAGGTTAAGCGCATCTTCGTGGACACGGGGAGTTCCGTGAACATCCTGTACAAGGCGGCTTTGGACCAGATGCAGATCGATGAAGATGAATTGCTCTCGATCTCGACCCCACATTTCGGTTTCACGGGGTATCGAGTACAGCCGGTAGGGAAAATCACTCTATCACTCTCCTTGGGCAGCGACAGACTTGAAAGGACCAGGAGGACTCCCTTCTTGATCGTGGGTGCTCCCTCTTCCTACAACGCTATCCTGGGTCGCCCAGCGCTCAGCGTTTTTCAGGCGGTGGTCTCTGTCTACCACCAGAAGATAAAATTCTCCGTAGGTGATCGAGTGGTCGAAGTCAAAGGAGACCATCTGGTGTCTCGGTGGTGCTATAGCGGGGAAGTCAGAACAGAGTCACAGAAGAACCCAAGGGGTCTCGAAGGCTAGCTAAAGGAGACGGTCATGCACAGAGAGGGGGGGGGGCAAAAGGCTCGAGAGGCCAGAGCAGGCCAACCATCTCTGACCCTTCGGGTCCCGGTAAGATTTGCATTGCATTTGTGTACCCACCTGTGTCTTTTTTGCTGCCTTGCAGCGAATTCGAATAATAGAGGAAGGGGCCTTCTTCAAGCTACTAATATGTTACATAAGGATAAAAATGCTAATGCATCGCGGTGCTGCGGATGCCCGAGGTACTTAGGCTTGGCATGGGTTGCTACGCCCGACCAAGTACTCAAAACCCTAATACCTCATGGTGCTGCGGATGCCCGGGGTACTTAGGCTTGGTCTGGGTTGCTACGGACTCCAACCAAGGATAAAAACCCTAATGTCTTGAGGTACTGCGGATGCCCGAGGTACTAAGGCTTGGTCTAGGTTGCTACGCCTGACCAAGTACTCAAAACCCTAATACCTTGCGGTGTTGCGTATGCCCGGGGTACTTAGGCTTGGACTGGGTTGCTGCGGACTCCCAACCAAGGATAAAAACCCTAATACCTCGCGGTTCTGCGGATACCCGGGGTACTTAGGCTTGGTCTGGGTTGCTACGCTCGACCAAATACTCAAAACCCTAATACCTCATGGTGCTGCGGATGCCCAGGTACTTAGGCTTGGTTTGGGATGCTACGCCCGACCAAGTACTCAAAACCCTAATACCTCGCAGTGCTGCGAATGCCCGGGGTACTTAGGCTTGGTCTGGGTTGCTATGCCCGACCAAGTACTCAAAACCCTAATACCTCGCGGTGCTGCGGATGCCCGAGGTATTAGGCTTGGTCTGGTTGCTACGCCCGACCAAGTACTCAAAACCCTAATACCTCGCGGTGCTGCGGACGCCCAGGGTACTTAGGCTTGGTCTGGGTTGCTACGGACTCCCAACTAAGGATAAAAACCCTAATACTCGCGGTGCTGTGGATGCCGGGCTACTTAGGCTTGGTCTAGGTTGCTACGCCCACCAGGTACTCAAACCCCTAATACCTCACGGTGCTGCGGATGCCCGAGGTACTTAGGCTTGGTCTGGGTTGTTACGCCTGACCAGGTACTCAAAATCCTAATACCTCGCGGTGTTGCGGATGCCCGGGGTACTTAGGCTTGGTCTGGGTTGCTACGGACTCCCAACCAAAGATAAAAACCCTAATACCTCGCGGTGTTGCGGGTGCCCGAGGTACTTAGGCTTGGTCTGGGTTGCTACACCCGACCAAGTACCCAAAACCTTAATACCTCGCGGTGCTGCGAATGCCTGGGATACTTAGGCTTGATCTAGGTTGATACAGACTCCCTGCCAAGGACAAAAATCATGATGTCTCACGATATCTCGAGTACCCGGGACACATAGGCGCGGCAGAGGCCAAGATAACACTGCCTACCCGCCCAAAGGAAAACAAGCGAGACATTAGAATATTAACACAATCCAGACATACACAAGGTAACAAAAATTTTGCTTTATTTATATAGGAAGTAAATGAAGGCCAACATCTCAGAAAAATATCAAGACTATCTGGTAAAAGGAAGCACCCCTCTACTTAGGCTTTTCTTCGCTACTGGCTACTGCATCATTCCTGCAGGGTCGCTTGGCTGGGAACCGTCTTCCAATAGTCGGTGCGCGGGAGTCCGTCGATGTCATAAGCCATAATCCTTGAATCTTTGATAAACGTAAAAACATCTCGGTACTCCATCCGAGTAATCAGTAACAGACGAGGATGCCTGAGGTAACACATGAGGGCGACAGACCCTTCTGGAGACTCCAATCGCCTCTTCCCACAGAGATACATCCAGTACAACATTCAAAAGGAAGAGGAAGAGGAGCGGCAACTGCAATTTCTCTCCGGAAAGATGCAAAGAAGAATTGTCAAAGAGGAGAGGAAGCAGTGGAAGCTGCCTCTCCCTTCTTGGTGACGGTACTACACTGTCCCCTGCAAACACCATCCGATGCCCAAAACTCGGGGAAACGAGGATTCGGAGGAGGATGACGTTTGAGGCCGACAAGGGATGTACCACCATGGGCCGCCCACGGGGAGGCAACCATCAAGAGTATGTCATCTCTGCCATGCCCCTTGGCGGGCCACATAATGTCTTTTCTGGACTCCTAGGATAATCCCGAAGTCCCACCTCTGCGAGGATCTTCAGCGAGACCCTGGACATCATCTCCACCATGCTCCCCGCCAAGGAGGGTGAAACGCGAAGTCCCACCTTCGCGGGGCCCTTCATCCAAAAATGCTACTGCGCCTCCGCTACCCTCTTCGGTGGTGTCGAAGGCTCCGGCTGCAAAAGGGGGGGGAGGAGAAGGTATCGGCATCTCGCCGCAAAAAGGAAAGGAGGCAGAATGGATGAGGGAAGGTGGTTCATCCTTCTCCCCCCTATTTATAGTGACCACTGCCTCCCCGTGCATTTAATGCAGGCATGGCACGGGAACAGCAATGGACGCCAACTCTGAAGCATCGCATCGGTCGACATGCCTTCGCCGCTCCTAGGAACCCATAACTCGCCGCGCCTAGGAACCCACAACTCTTTATGAGTCCATTCAATACATTGCGTGTGATGCGGATGCGACGGTTCGAGAACCACCAGCAATCGCCAAAAGGAAAGGGTTGGCAGGGGCCCAATAGGGAAATAAATGCAGGCTTGGCATTAGAGGCACGCAGAGTTATTGCGGGAGATCCTTACCTAGGACCAACCTCGAAAAAAATTTCTATCTTTTTATTCGTCGGAGCCCTCGCAGTGAGGGCACTTGACACGTGGAACCAGGTCCAAGAGCATGCTCAAAACAGTAAGGTAAGGAAATATGATTATGTTAATTAAAATTGATACAATAGGGTCCAGTTCCCTGGTAAACATGTGATCCTACTACTTCGGGTACTCGGGAGGGAGTCCCTTTACAATCCGACCGTCACTCACAAACGTGGGTCGACATTGGGAGGCAGAAGTTGATCCCTCTTCAATTGGTCGATAGCCCCGTGGAAGCCTTGATGCAAGCGTTTCATTACTGGTCGGCGATGATAGCACGGAATTCATCTGAGGCCATGAACTTCGCCTTGAAATCTTCTTCAGCCTCTTCAGAGCTAGAAGCTTTAGCAACCCGAAGGGCTCAAAGTTCAGCCTCAGCAGCCTCATGGGCACGCTTTATCCGGCTCAGCTCTGCAGACATCCCCTTTTGCTCGGCTAGGGCCTCCCTGAATCTGTCTGACATGGCCCGAACCTCCGATTGAGCCTGGGTCAGGTCATCTTCCAGAACAGACGCGCGGTCAATTGCCATCATAAGATTCGACTCCTTCTGGCTGTGTTGTTGTGCCTGGTCATGAATGCGCGCGTTCAATCTCTCAGCCGAGGCTGCTATAAGTCGGATGTCGCCCGACAACTTCCTCTCTCTCACCTGAAGTTGATCTCGATCCTGCGTCATTTGGAGCAAGTCCTTGGTAATGGCCACCGCTTTTTCAGACATCAGACGCTCTCGGTGTCGGGAATTTTAGAGGGTAAACTCGTTGTCCTACAAGGTGTCCAGCGGATGTTCCACCTTCGCACGAAGGGCTCTGCTGACCCCCGCTTGCATGAGGCCCGCCCGACGCTCGTTGTCAGCTGCGGCCTCCGCTCTCAAGGCCCGATGGGTTAAGGCCTCGACCTGAGGCCAGGAATATAAACCTCGGCCGGCTGTTAGGCAGTCCTCAACCGCCTATAATTACACCAAGAAGTCAGAGAGAATGCAAGAGAATATCCAATACAACAGTAACTTATACCTTCAAAAGGGTCTCCCGGAGAGTGGTTTGCGGTCCGGCCGAAACTTGTGCGGCTGCTCCTCTGGAGGACCTTGATGTGTTAACCCATCCCTTGGATGGCGATGAGCCCTGGCGGGGAGGATGTAGCTGGATAATAGGAGCTTCGGGTGGCAGGCTGGAGGGGCTGAATTCGCCCCCCTCTGAGTTGGAAGTCCCCTCAGACAGGACCCCCTTAGTCGGTGCCTCCTTCAACCGCACTGGGGGGAAGGATTGCATGGATGCCTCCAAGGCTGCATCCAACCTCTTTTTTAGGTGGTCCAGTCTGATTCAGTATTGAGTACGCAATACCTCCTTACCCCTCGAAGCCTCGGCCCGGTCAATGGGGGGAGTGCTAGGTGCTGGGACGTCCGCCTTCAGGACTACGGCCGACGGGATAGGAGAAGATACAAGAACATATGTTCCCTCCTCGGAGGGAGAAACAACCTCTTCGGACACAGAGGGAAGAAGGTCGGGTCCCTCGGAGCGTAGTTTTTTCCATTTCAGGCCTAAGCCCTTGGGAATTCACCTCTTCTGCCGACCATTGGATTGGGCTGTTGAGGGGGCAGTAAGGGGGGAGGGCCCCTCATTAACGCCCTTT
Source organism: Boesenbergia rotunda (assembly GCA_024364735.1). NCBI lineage: Eukaryota > Viridiplantae > Streptophyta > Magnoliopsida > Zingiberales > Zingiberaceae > Boesenbergia > Boesenbergia rotunda. The sequence goes on along the minus strand of JAGFNQ010001213.1, from coordinate 180,766 downwards.
AGACAAATAGCTATCAGGGGAGAGACACCGCCATAAGGAAGACCCGCTGACGGATCAACCAGCAGATCGGAAGGCCCTCGGCTCGCGACGGGAGGAGGTTTAACAATGGTTTCTACCTTCCCGGATGAATCAGTGGCCCCCTCCGAAGACTCGGCAGGCGCAGGGGGTGCATCAGGGACAGCCGGTGGAGGAGTCAGCGCCTCCTTGTTGGCCTCCTCCCACTTGATAAGTCGACCCATCACCTTGGTGAACATGACTTCCTATGCAACCACAAGCCAAGAAAACATTAGTTAGAACTAACGGGCATTGAAGAAAAGGACGAACATACTAAGACTGGGGCTGATTCGGGTCACTTTGGGGCTAAGGCCCGCCCGGTACATAAGTTCCTCGCACTGCACCAGCCCCGGGCCGCTGAACTCCATGCTAGAGAGGACGTTTCTAGCATGCTGGTACACAGGACTCTGGAGGAATTCTCCCAAAGAGGGAGGAGTCGGTAGAACCTCTATCCAACGAAGGGGACTGAAGGGCAATGCGGACAGTCGGATGAAGAAAAACTTCTCCTTCCACCCTTTGTGCGAGGAAGGGAAGCCTCCTAAAAACCTATGGCCCGGACGCGCTGAAAAGCTAAAGACCCCTCTGGAGCCGATCGGAACAAAGAAAGAACGAAAAAGATGAGGGGTCAGGGGGAGGTCAAAGAGCTTGAAGATAATCCCTCCCATCTGAGTGAAGGCATTGGGAGCCATCTGGTGGAGGGGGATATCAAAGTAGGAGACTATATTCATAAAGAAGGGGGATGGGGAAACAGAATCCTGACTCCACTTTCCCCAAGAAGAAGGTCGACAAGCTTGCGGGAGGCTCTACTGGCGTCTGGTCTACCCCGAGGATAACCATCGCCATCTCAGCTGGGATGTCGTAGTCCTCAAGGGCCACCTGCAGAGCCTTCGGTCTCACTCTCGAAGAGGTGGACTCATACCATTCCGCCCAATAGCTTTCCATGGTTCCTAAGGGAAGAGACAAGGAAGAGACAAAGTACTTACGTGCAAAAAAGTCCTTAGAGAAGAAGAAAAAGACGAGGTGCACCCAGTCACGAAGTCAGAAGTGGACCGAACGTCCTTACCTTCCCTTCGTATACCCAGGAAGTCGCCTGCATGGACGCAATAGGGAAGTGGCACGTGGAAAGCAAGAAACCGCCACATCAGTATTGTCCCAGAGGTAGTTGACTGACATGAGCCAGCTGTAGCAGCACACGTTAGTAAGAAGTCGAGAAGATGGTCGTTGAAGCACGTGGCAATGAGGCATTTGTGGAATTACCTTGTCGCTATCAAAGAGCACCATGCTCCTTTATAACAGAGGGACAGGTATTATGACGGTACCTCGAAAGCCACAGAAGTCCTTCGGGAAAGGCAAAACTAAGGAGAAATTTCCTAGGGGCTTGACACAACCCCCTAAGGGTTCCTTGCAACTACTAAAAGGAATAGTAATGAGTGCGAGGACCCACAGAAACGCAGCTTCTTCACCATCACACTAGTCCGATCAGTCAGCCACACTTCCTTCGATCAGACTTGAAGGGAGGGACTTGTGATAGGGTTGAATAGCCCATGGTAGACACGTGGGATGAAGAAGCTTTGTCTGAGTGACTCCTTTCACAGAGCCCTCGAGACACTCTCGGGAAGAGGAGCCCCGAGGGCCCCCCTCGGGAGACAAGGCCTGGGGAGTCAACCAGAGGATCCCTCCCAGGATCACCCTGGTAGGTGGGGTCCCGAGACCACCTCGAGGAGCTATAACGCCCGTGATCACCTGGGCCAGAAGACCCGAGACCACCTCGGAGAAGCGGAGCCCAGCTACCTTCGACATAAAATAACGGTTCTCCCCCTCCCTCACGGATCTATGGATAAGCATCCTCGCTGGCACGGAATCATCACAACCCTTAAATGTCGCAACGGGTCGAAATGTAATGACGGCGTAGACCATTTCAAAGACTATCCAGTAACCGCCGAAAGAGGGGAGGACGAGGCATAAATCACGGGGACATGGCAAAGTAGAGGAGGCCAGTATAAAAGGTATCCCAACCCCTCTAGTAAGAGCGGTTAAGCATTCTCTACAACCCATACTTTCTTTTCTATCTTACACCTTTTTCCATCGAGGTACTGACTTGAGCGTCGGAGTGGGCTCCGCCGGACAACCTCCGGCGTGTTCCCCTAACGCTCGTGTTGATCTCGCAGGGCACAGAGTTCCTCCCCTCCTGTCAGCTTCAACGTGGGTAGAACCTCGATGACTGGCCATCATCGTCGACTCCTTCTGTAACAATTATTGATAGATTCTTTTACGCAAACACCAAAATTAATGGTTAGTGTGCGTGAATCTCGATGTGTCACGTGAAATTTGAAACCATTAATATAGTGGCTTTTTACCAAAGGGCATACCTAAGAATTGGTATTTACCAAAAGACGTACCCTGGTTTCATTTTCACCAAAGGGCGCACTAATTTTAGTGAACTTCCTCTTATACCCCTCTTGCTAACACTGCCTTTCTCTTTCTCTCTCAGTAACAAATTCCGAGACGTCTGCACATGCTTTTTCAGACTTTTTATTTTAAAATAATATATTATGGAATCGGCGCTAAAAAACGTAAGGTAAAAACCTAAAAAATAATCCAACGTGATTTAAAAATATAGATAGATGATTTTTTATATTTGATTAATATAAATTAATATATTAAATAATATTTAATAAATATATTAATATATTAAAAAAACTTGAATTCGTTTGATTTCAGGCCCAGCGTGGGCCTAAAATTTTTTGATTTCAAGCCCACGTTGGGCCTGAAATCTTTTGATTCAGGTCCGACGTGGACTCAAATTTTTTTCTATTTTAAAAATATATTAATATATAAAAAACCTATCAAAACACATAATTTCAGATTAAAACGCAGGGTCTGAAGTCACGCTATGAGGGCCTGAACACAGATGTGTTTAGGCCCTCCAGGCCCAAGGAGGGCCTGAACACATCTTAAATAAATGTAAGTAAATTAAATAAAAATATCAATAGTTCTAGTTAGAGTTGAACTAGGAGATGATATTTTTGGTGTCCAAACATCTAATGATTATAAATTATGTTGCAATAGGAGATTTTTAGGTCTATCAGTGGGTTTTTATCAAAACCCACTGATGGACCTAGGATATTTGGATTTCTCAAAATCCAATATCAATAGTTAGAGTTGAGCTAGGAGATAATATTGTTGGTGTCCAAACTTCTAATGATTATAAATTATGTTGCAATAGGAGATTTTTAGGTCTATTAGTGGGTTTTCACCAAAACCCACTGATGGATCTAGGATATTTGGATTTCTCAAAATCCGATATCAATAGTTAGAGTTGAGCTAAGAGATGGTATTTTTGGTGTCCAAATTTCTAATGATTATAAATTATGTTGCAATAGGAGATTTTTAGGTCTATCAGTGGGTTTTCACCAAAACCCACTGATGGACCTAGGATATTTGGATTTCTCAAAATCCAATATCAATAGTTAGAGTTGAGCTAGGAGATGGTATTTTTGGTGTCCAAACTTCTAATGATTATAAATTATGTTGCAATAGGAGTTTTCTAGGATGAATCAGTGGGTTTCGGTGAAAACTCACTGATGGACCTAGGATACTTGGATTTCTCCATACTTGATATCTCTATTTAGAATTTACTTAGGAGATGTTATTTCTGATGTGTAAACTTAGTACCAATAATTTTCAGTTATGTTCTCTAACCGTATCAGTTGGCACATAAAGATATATAAATATGACTGCATCTTAGGCACAGTTAAAAGAAACATCTCTTTCAACATGATTTCAAAAATATAAAGAGATAATTTTTTATATTTGATTAATCTAAATTAATATAATAAATAATATTTAATAAATATATTAATATATAAAAAACATATCAAAACATATAATTTGATATTCAAACGCAGGGCCTGAAATTCACGGTAAGAGAGCCTGAAGTCATCTGACTTCAGGCCCACGTTGGGCCTGAAGTAAGATGACTTCAGGCCCAAGCCAATTCTTTTATTTTAATTTTTTTTATATTTAATCATTATTTATAAGGTCTGAAGTTATTTGACTTCATGCCTTCATAGGATGACTTCAGGCCCTGCGTTTGAATCTAAAATCATGTGTTTTGATAGGTTTTTTTATATATTAATATATTTTTAAAATAGAAAAAAATTGAGTCTACGTCAGACCCGAATCAAATGATTTCAGGCCTAATGTGATTTCAAAAATATAAAAAGATAATTTTTCATATTTGATTAATATAAATTAATATATTAAATAATATTTAATAAATATATTAATATATAAAAAACTGTCAAAAGAAGATTTCAGGCCCAAGCTAGGCCTGAAATCAATAGATTTCAAGCCCAGCGTGGGCTTGAAATTTTTTATTTCAGACCCACGTTGGGCCTGAAATTTTTTTATTCGGGTCCGACGTGGACTCAAATTTTTTTTATTTTAAAAATATATTCAAACGCATGGCCTGAAATCATCCTAGAAAGGCCTGAAGTCAAATAACTTCAGACCTTATAAATAATGATTGAATATAAAAAAAATTAAAATAAAAGAATTTCCTTGGGCTTGAAGTCATCTAACTTCAGGCCTAGTGTAGGCCTGAAGTCATCTGACTTCAGGCTCTCCTACCGTGATTTCAGGTCCTGCGTTTGAATATCAAATTACGTGTTTTGATAGGTTTTTTATATATTAATATATTTATTAAATATTATTTATTATATTAATTTAGATTAATCAAATATAAAAAATTATCTCTTTATATTTTTGAAATCATGTTGAAAGAGTTGTTTCTTTTAACTGTGCCTAAGATATAGTCATATTTATATATCTTTATGTGCCAACTGATACGGTTAGAGAACATAATTGAAAATTATTGGTACTAAGTTTACACATCAGAAATAACATCTCCTAAGTAAATTCTAAATAGAGATATCAAATATGGAGAAATCCAAGTATCCTAGGTCCATCAGTGGGTTTTGGTGAAAACCCACTGATAGACCTAAAAATCTCCTATTGTAACATAATTTATAATCATTAGAAGTTTGGACACCAAAAATATCATCTCTTAGCTCAACTCTAACAATTGATATTGGATTTTGAGAAATCCAAATATCCTAGGTCCATCAGTGGGTTTTGGTGAAAACCCACTGATAGACCTAAAAATCTCCTATTGCAACATAATTTATAATCATTAGAAGTTTGGACACCAAAAATATCATCTCTTAGCTCAACTCTAACTATTGATATTGGATTTTGAGAAATCCAAATATCCTAGGTCCATCAGTGGGTTTTGGTGAAAACCCACTGATAGACCTAAAAATCTCTTATTGCAACATAATTTATAATCATTAGAAGTTTGGACACCAAAAATATCATCTCCTAGCTCAACTCTAACTATTAATATTGGATTTTTAGAAATCCAAATATCCTAGGTCCATCAGTGGGTTTTGGTGAAAACCCACTGATAGACCTAAAAAACTCCTATTGCAACATAATTTATAATTATTAGAAGTTTGGACAACAAAAATACATCTCCTAGCTCAACTCTAACTATTGATATTGGATTTTGAGAAATCCAAATATCCTAGGTCCATCAGTGGGTTTTGATGAAAACCCACTGATAGATCTAAAAATCTCCTATTGGAACATAATTTATAATCATTAGAAGTTTGGACACCTAAAATATCATCTCCTAGCTCAACTCTAACTATTGATATTGAATTTTGAGAAATCCAAATCTCCTAGGCAGGGCCGTCTTTAGGCATAGGCCATTAAGGCCTATGCCTAGGGCCTCAATTTTTATTAGAGCCCATTATTTTTGATATATTAAATATATTTTTATTATATATTTTAAGAGAATGGGAAAAGAATAAGGTCTTGATAAAAAATTTACGTATTTTATTTTTTTAGTCAAAACTATAGATTTTATAAAAATCTTATTATGGTTCCAATGGATAGAGTCATAAGGGGTACTCTTTTTAATATTTTAAATTTAATTTTTATTATGTATATTATTTTATAAGATCTAATGTATTCCTCTTCAATATCTTTCAACCCTAGCCTTCTCTCATTACATTTATTTTTTGTTAGTGACGTTTTCTCTTCTGATTAGTAAGAACATGAATTAAAATTTTTTTATCCATGCAATACAAAATAAAAAATATTAGTCTTTTTTCGAGTTCCCCCTCTTTCCTTGACTAGCTCCCCCTCTTTGTACTTCTCTTACTCATTGATATTAGTAAAGAGAAATTACATCTAACGTTGTCATGTTGATTCGGTTGGTGCTACTATGCTTCTTGCTTAATTAAGTTCAAATGTTGAGAGTAGGGGTGAGCAAAAATTCGGTTAAACCGAATTAACCGAATCGAATTAACCGAATTTTGAAATTCGGTTCGGTTAATTCGGTTTTCGGTTTTATTTTTATAATTCGGTTCGGTTTTTCGGTTAAATCGGTTCGGTTTCGGTTTTGAATTTTGTAATTCGGTTAAACCGAATAAACCGAATAAACCGAATAAAATTTCGGTTGAGAATAAAAAGATTCGGTTCGGTTAACGTAATTAAAAATAATTAATTATATTTCTATGTACTATTTTAATTAACGTACATAGAATTACGTTAACCTTTTTAATTTAATTATTTTTTATTTAAAAATATAATTAATTAAATAAAATCGGGTTATTTTAATTAAAAATCAATTTAAATTTAAAATTTCGGGTAATTCGGTTAATTCGGTTGAAAACCGAATTAACCGAAATTTTTTCGGTTCGGTTTTCTCGGTTTTTATCAAAAATTCGGTCGGTTCGGTTATTTTGAAAAAAATCGATTTATTCAGTTTTCAGTTTATTCGGTTCGGTTCGGTTCGGTTTTAACCGAATACTCACCCCTAGTTGAGAGATTCATCCATATTGTGTTCGATCGAAATAGAGGATTTTATTATTTTTGAGCATTAGTGAGTTAGATATCTTTGTTATTTCGCTACCTTGATAGACATTAAGTTTTGCTTTTATTTATATGTATTTACAGAAATACATTTTTTGATTTCCCTTTTGTTTCTATTATATCATTTACAACTATTTTGGTTTAGGTGATAAAAAATATGATTTATTTTTTCTTTTATTTTGTGCCTAAAATGACTTATCTATTAATATCTATAAAACTTAGTTTTACATGCAGACATGGCATTCACAGGGAGCTTAGGATTCCCGCCTAAACTGAATATAAATTTTCTAAATAAAAAATTTATAATTAAAAATACAAATTCAAAAGAAAATATATAATTACAAATCCTAAAAAGAAAAATTCAGATCTTAATCCAAAATTAAAATTTTAAAAAATAATTTATCAAATTTAAAAAAGATAATTCAAAAAATAATTTTGATGTAAGAAAAATGATAGTCCCACATCTGAAGTTACCAAGGCGAATTACATACAGAGCAATTATAAAAATGGACAAAGAACGGTAAAGTAACTCATACCTTTCTCGGCCTTTTGGCTAAGATCAAGTGTTGTATCTGTTCTTATCAATTTAATATCTGATATGTGGGTCATTGGTCCACTTTGATATTAAATTAATTTTTATATGGGGGATGATCCATCACAGTATTTCTTATCAATTTAATATCTGATATGTGGGTTGCTGGTTCACTTGTCGTTGGTTCACTTTGATATTAAATTAATTTTTATATGGGAGATGACCTATCACAGTAGCTTTGCTACTAGGGTTTTCATGTGTCGCCTGTGTGTTGCACTGACACACCCCTATTAAAGCAAAGTAAACTTTAGATCGCATCCACATCCACCACCCTTATAAAACTTATGACCACCATTAATATCTTATATTATAAAATATAATACTATATCTTATATTGACATGAATCCATAATAAAATAAAATTACTTTTCATTTTAATTTTTTATTTAATAATAAAAATTGACATATATATATTATCACTAAACATATTATTTGAATTGTGTAAGATTCCCGTGCATCGCACGGGTATTATACTAGTTTAAATTTTAATAAATGATAATGGCTAGTTTGATCTCGTTACAATCTTCATTTTCTAAGGATTATGTTGAGTTTTATCATTTTGTATATGTATTATTTATTTATTATTTATATTTTGTGATTTGCGATGATGATGAGTTGAAGATGGAAACATGATTTTTTTTTCTATTATTGTCCCATTTTATTTATTCCTTTTTTAAGAGTTATTATTTTATCTTTTATTTGAGTAATTATACTTTTTTTTATCTTTCTTAGTTTTTAAACAATTCTAAATATATTTATTTTCGACCAAGTCGGTTGTCAGTTACAAGTCCGAATGAAAAAGAACGAGTAAATTTTTTTAAACAGTGTTAAAGACTTTTTTTTGCCTAGGGCCTTAAATAGGCTTGAGCCGACCCTGATCCTAGGTCCATCAGTGAGTTTTGGTGAAAACCCACTGATAGACCTAAAAATTTCCTATTGCAACATAATTTATAATCATTAGAAGTTTGGACACCAAAAATACCATCTCCTAGCTCAACTCTAACTATTGATATTGGATTTTGAGAAATCCAAATATCCTAGGTCATAGTGGGTTTTGATAAAAAACCCACTGATAGACCTAAAAATCTCCTATTGCAACATAATTTATAATCATTAGAAGTTTGGACACCAAAAATACCATCTCCTAGCTCAACTCTAACTAGAACTATTGATATTTTTATTTAATTTACTTACATTTATTCAAGATGTGTTCAGGCCCTCCTTGGGCCTGGAGGGCCTAAACACATCTGTGTTACGGCCCTCATAGCGTGACTTCAGACCCTGCGTTTTAATCTAAAATTATGTGTTTTGATAGGTTTTTTATATATTAATATAATTTTAAAATAGAAAAAAAAAATTTGTGTCCACGTCGGACCTGAATCAAAAGATTTCAGGCCCAATGTGGGCCTGAAATAAAAAATTTCAGGCTCACGCTGGGCCTGAAATCTTTTGATATCAGGCTCACGTTGGGTCTGAAATCAAAAGATTTCAGGCCCACGCTGCCTGAAATCAAACGAATTCAAGTTTTTTTATATATTAATATATTTATTAAATATTATTTAATATATTATTTTATATTAATCAAATATAAAAAAATCATCTATCTATGTTTTTAAATCACGTTGGATTATTTTTTAGGTTTTTACCTTACATTTTTTAGCGCCGATTCCATAATATATTATTTTAAAATAAAAAGTCTGAAAAAGCATGTGCAGACGTCTCGAAATTTGTTACTGAGAGAGAAAGAGAAAGGCAGTGTTAGCGAGAGGGGTATAAGATGAAGTTCACTAAAATTAATGCGTCCTTTGGTGAAAATGAAACCATGGTACGTCTTTTGGTAAATACCAATTCTTAGGTACACCCTTTGATAAAAAGTCGTTAATATAGTTACCAGAGTACACTCTTATGTTAGGGAGGGGTTCAAATGCAAGATTGGTTATCCTTTTATCTTACACATTTAATATTCTAGGATCCTTTACCTATAAAAGTAGTTATGATATAAATTAGGAGGGAATTTATAATAGATGTATAAAAAATTAATTTATTCTCTAACTTGCATAGATTTGAAATCATAATGTAAATTTTGTATCTAACTTTTCCTCTAGCTTACTTGCATCGATTAATGGATTTGTATTTGTAGCTATTGTTCGTTCAAGCTATCACGAAAGGTAATTTTTAAGACAATTGGGATACTGAACAAACATAAGGGGATAAGTGTTTGATTTAACTCACCTTATATGTAGGGTTTGACCTCGTTACAGTTCAGGAGTAATTATGTTCTTACAGTATAGTATTCTTGTTGATTTAACCATCTTGCATGAAATAGATGCACCAAATGGCTTATCAAGAAACTTAAAAATAAATGCATCTCTATGTCTACGAACTGAGTATCATCATAATTTAGAAGACACTTGTAATGTTTGACTTTCACATTATTAAAAAAAATAATGAGTAGAAAGAAGATGTTACTTCAACCAAATAAGCATTACATATTAACTCCTCAACTCTTACTTTGTTATCAATATTATTCTTTATTTTCTCTAAAATCGTTAAAATGGATACATCTATCTGTATTGCACAAGAATAGCTAGTTATATCTCATAAGGTAAATGAACTAGTAAATGTTCCATTGAATAAAGAAAACGGTGGGAATATGGGCTCAAGCTTACATAGTACGAGAAGAATGTATGTTTCTAGCCGAAGTATATCGGTTGTCATAATATACCTCACCATCAAAATATCTAAAAAATAGGCTTCATTCTATAAGTGTTTTCCAAACATTATTTGGTAGTAGGTCATGAAAAGCTATTGGAATAAGTTTTTACATGAACACATAATAGTCATAACTTTTCATTCAAAACATTTTTAACTTGTTCATATCCACACATTGGACCATATTCGAAACATACCCATCAGGGAATTTGATTTATTTCAACCAACTACATAAAACTTACTTACCTGTCTTATCAATGTATAATATGCCTTTGGAAATTAATTTGTTATTTCATTCTGATGCAACTCAGGTCTGCTAATTAGTTCTTTTAATTCATCACGTGATTTTACGGTAGTCTTTAGTTATTCCAGGAACATTCAGTATTGAAGATATTATAAAAAAATCTTAACATGCATCACATCTAAATTGTTTTGAATGAGTAGATATTTCCAATATGATAGTTCCAAGAAAATATTTTTTTTCATCCAACCATACTTGCACAACCTAACAATGTATTTATTTATCTCATCAGAACTAGGCTGAGATGCTGGTAGGATTCGATAGTTGTTTATTTAGTTAATGATTTCTTCACGTGACTTGATTGTTGATGGAAGTTTTCTAACTATAACACTCTTTATTAAAATTTTCATACTTCTCCTGAAAGGGTGTTCAACTGGTAAAAATTTACGGTGATTATTAAACTAAGATACATTCGCACTGCAAGGTAATGAAAATGTATAAGACTCTATCATGTAATGTAGTCATGCTAACTTACTAACCGTGCTCCATCCTGACAACATTGAGTATGTTGGAAAATTAGTAATTGTCCATAATAAGCCAGCATATAAAGTAAAATTAGTTTTACTTGCAACATCATAAGTCTCCGACTCTACATTCTATAATTCATTTAACTCGATAATCAGATGTTGTAAGAAAACATATATGTTGTCTTTCACATTCATTGTACTTGAAATAAACACAGTAAGAAACATAAATTTGTCTTTAATACATATCCATGGTGGTAAGTTGTATGGTGTTAATATAATTGGCCAAGATAAATATGACTATTCTGACTGACCAAATGACTATATCCATCTGCAGAAGGTCTTAGTCTCACATTACGTGATTTCAGTGCAAAGAAGGAAATATTGTATCAAGATGTTTCTATCCAAGAGAGTCATAAGGATGATACATTATACTTCCTTGGTGCACATGCTCATGATGTCATCTCATGTGGAAAGCTGTTGCGGCAGATGCATCCACGAGTTGAAATCTAGTAATTAATGAGAAGTAATACATAATTTTTCATGCATTATTTTTCTTCTTCCTCCTTGGTATGCGACTTTGATACTTATCACGAGGATGAGTACATATTTTACATTCAATCAAATCACTATCTTCATTCCAAAATATCACACAGTTATTTATACAACAATCAACCGTCTCTACAGGTAAACCTAACCATCTTATCAATTTCTTTATACTATAGAAGCTATTGGATCGGGTTTAATAGATTAGAGGGGGTGAATGGTCTTGAAATGAAAATTAACACTTCTCTTACTTTCTACTTAGCAAGGACTAACACACTTTAATTAATCCAAATAAATAACATAAATAATAAAGTGACTGAGAGAATTACTTTGTTATAATATAAGTGGTTATTAATCCAAGGCAAATGAAACTCACTGATGAAAACTCCTTCGATAATGTTGCAGGCGGAGACGCCCCTTACAATAGTTGAGAAGCTCACAACGATTATAGAAAATAAATATTGAGTGTTGTTTTTAACTCCTATATGCAGGGTGTTATTTATAACCTTTTGGTCGAAATGGCCATTTACTGACATGATATTATAAGCCCCTTTAATGAGACCCTGGACACCTCAGTTAGATGAATTTTTATCTACATAGCAATGACTCTCCAATAGCTCTACCGTGTTGGAGCAACCTTTAATGTGAATTGAGGCACGTTGGCTATTGTTCATATAAGGCGTCTCCAGTCACAACTAAGACGCCTTCAGTACTATTCATTTGAGACGCTTCCAATCACAATTGAGGCACCTTCAGCATTGTTCATCTAAATGGTCGATCTCAGCATTAACCATTCTATATTCCTCTTGCTTGGGTGATGCTCCGGTCGTCTAGAATAGAACTCACCCGAACTCAAGTCTAGCCTTCTCCTCTAGTAGGCTTCCTCCCTGGCTTCTCGTCTCTCGGATGCACCATGCACGTCCTTGTCCCACCACCGGTGTACTCTTCGACAGCTTCTCATCTCTCAGATATACCAAGTCCGTCGACTCCTTTCCCGTGTCATCCTTCTCACTCGCTGCGTTTTCTACTCGACTTCTTGTGTTCATAAGTTTTTGCATACTTAGACATAAGACATCAAATCCACAAGACCTAACTTAACTCGGTTGATCACATTAAAACTAATTCGGGATACTTACAGAAGTTATCAGTCATTAGGTGATCAACAAGGAGTAACTCTGACATTAATTGGCAAATATCATCGTAATGAGAAATGATGTTTTGTTTGATGTGTAATAACCTTCCAATAGCTTATAATTGAAAATGATTAGATGAAATGTCTTTTCATACTTTTCTTTCGCTAGTCTTTAATAATACTACAATGTACATAGTCCCATACCTAAAATATTTAATCGGTTTTGTGGACCAAGTGTTTTGATAAAGGGAATTGCGACTGCCCTTCCCTCCGGGGCTATGGTGCAGCGAAAGGAGGATTAGTTGTCATCCCAGATATCCGTAGTTTGATCATCATCTATGATGTATTTTGTAGAAATTTTTACTCTAAATGGGGTGTGAACCCTGGGACAGGGACGCAGGGCTTCTGGACGTCCGCCGCGAGCACTTCTGATTTACCCGAGCGGTCACTGGAAAACTTTTGTGGGGCCGAGCTAACCGCCCAAGATTGGAAAAACCTCGTTAATCATTTTTGTTCTCATAGGATGGACTGATGGTTAGTGTATGAGTGTTGCCCTTATAAGGTCTGGGGTTCAAAACTTGGCAAAGCCATTCTGCCGCCCCTCCCGACCTACTAACCACAGCATTCAGGCTAATAATCCCTATAATTTACTTCCTCCATATTGGCCCTAGAATGGGTTGGCAGGGGTACTAAGACGAATGAATCATTTTTGACCATCTTGATTGGTTAGATAATGTTAAAATTTATTTTGACCAGCATAATTTTACTTCAATTAAACAAGTATAATTTTCAAATTCTTATTTAATGGCGATGTGTTCAAAGCATTAGAAACTAAGACAAATAAAACTCATTAACATGAAATAAAAAGATAATTAATGAAAAGATATGCCCTATTAAACTCTAATTGATGATTGTTTAACAAACATTTAAAAACTAAAAAGTTAATATTCAAAATCATCATCTAAATACGTTAGTTCTAGTATAATTTATGAGCTTTTCATTGACCTTAGTTCTCTTATACTTCATCAACGCCTTCGAGGCTAAAGTAAGTAGAAGGACGTCTATTTATTATTTTAGATATATACTATTCAATTTCAATTACGATATATTTTATTAAAAAAAATTTAAATAGATCATGAACTCTGGGACACTGGATTTTTGACAGCCCACTACAAGTACTTCCCGATTTATCATGACTGTCGATGAAACATTTTCGTGAGATTGAATCGATCATCCGAACTTGAAAAAATCTCGTTAATAATTTTATTTTTTTATACTTCATGAAATTATCATTAAAATAGACAAAATTGTGTTCAAATAAATATCTTGAAAACTTAATATTAGAAAATTAAAATTATCTAAGAATATTTTAGAAGATTTCTGTAGTGACATTTTAGATGAGCAATATTTAATGATGTGATAATAGAAAAGCTGTATATTATCCAAACTTCAAAGACTAATAAAACAAACATATAAAAAATATTAACCAACTTAGAAAATATCGATTTTACGAAAATTTCTCATTAATACTTGATAATAAGAGTAAATCAGGAAAATATATAAAGATTCATTCTGATAATCAATATTTTCAAATCCATTATTTATTATTGAGAAAAATTTTTAATAATACATCCTAGTTAAATTTTGAATTTTAAATCTTTGATCCATCACAGGAGGACCTAACAATATCATCCATCCTTTGAGTGTCTTCTATGAGACCTCCATTTGTCCATTTCTGTGGGCCTTCCGGGTGTCAACTTCCGCTACCTTAGAAATAAGGATGCCTAAACTTTCAATTTAATTAAAATAATTGACTAAATGGGTCAAATTTGAAATTTTGATTCGATTTAATTCAGAATTTCTTTTTTAAAAATATTGATTATTTTAATTTATTCGTTTGATTTTGATTTTTAAATTTAAATCACGACAAAATCGAATGGATTAGTAACAGTCAACAACTAATGTACTTAAATCAGGTTTTTTTAAAAAAAAATTGTTAAAGATCACGGGCTCTCATCCCTGCTCTCGACTTTGTCTAATGATAGTGCATCGATTATTTAAAAAATTCGATTATTAGTTTCATTTTTCAATTTTATAATAAAATTTGGTCCGGTCAATTTATTAAAAATTCATTTATTCAATTTTGATTTAATAAATTCAGTCAATTTGAATTTTAACGGATTGCTAAGCCTCAATTAGGGATAGAAAAATGATAGGGAGAGTGAAAATGAGAGAGTGAATGGTAGAGTGAATGACATGTTATATGCAGTGATTTTCGACGGATTCACCGTGCCCCCCAGGGTATAATTTGATTCGGGACGGCGGCCAAAGGCCGCCGATAGTGTCCAAGCGATAATCAGACGTGTACATGTAAAGTACCACGTCATTCACTCAAGTGTCACGTCATTCACTTTATCATTCACTCTCCCATTTTCACTCTTTTATCATAGCTCTTAGGGTGCGTTTGGTTAAGTTATCATATATAACCTCGGTTATGTCATTACCAAAGTAATCACATAACCAAGGTTATGGGGAATGAAACATAACCTGAAGTTGTTTAGTTAAATTTAGATAATCAAATAAAATCTTGTTTGTTTGGAAGTAATAGTCTATAACCTAATATAATATTTTACCATATTACCCTTTAGAATTTGTTTAGATAATTTTATTTGTTTAGACTTAAGGGCGTCGACGTCGATCGTCGGTGTCCGCGTAGGTAGTCGGTGCCAAACACCGGCGGCCGACTGTCGGCGCCGACCACCGACGAACGATGCAGATCGATCGCCGACCGGCTGTCGGCGTCATCGCCGGTCGCAGGCGATCGTCGCCGGTTGCCGGCGATCATCCCGGTGGCCGCCGCAGGCGACCGTCGACCAGCGGCCGGCGACCGGCGGCGGCCACCGACGGCCGGCGACCGGTGACCGACGACCGACGACGCCGGCGACCGCCGGCGGCCACTGGCGGCCGGCGACCGGCATCATCCAGCGGCCGACGACCGGCGACCGCCGGTGACCGGCGACCAGCATCATCCGGCGACAGCCAGCGGCTGACGACCGAGGGACAGCCGGCGACCGCCGGTGACCGCGACCGGAGGGACAGCCGACGACCGGCGACCGAGGGACAGCCGGACGACCGACGACCGAGGACAGCCGACGACCGGCGACCGCCGGTGACCGGCGACCGCCGGTGACCGGCGACCGCCGGTGACCGGCGACCGCCGGTGACCGGCGACCGCCGGTGACCGGCGACCCGCCGGTGACCGGCGACCGCCGACGACCGACGACCGTCGCAGCCTAACCGACGACTTTACAAGCTGTAATGTAATCCAGATTACAGAAGTTTTGTTTTGTAATCCATATTACAAATCATCAACCTCTTTTGTAATCGAGATTACATTACATTACAATTTTAAAGTTATTCTAAACAAAAGAATCCAACTTGTAATGTAATCTTGATTACATTACAGGGTGGATTACACCCTACCAAACGCAGCCTTAAGGTTTTGCGATTCCGGGTTGCATGCCTCTTTTGTTGACGTGTCGGGTATCGATCATTACTTGGGAAATATTGATTATCTAAACCAAACAAGGTTTTTGTTGATAACCTTGGATGGATAATCAAGATTATCAAGGATAACCCTCAACCAAACGCACCCTACCAGATAAACCAGTAACTGAATTGGTTCGTCGAGCACTCTATTTCCTTAAATTTTTCTTATCTCTGGTGCTTAGCTCCTATGTCCTCTTCCCTCGATCTTTCTAAGCTTTTAAAACATTCTAAGCCTTTTAGACTATAAGTGATAATTAGTTTTATAATGTAATCAAGATTATATTCAGTCGGGAATTCCTTAAATGATATTTTGATTAATGCAAAATCAAAATCCTCATATGTTTAGATCTAGGTGGTTAATTGACAGTAAATGATATTAATTCGGTCATTAATTACTACGGAGGTCCGAGCCCTATACAAAACGGTTGTGACCGAGAGCAAAAGGGATCATCGAATAGAGAGAATAGATTCTCTTCCACCTCTTTTCCCGATCTCCCTTGATAGCATTTGGGTACTTCTTTAGTTCGCCACGAGCAATGATTGCTCCGTTGTGCCCATGGTCCTGCTGTTGTATCCTAAGAGACAGACATCCATCGGAGTCTCGAAGTACCGTCGGAAAAGGACAAATATGTTTCAAGAAAACTGCGTCACGCAAGCCTCAACACCTCTCCACTACTAGTCGGGAGGCTGAGACGTGGTCGAGAGACCGAGACCTGGTTGGGAGACTGAGACCTGGTCGGGAGATACTAGTCGGGAGACCCAGTCGGGAGATACTACTCGAGAGATCTAGTCGGGAGATTTGGTCGGGAAATTCTGTTCGGGAGACCTTGGTCAGGAATTCCGAGTCGAGAATTCAGCTCGGGATTCTGCACTCTACATAAAAGACAGCTCGGCCCACTTAATAGATAAATTAAAATTTGTATAATTTCAATTTAATATTATTAACTCTCCGGCGAAGGAGTATTTCCACTAACAATATATTATATTAATATCTCACTTTAAATACACCATTGATTTGAGTATTAACAGACACCTTCATTTTAAAAATAAATTAAAAATATATTTGAGATAATCAGAATATTAGAAAAGAGATTTTGGTAGTAATTTATGATATAGAATAATGTATTTGAATAAATGAAATAATTTATAAAAATATATGAGCATGAATATTTATAGGGAAATATTTTAAAAATTATTTGAATGACTGTTATACATATTCGATTGAAATTTATCATTTTTTGATTTTTTTTTAATTAAAAAAAGACGTTTGAAAATTTATCATTTTTTTGAATTTTTATTTATTTTTATAAAATCAAATCATTCTGAGATCATTAGGGAAATCAATGAACATTAACATTAACGTTAATGTGTAAGTGTTAACACCCACTCACATTAAATATAGGTGAGTATTATAATACCCATATGTTCAATTTTTTGAAAGTTATTAATGAGTATATTTTATAAAAAAATAAATAAAATAAAATTTAAATACAAAGAATAAAAATGAATGAGTAAACAATGAGACCCACGAATAAAGTTATCAAATGAGATTTCCCTTGACGAGTAGCGAATTGATCATTTGGTAGGGTGGGATGGACATACTTCATTATCTTAGCGAAAATTTTTTAATTTAATTTAAGACAAATTGTGGATTAAATAGGTCAATCTATAAAAAAATAAAAAATATATTTGGGTTATAGATTAGGCAACTGTAACTCATGATTTATCACACATATGTGATAATATTAAGTATCCTTGCATCCGAAGTTCAGTATGCGTGAGAACTTCACATTCTTAATTTAATAGTTGTTTTCTTTATTTTGATCATTGTTCTTTATTCGTACAGGAGTCGACGAGTCCGATTAGATTTGAGTTAAAGTTCCATCTTCGAACTTCTTTACATTTTAAATTTAAGTTTTGAATTTTTTTTTTCAAAACTCGGGAGCCAATTTACACCCTCTCTGGACCTATTCCGTGTGGATTATAGGTTAGGCGAGTTAGTCTACCTTAACTTATTTAATTTAAATGAGTTAATAAAATTTTAACCCAATCAATTTAAATTGTTTGGTGGATTAGACTAATTCGACGGACTCAATTTAAATTGACGATTTTATTTATAAATAATGAATATTAATATTAAAAGGAATAATAATATACGTTAATAAAAATATTATGTAATAGATATATATCTGAATTTTTTCAAAAAGATATATTTTAGCATTCAAATCATACTCTTAAAATAATACTACATGTACTTTTAAAATAGCACTTTAACATTATACTGTCCTACTATTATACTATCCTAATATAAATGTTCTAGCCTCCGGAACTATGGTGCAGCGATCGGGACGTAACCACCTTCATGAGAGGGGATACGATCGCCCCCTCTCAAATTTTATTAAAATATATATATATATATATGTATATTATTTTAATTAGTTGATTTATCATTATTTATTATAGAAAAATAAAATTGATCACACATTTAGAAAGCTCATGACTAAATTATCTATTAGTATCACTTTTATAAGAAAATATATGATTTAAAATTTTAAATATTAAAATTTTAAAATAAATATATAATAATAAATAGATGAGCTAAATTGTAAGACAAGGATGCTAAATTAAAATTGAATTAGGTTTGAACTAAATTCAGGTACAGAGATAAGGATTAAATTGGTTCAAATCAAGACTGATTTAAAGTTGATTTGGTTAAGTTATGATCGAAACAAGTTTAATGTTTAAACGGGTTCGATCGATTTTTTGACTTTGAATAAAAAAAAAACTTTGGGGATCGACGAATCATTGTTTCAACTAGAACTAAGAGCTATGGTCAAAATTTCGAGTTTAAGTTCTTTTTCTATCTTTTAAATTTGCAATTTAGACTTTTGAAAAATAAAAATCGATGTACATTAATATTTAAGATTATTAAAAATTACCCCTGTTAATCAAAAATTCTGGCTGTGCCACTGGGGCAACGGTAAGATGACTAATCATTATTTTAGATATCCACGATTCGGTCCCTAATTACAGCATATTATATACTAGATATATCATATCTTTTTTCAAAAAGATATATTTTAACATTCAAATCATACTCTTAAAATAATACTACACATACTTTTAAAATAACACTTTAACATTATTCCTACTGTTACATTGTCCTAATATAAGTATTTTAGGGCCTCGAGACCATGGTGCAGCGGTAGGGTGACTAGTTACTATCTCAGATATCCACGATTCAATCTCTAGCTACAACATATTTTATAAGAATTTTTTTTCCAAATGGGGCGCGACCCCTGGGATGCTGGGTTTCTAGACTGCCCATCGCGAGTGCTTTCCGATTTACCCTGATGACCGATAGAAAACTTCGGTAGAACTGAATCGATCACCTCAAATTCATCGACCACCTAATTCAACATTTAATATAAGTGATTTAGGGCTCTAATTGTCTCTCATTTTAAATTTTAATATCTTTTATATGTGAGTTTTCTTTGATATTATTTCTTTTTCGCGAGTCCATCTTATGTAGTGCAATGATGATAATGAACCGAGTTTGAATTAGATTTTATATCTCCCATCTTCGTATCCATTGAATATTTATCCTTAAACTTATACCGATTAAAAAAATAAAATATTTTTGATATAATAATTTTTCTTTTTCATTTAACACGGTTAAACAAAAACATATTAAATTAATATTATATTAAAAACATAATTAAAAAGATAGATTAAATATTTATTTAATTTATTTTTAACGTAAAAAAATAAATTTTGAGAAAAAATATTTTTTAATATATATATTATTTAATTGAATAATTAAAAAATATCAAATATTAACCTCGATATTTTTTTCATTAAGGTCGGCTATATCTTCATCGGATTTGATTGAGATTCGGATAGACTCGCACCAGAAGGAAATTACCCTCTCTCGCCCGCGTCCCGCGTCCCGTGTCGCGTGTCGCGTGTCCTGTGTTTGCGTAATTATCTCTGATTTCATGGTACCCTAAACCATAAATTCTAAAACCCTATCTCCTCGGTTCTCCCCACCCGACATACAGTGGTCGTCGAATCGCCGTCGTCGCTCTCTGTTCCTCACGAGTCCGTCGGAGGTGTGGTGTCGCGTCGCCATTCATCTTTACCAAATCCCGCGATCGGTGTTCCAACCTTCCTACATTCTGAATCGTTTGAGCAACAAATCAGTCAATAAAGTAGTTTGACTGCTAGCGTGGTTTTCTATTCTTTCAACCCATTTACCATTCGCTGCCGTAAAATCCTTGTTTCGTTACAGTTTGTAGGCAACTCTGCTGTGGACGTTTAATTGCCTTAGCCTCACCAGAGAGAAGACTGTGCTGTATTTCTTCTTACTTTTAAAAGTTGATGGCATTGATGGAGGTGGATAGGGCAGATGGGCGTACTTCCAATCAGCTGAGGCCACTGTCTTGTTCTCGAAATGTTCTCCATCGAGCCCATGGCTCCGCTCGCTGGTCACAAGGTAATACTCCTACAACTAAAAGTGATGGCTTCTTTGAAATGCTACAATTTATTCTCTTCTGTTTATGTTTGATTGAATGCCCTTGTTTCCTTTATTTATTTATTTTCATCCTGACATCATTTGAACGGTGGCTGTAGTATTCACTCTTCAGCACACATCTTCATACTATTGCATATATCTACACTCATGGTCTGAATGCATAGCTTGCACTCTTTATTCTTATCTTGATTCAAGAAAGAAATATTAAGCTAGTTATAAATAGATTCTCTGCCATGTGTCTTTAGGCTTTAGTATTTTATGGAAACAGTAACTTCTGTTATCATTTTTTCCATATTGCATATGCTCATATGTGCTTATATAGTTGCATATTACTTCAATTTTTGATTAAATTTCCTTGTGAAAGCTAGTTTACTTTTTTAGCGAGCTGTAGCATAGTTAGGAGTGGCCTGGACCAGAAAAACATGACCAATCGACTTGATGCTTACGTTATTTTAAATAAATGAAATAGATCTCTTGATTGAAGAAGATGTGAAGTGTAAAACGATTGTAATTTATAAATTTGGAAAAGGGAAGGTTCTCAAATGTACCAAACTTGTTTTCTGTTGGTAAGTGTTAAATATATTAAATTCCTTTGCATTTTGGTATCACTATACTTTTATGATGTAGTATCTTAAAATATATATTTTTAAATGATGATCATATATGACACATATGTACATGGAAGTAAGACAACATGCTGTTATAGGTTTTCTGAACCATTGATTTCTTGTTTTTGGCATGTAAGACTCTTAACGATGACTAATTCCTTATGTGCACATTTTCAAATTAGATTCCATGAAAATTTATTTTACAAGTTTCATTCAGTGCTGTAAATGGCGGTAGGCGGTGGTGGCGGTCAGTGACTAGGCGGTGCCTAGGTGATGCCTAGGCAGATGAATTCTTTTTTTACTATTTTTTATACATAATATTATAAATAATCAGGATTCTTATATTTACTTTTAATAAAATATATTAATTAAAAATAAAAATTTTAATCTAAATATTAAAAATAAAATATTTTTTTAAATATATATTAAATTAATGAGATAATTTTATTAGGCTTTAATTAAGTATATTTAAATTATCCCAATCCTAGCTAAGAGTTTATTAAAATTATTAACCTAAACTTTAATTAAACCACATACTTTGTTTCGGCCGGACAAAGAGTCCAACGCGTCGCCGAGACTGCATGAAGCGTCCGGATGCTTCACTGGGACTGCACGATTCGTTTGTATGCTTCGCTGGGCTTGGGCGCGTGTCCGAGCCTATCGCCGGGCCTGGGAGAAGCGCCCGAGCCTGTTGTCGAGTTCGGGTGATTCTTCTGTGCCCGTCACTTGGCTCAGGTAACGCGTCCGGACGCGTTGACGCTTTTGGATGACGTGTCCTGGCTTGCATGACACATTTGGACTCGGTCTCTGGGCCCAAGCGATGTGTTCGGGCTTGCACAACGCATCTGGACTCATCGTCGCGCCCAAGCGACGTGTCCAAATGTATTGCGGTGGAGAAACAACAGTAGCGGCGGCGGTTCCAGGAGCAACAGTGGCGGAAGGAGGTGAGTTGTCAGCACTGCCTCAGGCAAAGGCAGTGCTGTTGATGCTCACCTCCCACCTAGGCGATCGCCTCGCCTGCCATTTAAAATACTGGTTTCATTTAAAATAATGTACCAATTTATTTTATTATTAATTAGATGAACACCTATTCCATTTTTTTTATTAAAGACAAAGAAACTTATGGAAATTCATATCCTGTGTGGGCCATTCGGATAAGGCAAATTCTACAATTTGTAGTTTGTATGATATGATTCGTTCAATTTGTTTGTAAAATGATACATATCATATGTATATATAGAGATTTAAAAGAATTGTGCTAATATTATTCAATTCAAGATGATTTGATGAAATTTGTTTTTTTCACAGTTAAGAGAAAAATGAAAGTAAAGACACCAGAAATTAAAAGTTAAACTAAGTTCAAAGTTAAATCAAAGCCATTAAAGGAGAAAGAGTAAATCTTCTACTATATGATCGAAGTAGAGAGGTTGAAGAGAGTGGAAACTTATAATCACCAATGGAAATAAAAGAGAAAGATGTAGTCAAGTTGGACTATTCAACACAGACTAGGAAGAAGTCATCTTGACAAATCAACATTTAGAGAAGTCATTGAGAATAGAAGCAATGGGGACTGATAAGTCTCGCTTCCTTTGTAATTTTCCATTCCTCTTCATGTAGCATTTGGCCCTCCTTTTTGTTTTTGTTTTAAAACCAAGTGATTATCATTGAGACTTAGAATTATGAAGATGGTGGTGGAGTTCAGGATAATTTTATTAAGTTTAGAAGCATTTTGCAGTTTATCCATCATTTTATTTAATAATAAATCAATTAAACACTAATTTGTTCATTGTGGATAATGTAAAAATATCTCAAGTCATGATACGCAAACTCTTGAAAATGGTTCATGATGTCACCCTCAATATGACAACTTTTGAAAACAAAAAACTTGGTAAAATTAAATTTGAGAAGTCTATTTCCTTGAGAAAGTATCTTTGACTTAGGTGACAAGGGTTAGTGAAGGAAAAGTGGTTCGCATCTTTCAGGAATAAGCTTGTTAACTTAGTTTGGTTTAGTTGTAATACTGGAGGGGATTTCGGATGATTAATATTACTTCTATTTATATCAGAAATTGACAACAATGTTTGCCAATCTCACAGATATTACAAGTATAATCATTCTAATTCCTCAAGCTAATGCTTAGATGTTTCTTATGTCCATTTTGATTACAATTTCATATGAAGTTTTTCTTGCAAGTCTTTTTGTAAGTTCATATTCAAATTGGTTTTTTGTGTTCACTCAATTTTTTCCTTATAAAATGACGGTACAATTTAGCATGCTTTCATGTTATCGTGGATTGTATGAGACGGTTGTAGACTTTATACTTTAAGTCGTACACTATTATATATGATTTGGATTGGATGCAATATAGTTAGCACAAATTTCAATTTAAAGACTATTCATTAGTTACTTTTTTCTTCCTTATGTACTAGGTGATACAATCGTGTTGGCTGCAGTATTTGGACCAAAAGCTGGAGCTAAGAAGGGTGAAAACCCTGAGAAGGCTTCTATTGAAGTTATATGGAAACCTAAAACTGGTCCAATAGGTATGATAATTAAAACAATAACAATAATCCGTGGTGGAATATTGTATTTGTGGCCATACATGTGAAACTAAAAAAAAATGTACTAAAATCCTGAGCCTTAGACTTGCAATGTATGTATACACAGACGTGCGTATATTCTATCATTCCATGTTGTAACTATTTGTGATATGTGAGCCTATATGAACATTTAAATTGTGCTCCAGGAAAAGTGGAAAAGGAATATGAGATGATTCTGAAGAGAACTTTGCAAAGTATATGCTTGTTGACTATCCATCCAAATACGACAACCTCTATCATTGTTCAGGTCAGATAGTCATCTGTATTTTAAATGAGTACTTTTAATTTTTTTTTTCTTTGGTAGGTTGTGCTTTCTTATAAAGAAGGAATCAAGTGATTCCGTCGCATTGTTTTCTTGAGGGTAAAGAAATACAAGACTCTTTCCTAATTCTTTCTTTGGAGGGAAAACAACCTATTTGGAAAAGATCTTTATTTTCCGAAAAGTTATTTTTTTTAAACTAAAAAATAGATAAATAAAAAATAACTCTTGATTTTAAATGGCTTATTGCAATTGGGCTCCATTAGTTTTCCCCTTATTTGGGCGGTAGCAATTTGTGGGAAAGAAAGAGAAGTTTCTCATCATCTTTGTATCCCTTATGTTCCTTCCCAAGAAAATGAAGTAAAACTATTTCCCTATCCACTTTTCTCCATCTTTTTTTCTTTCTTTCTCCTTTTCTCCAAAAGGAAACACAAACCTTAAAATATTCCCTTTTGTGTGTGCATGTGCTTTTTCTTCCCCGCTTGTTTGTAGTCATATAAAATTTTCTTATGCATTTTAGATGTAAAAGACCACTAGCTATGTTTACATGTGCGCTTTTCTATCTATGATTCATGTTTGTGTTTAGAACATGAATACCATGTGAAGCCATCTCTTTGAATTATTTGATAATCTAAGTGCTGTTGATCATAGTTGTGAAAAGCACGAATCTGGTTGCGCCTAGACAAAAGGCGTGCCATTTGCGCCTGGGTAGAGGTGCAATATTTGATAGAAGTGCGCTTAAGCGCGTGCCTTTTGAGAGGTTAAGGCACGCTTAAGCTGCGATTTCTATCGCCTTATTGAAGTGATTTTTTTAAAGGTTTATTTTACAACCCAACTCATATCTTTAATTACCCTTTAAATTAATTAGATTGCATGCCTTATAGTGATTTTTTTTAAACGTTTATTTTACAACCCAACCCATATCTTTAATTACCCATTAAATTAATTAGATTGCATGCATAGGACATATTTTTCTAACATGACTCTTCCTTTCCCCTAGAAAATGAACATCAACCTTAATTAGGTTGCATGCATGTCACACATTTTTCTTTTGTGACTCTTCCTCTCTCCTAGAAAATGAACATCAACCATTAATTAGGTTGCATGCATGCGACATATTTTTCTTGTGTGACTCTTGATGATATCTTGTTCAACACGTTGTTAGTTAAATTGAAATAATAAATTATACACCTTGATGCTCCTTCCCTTGTCTCTTGGGGTTTTAAATTCGTATTCCATTGCAAGAAGCTCTCTGAAGTCTATCTAGAACCATGTTTTCATTCTTTTAACACCAACATACTCTCCTTGATATTTTTGTGTTTTGAAGATACTTTTGTCCATGGATTAAAATATCGTGTGGCTCGAAATGGGCAAAATGTTTCTTCGGCCAACTGACATTGGCACAACTTGGCACTTGGCCAGGGATAGCTGTGGAGGTGTCATGCGACACCCGTAGTCGCCACAGAAGGCTCGCTCTATCCCGTGGCCGCGTTGGAGGGGCCGAGCTAGTCGCACGAGTGAGCTTTTTTCTTTTTTAAATTAATGAGAACTTAGGTTGTTTAACTCCTACCTATAATAGGGATAATCTAAAGATGTTTAATTAAACCCTAATAAAATTATCTAATTAATTATATATTTTATTTATTTTAATTCTAAAAATATATAATAATTTTTATTTATTTATCTCTATATTTTTTCTTTTTTAAAAATTATTATATATCTATTTTATTTTTAAAATATTTATGTTAAATATTTTATTATAATTAATATATTATATATTTAAAAATACCGAAACCATATTGACATTGTACGATACAGTACCGAAACCGTATCATTTCAGTCAATCGAAGTACGACTCAAAATTGTAAACCATGACTTTATCCATTTTTGTCTTTAACAATAGCACTGCTTGTTGGTATCATCCATTACTTGTTGGTATCAATTGTTTACTCCTTAGTTTATTGCTCCTGCAACAATTATTCTTTAATATTTTTTGCTCTTATTTTGATACCACTTGTTAGAGTGGTAATTGGTGGGTGTTCTTTCAACTAATTGCACTATTGACGGATAGTGCTCATAAAAGCTTCCTAACTTGATATAACTTGTTAGAACCTCGACGAATTGACTAGAGGAGGGTGGGTCGCAATTTTCTTGCAAATTAAGCTTATAATCATGCTACAACATTAGCAAGGTCAAACACATAAGATTAACACAACCAAAAATATAAACAAATGCAAGACAATGTTAACGAACTGATTTATGGTTAGGAACCCCTATTATTAATGTATGGGCTATGACTCTTCGATGAGTCATAGTGCAAGAGAAAGCTTAAAAGATTTAGACAATCAATATTTGGGTAGCCTTCAAATGCAGCTCCTATTAGTTCTCTTTTTTGGCCTTTAATCTTCTTCAAATGCTCTAATTATTTGATTGGATCCACCATTAGTCAACTAGTTGCTTGATAACTCAGTTGACTAACTTGCACCATCAATTGAGTGTTCTAATATAACCTCTAGGTCATATGATTATAGTGCCAATGTGTCAAAACCACTCTTTTCTCACACTAACATTAGTTAAATCTAACGTCAGTTGGCTGCTAGTTTACTAGACTGCAAATAAAAATATTTTATTCGCAAGTTACTAAACTCGAGTTGACTCCTTTGCGAGTTGATTAACTTCCAATATCAATAGAGTAAACTTAATCTATTGCCTAGTTGACTAGTTTCTTAAGAGAGACATTTTGTTCGTGATCTATCAAAATTGAGTTTACTCCTTAGTCAACTCACCTCACCAGTCAACTGGGAATACCATGCATGCAACTATAGGAGCGTCTACGATCCTTTTAATGATCATTAATCGAGACTTTGCTTAAATTGAGATTTACTCTCTCCAAAGTATACAAGTCTCTCAACTCTCACAGCTCACACAAGAGCTTACCTTTTGCATAACCTAACTTCGCCACTAAGGCTATCGCCCACAAGGTTACTCATCCCTTAGATACATCGAGCCCTTAGCTCGATTCATATATCGTTTTTCTTGCTTCACTTACGTAGTTCGCCGTCTTTTGATGAGTATTAGCACTGTTTCTCATCTTGCAGTCCCTTAGATGTCCCATTTTATCCTTCTATGATCTCCACCTCGAGCCATTGAGCCAACCAAGTTGGCCGCGCTATGTTAAGATTTTCGAGCAGGTCCAACAACACCTTAATGCTTCTTGTCTTGTAATCCCTACGATGTCTCATGCAAACTTCTTTGAACTCCGTTGGATCTCCAAGTCATTGAGTGTGTTGCCTTTGCCTTGCTAGGTCACTATCGACCTCATCAAAGTCATGGTTTCCACGAGCTGCATGTACCAAGTTCCTGCATAATTTTATAGGCATTTCAAACACATATGCAATATCTAACTTTAACTTTTTAATCAAACATTAAAATCTTAGTGTAACCTAACTACTTAAAGCACGATTGCACCAACAATAATTGTAATGCATTGTTATTTGGTTGAATACTCATGAAATTTTATCTAACGAATGATTCACTATCAACCCACCATAGTTTACGCCCTCAAGACTTTCAGTTTTTTGTATTGTTTATTTTCCTTCAAGAGTAAAAGTATATATTTAGCAAGGTTCTAAAATTCGCTAGGCGCTAGTCGTGCGCTAGACCAGTGCCTAGTGCCTAGGCCGCCTAGGCGGGGACTAGGCGGTGCTAGGTGGTAATCGGTATCAACATAATTAATATAATAAATCACATATTATAACTCTAACACAATAACATCAAATTTAAAATGAGTTCAAACTTCAAAATTGCACAACTAATAAAATATCATAGTGACAGAACACAAACTCAAATTTAAAATGAGTTCAAACTTCAAAATTACTCAACTAATAAAATATTATAGACACAAACTCAATATCATTGAACACAAACTCTATATCATATTTATTCCACTTCTTCTTCTTCATAATTTTCAACAACTTGTTCTTCATTGGACACAAATTCAATATCATCATTCCTCCTCTTCGTATTCAAAATCATCCTCATGAAGTTCTCTCACTCTATGACTTCTTTGGGCTTGTAGATTTTCATCTGCCCCACTTGCTTCATCAACCATTTGCCATGTGAGCCCAGAACCTAGTTCAACTTCATCATCTTCCCCCACCATCCATAATCCAATCTTATGCATTTGAAGTATCTTTTGCAAGAAGGACATCGATATTCCTTTCTTTTTTTCTTTTTTGTTTGTTCAACAATTTAGCATTAAATTGGACAAATACTAGTTTGTTCAACCTATTGACATCCAACCCGTTTCTTTTCTTTGTGTGGATCTAGAGTAAATATTAAAGTTAGTAATATGAATATATACTTTAATTAAAGAATAAAGACTTAAAGTTTAAAACTTACTCTTTCAAATGTATTCTAATTTTTTTCACACCCAGATGCGCTTGTAGTTAATGAAAGGATCCTCAATGCCACTCTTAGCAAGTTGGGTGTGTGAACACCATATGTACTCCACCATGCACATGGATTAAATGTATTATCTTTTTTTTTACATGCTTTTGCTGCCAGTGTTTTTCCAAATAACATTGTTGTAAAAGTCGTCTTAGGCGGCACCACGATGGGGTGCCGACTAGGCGCTAGGCGGTAGTCCTCCGCCCGACTACCGCCTAGCGATTTTTACAACTTTGCCAAATAACCAGTATTTTCTTTATATTTTGCAAATTCCTTGTTAATAATTGTATCTTGTAGATCCAACTCATTGACATGCAAAATTTCTATGCATTCAAAAATCCCCATCGTGACCCCATCATAAAGAGCAATAGAACTATCTTTATAGTAAAAATAGGGATTCAACAAAAAGGCAGTGGTATGCAATGATGTATCAAGTCTATCCTTCATTCTTGACTCAATAATTGCTATGATAGGTTGATAATTTGATTTCACGTTGTTCAGGGCCACCTTGATATCTTCTTAGCTTGAAGAAGCTTCCCATATAGAAACTCTATCGATGACTTTCTATCTCCATCTACCAATCCAAGAACTCTAACCCAAGGAGCAAATATTTTCAAACAAAATGTCTCACCATTTCAAAAACTCATGCTCATCACAGTAGAGTAAGCCAATTTCCCTTTATTTGTCTTTGAGCATTTACATGTCTCCCATATATCACTTGTAAACATGACCCTTAAATTTGTTTTTTTTTCAGTCAAACTTTGCAATGCAAGGAAATTTGATGCAAACTTGGTAACTCCTGGCCGAACTATGTCTCTCTTCTTCGTGAAACTTTTCATCAATGACAAAGTCTTATGGTGAGCATAAATGAAAATAGTAAAAGATTTGGATTGCTTAATGACCATTTTATATCGTAGAAGCTTGCTAATACTTTCAAGCATGAGATTAACAGTGTGAGTTGCACATGAACTCCAAAAGATCCCAGGTCGCTTTTCTTTTATCAATTTAGCTACAACTATATAGTTGGTAGTATTATTTGTTACAATCTGAACAATATTTTGCGCTCCTACTTGTTCAGTACATTTGTCAACATATTCAAAAATAAGTTTAGTTGTATGTGCCTCATTTGAAGACTCCTTGGACTCTAAAAATGTAGTACCCTCCTTGCAATTAACACACAAATTTAAGTTGCTTTTTCTTTTTCTATCACTCCATGCATTTGTCATGATTGAGCACCCATTCTTTGCCCATTCTTCTTTATGTTTCTTTAGCAGTTGTTTTGTTCTTTCAACTTTGACTTTTAACAGTGGTTTCCTAAGTTGATATTGAGTTAGAGCTTGAATCCTGGTCTAAATTGACCCACTGCTTTCTTTAGTTGCTTAAAGCTATCATTATCAACGACATCGAATGGGATTCCATTTGCATAAATCCATCTCCCAACATATTGTTGAACTTGTTGAGTTCTCTCTTTGAAAAGAGCTTCATTTATATTTTTTTGGTGAAGCACTTTACTTCCACTTGAATCTACATTTTCTGGAGCAATTGCTAATGCAAATCTATCCATGGGGCGAAGAGGAAGAGGTTTTTTAGATGGATTTATCCCTTCAATTTCAAAACCTCCTTTATCACGAGAACTAGTCACCTCTGCACTACAACTTTGTTCTTCCATTATTTTGTTCTTCTTTCTATTCCTCCCTTCTAAAATAGCTTGTTTGCACTTGTTTTTATCTTCTTGAGATGCTTTTTGACAACCAGATATATTTTCAGGTATATTTCTTATGTGCTCCTGGATCCTATATACTTCTCCTGACATCATTTTTCCACGCAGCTTGCATTTAATTTTGTCGAGGTTCTTAGGATCAATCAACATCCCAAACTCCCATCCGATGTCATTTGACTTTCCTAAGAATCTCGGATTCAGGTTGAGTAATTGATGATGTCGAAGATGGATTGCTTGCCATTGTAATTGTAATAACCTGAAAAGTGATTTAAAAATAAATTTAAGAACTTTAGAATCATTAATAAATAATAACAAATCTAAAAAATTTATATGTAAAATAATTAAGATATACTTATAAGTTATATATAAAATATTAAAATATAAAATATTTGTATTTGAAGACTTAAAATTAAAAAAAAAAGGGCAGCCTTGTATATGAAGTTCTCACCATATGGGGTCCCAGGGAAGGGTCTATTGTACGCAGCCTTACCCTACTTTGTAAGAGGTTGTTTTCAGGATTCGAACCCGTGACTTTTTAAGTCACAAGGTGGCAACTTTACCATTGCGCTAAGGCTCCCCTTCGAATTTTAAGACTTAAGATTATTGAAATTAATAAATAAAAAAATATATAAATTAGTAAAATAAAATTATCAGAATATAAATTTGATTTATATAAATTAATAAATTTATAAGAATTTTTAAAATCTTAAATATAAAATTTTGAATAAAAATATTATTTATAATTAATAAATATGATTTTAAATATATGATATTTAATAAGATTTATAATTAATAAAACTTATAAAATTTTTATTTTTAAATATATTTTTTATATAATTTAATTAAGATTTGGAAAAGCCAATTCAAATTACCCATTTATTAGAGAAAATGTTTAAATTAAATCAAATAATAAATCTAAGTAATAAAAATTTATAAAACAAAACCGCAACATCGCAACATCATAGCATTGCGACGCTGCCCGCGGCGCAGGACGTGTCGTGGGACACGTCTTACGTCACCGGACTTGTCGCCGGAGATTTCCGACGCGTTGCCGGAGGCATTGTCCCACGACGCTGGATGCGTTGCAAGACGCCTCCGGCGCTATCGAACACGTTGCAGGACGCTTCTAGCTGAGTCAGACGCGTTGTCGGAGCCATCAGGCACTGCCGGAAGAATCCTGCGACGAGTCCGGCGCCGTCTGAAGAGTCGCGGACTTGCTAGTGGGGAAAAATTGGAAATTGAAAAATAGGAAAAGCGAAGCATACTGCGAGCGATCGACTTCCGGAGGAACGTCCAATAGCATGGTAGCATATAGGTAGATTAATCATCAAAATTTAGGCCTTTAGTGCTTTTAAAAAAAAAAGCAAACAGAACAAATCCCGACTTTTTCGTGACGCTGCGCCTAGGACCACTGTGCCGCACAGGACCGCCTAGGCGGCTGTTCCGCCTAGGCTGGCCGCAGAGGAGGTTTCCGGGGCGGCCGACGGCTGCCTAGGGCAAGTTTTCGAACATTGGAATTTAAAATTTACTACAATATAGTGCTGAAATATATTGAAGTAAACTTGATCATATTAGTTCTTTGAGTTGCTTAGATCACATTTCTTTTTGTTGCAGGTTGTTGGAGATGATGGTGCTGTATCTTTTACTAATGGATTTTTTGTATTTGTCTTGATGGATATTCGTAGTTAGCCAATGGATAACTGATTGAAAGAATGTGAGAGTCATTAAGCTTCTTTAAATCCTACACCTAAAATTTCTATTTGTTATGTCAGGGCACTATAGCCGACACTTACTGGGATAAAATTTGGTTATTGTTGTTGTTGTATGTCAGGGTACTGTTTCAGTTATCTCCAACTCGTTTGCTAATTTTCCTAATTTAGTTTAGGACACCAATGGGCAAGTCCTGCTTTTGTACATCTTAATTCAGACAGACTTGAGTTAGTTCTGATCAAATTGGAAGTATAGATGTGATATGAAATGAGATGTGTGAACATGATTTTCGAGGATCATCAAGAAAAACAGTTCTATAACTGGGGCATTCTGGCATTGAGAATTACACGTGTAATGGGGTTGAGAACAACTCAGGTGCTAAGAATGCGATGGAAGATGCCTAAGTAACTTTTCCCCCCTTAAATAAAGTTGTTCCCTGTCTATTAGATCCTTAGGGCTTGCCTCCTTTTTGATTAGAAAACAGATACTTTATCAAGTAATGTTCTTGTTGGTTTTCCATGTGGGGGTTTTTTAGCCGTTGATGATATTCTTTCCAAGTATTATGCTAATGCTAGGATGTTCCCCGGAAGGAACGCGTTGCAGGGTCCGACTGTAACGTCTCGGCAAGGACCGCTACATCTCCAGAATCCGGGTGTAGTGCTAAATATGCAAGGGTTCGCGTTGCAGGGTCCGACTGTAACGTCTCGGCAAGGACCGCTACATCTCCATGAGAACTTGGGTGTAGTGTTAAATAGGCAAGAGTTCTCACACCATAGGTGGACTAAGAATAAACATTATAAGAAAAGTAATAGTCTCAGATTTGGAACATGGAATATAGGAACTCTCACTGGTAAAACAATGGAGGTAGTAGATACAATGATTAGGAGAAAAATTAGTATTTTGTGTGTGCAAGAGACAAAATGGGTAGGTGAGAAGGCAAAAATGATAGAGAACTCGGGTTTTAAGTTATGGTATACAGGAAAGAGTAAAACAAGAAATGGAGTGGGTATTTTTGTAGATAGTTCTTTAAAAGATGAAGTTGTTGGTGTAGTTAGAAAGGGGGATAGAATTATAGCTCTCAAGATAGTAGTGGCGAAAGAAGTTGTGAACGTAATTAGCATATATGCACCTCAAGTAGGATTAGATGAAGAAACTAAATCAAGATTTTGGAGCGATTTAGATGAGGTATTACAAAACATTCCGCCAAATGAAATGATTTTAATAGGAGGCGATCTAAATGGACATGTCGGAGCGAAAAATGAAGAATATGAGAGAGTACATGGGGGTTATGGGTTTGGAACAAGAAATGAAGAAGGAAAAACTATATTGGATTTTGCGATAGCATATGACCTTATACTAGCTAATACATTTTTTAAGAAAAAAGAAGAGCACTTGATCACATTCAAAAGTGGGAATAATAAATCACAAATTGATTATTTTATGGTTAGGAAGAGAGATAGGAAGATTTGTAAAGATTGTAAGGTTATCCCTGGAGAAAGCTTAACTACCCAACATAGATTAGTAGTGTTAGATATACGCCTTAGTTATAATATCAATAGAGGAAAAATATACACGACTCCTAGAATTAAGTGGTGGAAGTTAAAGGATGGGAAGCAAAACATATTGAAGGAGAAGGTAGGAATACAAGCATTAGATGAAATATATAGCGACTCTAATACGACATGGGATAAGATAGTATCAAAGTTGAAAATAGTAGCTAAGGATGTACTCGGTGAGTCAAAGGGGCATGCACCACCAAGGAAGGAATCTTGGTGGTGGAATGAGAAAGTACAAGAGAAAGTGAAAGAAAAACGAATAGCTTATAAGGAATTATATATTTGTAAGAACGAGGAAAACTTAAAAAAATATACAATAGCCAAGAAAGAGGCTAAGAAAGCAGTGAATGAAGTAAAAAATAAAACTTTTGAACGATTATATCAAAATTTAGATACAAAAGAAGGGGAAAGAGACATTTATAAAATAGCTAAAGCAAGAGAAAGGAAAACAAGAGACCTTAGTCAAATAAGATGTATTAAAGATGAATGCGATAGAGTACTAGTAAATGATAGCGAAATAAAAGAGCGGTGGAAGATTTACTTTCATCAACTTTTTAATGAAAGTTTAGGGGACCAACTTGACTTAGGCAATTTAAGTATTTCAAATGAGTATAGAAATTTTAATTTTCATCGGAGAATTCAAACTTCAGAAGTAGAACAAGCTTTGAAAGGGATGCAAAATGGAAAAGCCGTGGGACCGGATGATATCCCAATAGAGGTATGGAAATGTTTAGGGAAAAAAGGTATTGAATGGCTTACAAAATTATTTAATTTAATATTGAAAACAAAAAAAATGCCTAATCAATGGAGGGTAAGTAGTCTAGTTCCCTTATATAAGAACAAAGGAGACATACAAAATTGTGCAAACTATAGGGGTATTAAATTAATGAGTCATACCATGAAACTTTGGGAAAGAGTAATAGAAAAAAGATTGAGGAAGGAGACCACGGTAACCGAAAATCAATTTGGGTTCATGCCTGGAAGGTCGACAATAGAAGCTATACATCTTCTTAGGCAATTAATTGAAAAATATCGGGAGCAAAAGAAAGATCTACACATGGTATTTATTGATTTAGAAAAAGCTTATGATAGGGTACCAAGAGAAATTATATGGAGAATTCTAGAAAAGAGAGGCGTTAGCGTAACATATATTGACCTAATTAAAGATATGTATGAAGATATAACGACTAGAGTGAAGACTTCAGGTGGATTGACGGAAGCATTTCCAATAAGGATAGGGTTACATCAAGGATCAGCTTTAAGTCCCTATCTTTTTACACTAATCATGGATGAACTCACTAGGCACATTCAAGATACAGTGCCATGGTGCATGTTGTTTGCAGATGATATTGTTTTGATAGATGAGACACGTGAAGGAGTAAATGCTAAACTAGAATCTTGGCGGGAAACTCTAGAAATGAAAGGTTTTAGGCTTAGTAGAGTAAAGACTGAATATATGGAATTTAAGTTTAGCAATGCTAGACGTAGTGAAACAATTGTTAAGATAGGAGATGATGAGTTGTCTAAAATCGAGAACTTTAAGTATTTAGGATCGTTCTTGCAAAGTGATGGAGGAATTGAGAGAGATGTCTTACATAGAATACAAGCAGGATGGTTGAAATGGAGATTAGCATCGGGTGTCTTATGTGATCGTAAAGTACCTCTAAAACTTAAAGGGAAGTTCTACAAAACGGCAGTTAGACCTGCTATGTTATATGGTGCTGAATGTTGGGATATGACTCGAGCACATGAGCAAAAGATGAAAGTTGCAGAGATGAGGATGTTAAGGTGGATGTGTGGACATACGAGGATGGATAGAATAAGGAATGAGAGTATTAGAGAGAAAGTCGGAGTTGCATCTATTGAAGAAAAACTTCGGGAGACACGTTTGAGATGGTACGGACATGTACTTAGAAGACCAATAAATGCCCCTGTTAGACGATGTGAAACTATGATAAATACGCACATTAAAAGAGGGAGAGGAAGACCAAAAAAGACTTGGTTGGCAACAATAAAACAAGATAAATTTTATTTAAATCTAGATGATGATATAGTAGGGGATAGAACTCAATGGCGTAAAAGGATCCATATAGCCGACCCCACCTAGTGGGATAAGGCTTTGTTGTTGTTGTTGTTGTTGTTGATGATATTCTTTCCAGCATCAAAATTGGTATTTGTGAGGAGCTTTGTTCTCACTCAACTTGTAACAGAGGAAGAAGCTTTGCTTAATTTTCTTACCTGGAATCCCTTAAATAATTGAGTTGTGCTTGACTAACTTTTTAGCTTCTCCCTTGTGCCATAAATGCATCTTGTGCGGCACTTGCAGACACTGGTATCCCTTTAAAGTATCTTGCTGGTATGTTATCACCATGGCAGTTACATTCTCTACCTACTGCATGCCTGACTGCTCTCTGCAATGGACTTGTGCAGTGGCAATTTGTTGTGGTTTGACAGAGAGTCGATCTGTAATTCTAGATCCTACAAAGATAGAAGAGAAGGTATTTTGTTATTCTTGCATGCTCTGAAATTTATGTTGGAGCTATTGTTGTTAATTATTCTGTTGTTCTTGTCTGACTAATTTCCTGTATCCATTTGACTTTGAACAAAACTTGCTAGCTATTCTCATTCTGTTCACTGTGCAGCATCAATCATATATTAATCACTATCACATTGGTTTATTTGGGTCTGGTTGAGCATGCAATGAATTTGAATCATCCATTTTTAGGAATGTTCACCATATCAATTCTCAATGTGACTTTACTGGCTCCATTTGATGTGAAAGGACCACAATATATTTGTGTTGCTCTTTTAATTGGTTCCTGCTTTGAAATTCCCTCTTCCACCGATACATTCATAGAGACCTTCCTGTGACATGGATTACTGATAATTTTATGATGTGTTCTTCCACTGAAAACTCGAATAATTGACTCGGTTATTGTCTCAGAAAATTCAAGCATTTGCATATTTGGTATTTCCAAATTCTCCAATATCAGTCCTTCCCAAAGGTTCATTGACAGAGAATAGTGAACCAGTTGAGTCTGGGATTATAACATCTGTAACCCATGGGGCGATGCCAGGTAAAACTTGTAAAATTTGCTTGTTGATTCTATGTCCACGCATGATCTACTGTTTTTTGTTTGAGTACAATCTAGCACCACGATCCAGATGATAAAATGTGTAAATCTTCCTGTCCCAATTCATTTTTAAAATGAAGATATTATCGTGACACCTGAACTTTGATTGTTGCTTGTGTAGTTTTAACTTATGATACTGTCTCATACTTTTCTTTAATCCATCATAATTTTAATTTAATTTATGAAAATTCCATTTCTCATCTTTTTGCAGTTATTTTAAATTTAAACCAATCATTAATTATCTGTATGTTTTAAGTAAATGAGAAATTGTCTTATATGAAAATGATAATCTACTAGACACTTGCGTGATTCACTTTCTTCTACTGCTTAATTTGTTAGTTAATTAATAAAAAAAGTGTAGATAGATAGTATATTAAGGAAAAAAAAGAAAAAATACTAGTATTTTAGGTATGGGTGTGATTACATTAAAAAAATTATTCAAACTCAATCTGTTCATTTGAACAAAATTGCATGAACATGCTCTTAGCTAAAATTAAAACAAGCTTCCAGACTGAATATGTTAACTAACCTAGAATTTTAATCAAAGACTTACATTTATATTTTAATAATAAGAATCAAGATTCTTAATCTTGCCGAACTGCTATGTTTTGGAGGTGAACTTTAAATACCCTATCATTCTATACATTCTTGTTTCACTCACATTATTAGTTTGTTACTTGTGATTTTAACACGAATGCAAGTGCTTATATTTCACATAATGCTCCCTCTATCATCACTAGTAGCAAAATATAATCTCTGCTTTCTTTTGTTTCATTAATAATAGGAGATTGCCTAGCAAGTAGTCATTAAATATCTTCATATTAGTTTCATTAATCTCTAGGCGGTGATTAGTTGTATTATCTGCTTGCATATAAGAATATTTAAAAAATTTTAGTACTTAGTTTGTTTTATATTTTAAAATCTCGTACCACGCTAAGCAACACTAATATGATTTTGATAAATTATCAAAATTCAATAATACTCCGTACAACTAATATCTTCCGTACCACTACGTCAATCATATTGATGAGTGTCGATACTCATCGTTTTTAGAACACAAAGTGAATTTAAGTATATAGTTATTTTATCTTCTTCATCTCTTTCCTCCTTCCATCTTCAATTCGTTATTGACACTATATATCAGAATGCCCAAATCTCAAGAATTGAAATCTGGCACGGGTCTAACCTTACTTTATTTTCCCAGTATCATTTATCTAAAGAGGTAAAATAGATGGTATTCATATCCGTACTTCTAGCTTATTGGATCTTTTATTTAATCAAACCAATGAAGACAAGATGGTGTTAAACTATCGAAAGGTACAAAGACATCCACCCAAAGAGAGCTATTAAAATACATTTGCTATCTGTGCATAGACATATATCAGAATTTGGAAGCATGTTAGTCTTCTATTTCCGTTTCAGGGTGTCTTTGTTTAAAGAGTTTGAAAATTTATTAGTGGATTTTATTTTTATTATTAGCATGTGACAAATTGAACAGAACAAAAGTAGGTGTTCTGATTTATGACAATGATTTTGAATCTTTGATTCTTGCATACAAAAATACATTTGTTGCTATATAATTTTACACTACCATTACTTTTATGAGCTTACCTTCAGTTTTAACGCGGGATGGTAATGAATTTTAGATTTAGTAATCAGTTTTAAATTTCATTTGTTTATATATTAGTTGAAATTTGCCCATGGCAAACATACTCTCTCATATTCGGTCCTATGCTTGGATAAAAGAGGAGAGTTGTATTAGGCTGCTAGCCAATTGTAAAACTTAGGCAAATATTATATATGGATCCATTATACTATTGTGCTAATACTAGGTCTTTTTCCCAAAGGAACGCATTACAGAATTTAACTGCTACGTCTAGGCAAGGATCACTAACTCTTCATGGGAATTTGGATATTAGTAGTGTTAAATATGCAAGAGTTCTTACACTCTAGGTTAGATAAAAACATACATTGTATGAATACTCATTGTCTTAGATTTGAAACATGGAATGTAGGAATATTCACTTGCAAGATTAAGTTTAGAGAAAGCATAACCACCAAACATAGGTTTATGATGTTAAATACGTGTCTTAAGTATAGTATCAATAGATGAAAAATGTGCCTCTGGGGCTTAGCTGAGTTGGTCACCATATGGTAGAATTGCTAAATCAAGCAAGGGTCAATTCTCGGTGATCTCCCTTGTGGTGGCCTGCTCAGATCAAGTAGTGGAAGCTAAAATATGGGAAATAAAACATCTTTAAGAGAGGACAGGAGCATAAGTATTGGGAGAAATATATATTGACTTGCATAGTTATCCAGAACAAAGCGCTTTGAGTAAAAAACATACCGTTATGACGAAACAAAAGGAAAACAGTAAGAAAGTGTAGTCAAGTCGAAAAGACCGATGTTGGTGTTGTAGGGTAGAAAAGAGTTTATGCTTAAGAAGGGAGGGGAGGGGAGGTTGATGCTAATTTTTTAGGGGAGAGGAAGAGTGACGCGGAGAGAAAATTTGTGAAATAAGTTTGCAAGGGATTAAACCTGTAGTTGTTGGTCATCAATTGATTGAACCTTAAAAGTCATCAGTTGATTGACATGATAGTAGTTGTTGGTCACCAAGTAGTAGTCGACTAATCAAACTGTAGTATCCCAAATTTAGATTAAACCTTAGATATTTTGGACTTCATTTTGATGTTGTTGGGGTGAAGGGGAGAAGTAGGTTAAGTTAGGAACCAAAAATACTTAAAAAGGATTAGTGGATGCAATAGTTTTTGGCTAGGGGAGAGCTTAAATGTAGGCAAGCTTAGGATTTGGTCCAAATTAGGCCTCATTATTTTTATGAAATTATTGTATTTTTTTTCCTCTAATTGGAACAACCCCCCAACCCCCAATATTTATATGTTGTGTAGGGCCTTTAAGATACACATGAAATATTCGGTTGCTCCATATCTAAGTTAGATTGGAGAAGGGTTGAATGAGACACCTGAGGGATTGCATGTTGAGGACCATTAATGCTCTGTTTATTCGGTGACATGGATGAAAAAGAGAAAGGAATTCACTGTAGAAATATTCCCCTAGGGAAGGGAATGGAAAAACGAAGAAAATAAAAGTAAACTTGAGGGAGAGGGAGAAGAAAGGAAGGAGCGACGTCACAGCTTCGCTGTCAGACTTCTCGTGGTGAAGATTCTTTCTCCAGTAAAGACCTGCACAAGCATCACCTTATAAATGACGTCAACTCTGGCTCTTCCTCATCCTCCTCAGCCACCTTGACAGCCACTGGAAGGCTTGCAAAGTACTCTGTCAGCGGCAATGAGAAGTAGATTACCATCTTTTGGCCAGAGGCGCCCATCCCTGGCAAGGCGTAGAGCAAGCGCTCCTATGTCACCACATGTAATTACTCCTAGCTACTGGTCGTATCTCAGTCGACATTCATATCAGCTTCCCTTGGCTTAGAGCCCAGCGCCCCCAGCGCCCGTGCCCCGCCTCACCCAATGAGGTCGAAAAGAGGAAGGAGCTAGCTATCTCGCCTACGCGGATGGGCGCTGTTGTGTTAACTACTAGATCGACAAGACGCTGCAATGGCGGACGGGGCCGTGGGCCCCAAGACGCTCGCAACACCTGCAACGCCCACTTCAAGTCTGATTGCCAGTCTCGGAGTATAGCCCCACCGGAAGCCCCACCTTTGTTCTCCCAACACTCCAACTCCCACTACAAGGTCCTTGAGCTTCGCAGCAAGAAGCAAGTCCGTCTCAAGGTTTCATGAAATCCTAGGCTGCTAGGCAAAAAAAAAAGTCTCTAATAATTTTTTTAAAAAAATTAAAATTTTTCCTCACCCCATTTCATTTGCACTTGGACAGACAACGACAAGTTTAAATTTTTTTAAAAATAAAACATTAATTTAAAAATAGATTTTTATATAAAATTTAGTTTTCTAGTTTTTTGAGATGCAAAATTATTAATTAAAATTTTATATTCAAGTTTTGATAATAATTTTTTTTTCAATTGATAAAATTACTAGATTATTTAATCTTTCTTGAGACATCGTGCTAGATTATTTAATCTTTAATAATAGTTTCATCATTATTATTAAAAAAAATTATCTTCATTATCTATTAAGTCATCGTCTTCTTCTAAATTACTATTATCTTCTTTGTTAATATTAATATTTGATGAATTGGGTTTGTGATCATTAGAAAGTTCTTGACAGATTTTTTTTATCCTAAAGTATTATCTTTCGGTGAAAATTTAATTAGTTTTTCATTTAAATTTTAATTGTATTATTTTCTTAGTTTTGATTTTGATTATTAATAATAAATCTATTTTTCTTTTTTTTTCATGTGTTTTATTTATCCAGAATCATATTTTTTTTAACATACATGTTTATATTAAAATAATAATTAAAAGAAAATATAATTCCCTACTATTTTATCAAA
Organism: Boesenbergia rotunda; assembly: GCA_024364735.1. Lineage (NCBI taxonomy): Eukaryota > Viridiplantae > Streptophyta > Magnoliopsida > Zingiberales > Zingiberaceae > Boesenbergia > Boesenbergia rotunda. The sequence continues at coordinate 139,475 of JAGFNQ010001213.1, read as the reverse complement.
ATAAAATTACTTAGACTTAAATGAACAATAAAACCTGATTTACGCATGTAATATTAATTTGATGATATTTTAAAGTTTAACTATTACCTGCACAAATATAATAAGAGAATAAAAAAATATTAAATTTGATTTGAATCGATTAATTTAAGCATTATATAATAAATAAGATAGATGCACTTAAAAAGTATATATAATAAATCAGTTAAGTGCACGTATTAAAAATCTATGAATCATATTTTATGATTTTTAAAGTGAATAAATCAGGTTTGTGATGTAATAATTTGCTTGCACTTAAAAAAATAGGGAAAAAAAATCTCATGCAATTGTTATTTCCTATTTACTAATAATCTATTTTTCCAACAATGTTTAGCTCCATAATGATTTATGGTATAATCTATGTCATCCATAATTTATCATTTATACATAACAATAAAGTACATTTCGAAAAAAGAAAAAAACAGGAAAAAAAAACCAAACTAGGGAGGAGAATCATATTTTCTTAGAAAATCATCGGACAAGGGGGGAAAATATAGAGTATTGACGAGAGAATGAGTCAATGAAATGATCAATGAATGAGTCACAAAAATGAAATTCTGTATTATATTGTAGCTCTATATAGAATTTTAAGAGAATAAAATACTTTTAATTAATATAGAATTATTTGATATTGGTGTTGGAATAGGTAAATGAGTTGTGGTAGAGCGAAAATCAAGGACTGAGCAAAATCAAAGATCAGATTGCACAAAATTGAAGCATCACATGCACAAAATATGCATGCGCAGCGTGATACAACCTAGCAGTAGCTATTCTATTAAATGCAAATTCTTAATTAGTAAATCTATTTAAAATTTTTTAAATAATAATGGGCCCCAATAAAATTGGGGCCTTAGGCATAGGCCGTTATGCCTTAAACTGGGCCTGACAAGAAGAAACTCGACCAACTCGTCACCCGACCTCACCCATGACCTCGCTGCTACATTGCGCGCTGTCCAGATGAGATCACGGAGAACCTGCGATCTTTGTGACGGGCCAGGCCATTTGCAGTTCTGTCAGTGAGATGTTGTGGCGGTGAGGTCAAATGAAGACATGATGAAGAATGGAATGTTGTTCCGTCTGATTTGGACAGATGAGAAAACGAGTTAAATTTGATCTGCTGATGGATTTAAAATCCGTCTCTCCTTGTTTTTTTTTGGAGTAAACGGAGGAAAATGTTTCGATTCGTGTGTGATCCATCTTTTTGCCACCTGCGCTTCGAGGTAAACAGGGCATAAAGGTAGCTATGCCTGGAAGTAGAAGACACAAGTGAACATGAATGACATGGAGAGCGGATGTGCTCGATGCACCGATGGATGAGAAATCTGATAGAAGACTATTGGAGCTGGGGAATACAATTGTTGTTAGATTAGGTTTGGGTGAATATCTACTCGAGCGAGGGTAGAAATTAACTTAGGTGGACTTGATCATTGCTGAGTCAGAGTCAAATTACGGAACTAGTTGACTACGTATTATAAAAGCATCGTTTGTCATCACTAGTTGATTGATGCACGAGTTCACCGAAGAATCGCATGAAAATGTCTCAAGTTGTGGGACGTGTTCAAGGCAGTTGATTAGAGATTGATGAGCAGTCGATGATTTGGATGAAGTCGTTGCACGATTAGGACGTGTACTAGAAGAAATAGTTGCACTAGTTTATTGGAGATGGACAATCAATCATGCAGTACGAACTCTACTAGTCGATTGATGGATGCCACGTAAGGAAAGTCCTGCCAATGAAGTACTTCATGGAGAAAGACTTGATATAGGGGATAGAGACTCGAATAGAAGCCTCAATCTATAACAATTTTTTTGATGCAACCTTACTGGTTTTACCCAACTTTGTAAAGCCTCTTGTACTACCAAGGAAGTTTCTCCGCCTGTCATTTTACTAAAAAGAAGAGTAATGGATTTCAAAAGTGACTCCTACAGGATTATAAACTATGAACATAGTGATTATGAGGAATCGAGAACCACATTAAAATAATCTTGTGGTATGTATTTAATTTTCTTTTTTTTATATTTTTTCTTTTTTCTTTTACACCACACCTAGTGAGATAAGGCTTGATTGTTATTATTTTATGTTATTTCTTTTACTAATGTTTACGTATCTTTGCTAAGATTGTATGAAAAAAAGGGAGTTGGGTACACGAAACTCTTGCCAATACAGGTTTAGAGAAAGGGTCTATTGTATGTGCTGTACCTTGCTTTGTATAAGGTTATTTATGAGACTCAAACCTGTGACCTCTAAGTTACATAGAGGTCACATGGAAGTAACTTTACTGTTGTACCAAAGTTTCCCTTCATCCTGAGATTGTATGAAGATAAATAAAATTTTAATTTAAGACACTATTCATCCTCTTCCCTTCTAGCCATCCAACTCACCTCTACCTCGGAATCAACATAATTATTTTGGAAGAGTTGATGCTACAGTTTAGTCTAGCAGATTTCAAGTGTTGCACCTAACATACATCCAACAGGTAGTTGTGGAGTGACCCAAGCATGATCCTTGCCGACAAGATTCCCCTAATATGAAGTAGTGCTAACTAAGTATAGAATATGCCAAATGCTCGATTAATAATGAGACTCAATGAGATTCATGCCATATAATAATGAGTGACAATAAATCAGTAACTTTCTGCCTTTTTATTTGACAATCAGTGAAATGTATTAGAAAAACTTGATGTTGCTTCACTTTATTCCAACCATCCTCGCTTATCTATCTCAGTAGTTATTAGTAGAGAAAAGCAGCGAGCTTGTATTATAATGATTGACCCTGGACCATGGTTTTCTGATTTGTATTTCTTTGTTCCACTATCCAACATATCGCTGAGTTACACTCTTATGATCCATATCTAACATTTTTTCATATTGGATAACCAATGTCTCTGGCCTTGATGTTTATCTATGTTCACCATAACTGATCTGAATCTGGTGAACGCTTTGAGCTAGTGGTTGACTATTTCAATTGCCTTGAACGCGGTTATGCTGCATGCACAAAGATAGCAGAGTTTCTTAGGAGAAGCATGGAGTGACAATCCCCTAGTGATCTGACAAAGACTACATACTCGAAACAAATTTTGCTATTGGATTCACCGTAGTGTATAAGGTATGGAATTTCTAATTAAGAATTTAACTGAGTTCTTATTGAACACCACATCTAAATGGATGTATTTCCTGTTGTCACCAGGTAATCTCTTGCGTTTAGCGTGTTTGCAATTCCCTTGAAGGCTTGAAGCTCGTACCTCGACAATGATGATTACGAGTGAGTAGTGTAGTTTCAGCGGGTTGTGATGTAACGTTCAGCAAATAGTCAGTTGGCAGACATTATTTTTTTTGCAGAGATGTTCGCTTCTTTAATCAATGCAAGAAATTAGTCTCACCCTTTACATCTTTCTTGTGGAACACCTATTATCACTCGAGCATTATGATCACTTATTCAACCATCGATTGGCTACCTACCCTACCTATGGTTTAATGATTTTGACCTTTCAAAAAACTAGCTCAGAGGACTATTCTCCAAGCTACCTCTGTACAAGGAAATAAAATAAAATAAACAACAACTAAGTTATATTCTACTAAGTGGTCAATTGAAATAAAATAAATGAAAATAAAAAATAAAATGAACGATAAGTGATATAATCTATTTTTTATAGTATAAATGGAATAACATAATAAATGTAATGATTTAGATTCATTTTTATAGTATTTATTTGTTGCCCGATTTGTTGCCTATCATTTATTTTTTGCCAATTTCGCTTGCTTATTTAATTCATATGTAAAAAAAATTAACATGTTTTGTGCAACCTATGCATGCGATTATATAGTTTGTTTATTCACAGTTTGTTTGATTCACTCAAGTTAGATTTGACCAACCCATACAGATACAATTTATCTTAACCGGTCAATTTGCTGGACTTACCAAGTCCTTTCATCCCATTTGTCTTATTTGATTTTCGAAGCTCATTCAACGCATTTTGTTGGCTTAACTCACCAAATAAATAGTATTATAATTTAATAAAAATGAACCGTCTTAAAATTTGGAATGGAATATAACAACTAAGTTAAAGGGCATTTGGTAAATGAATTTAGAAGGCGAAAATGAAAATAAAATTTATTTTATTTTATTTATGATATTTGATATATGAGATTCGAAATTAAAATATGAATATGATACTCTTGATTTTATAACTTGACTCTATTAGATTATCATTAAATCTATAAATTTTTCAATCAAAATTTATTATCATTTTCATTGTCAAATATATTTCAAATACCTCCTAATTATTTTTCAATAAATGGAATGAATATGTATGGATCTTCCTTATTTATTGGAGCCGATCTTCTATTATATTATTTTTTATATTTAAATATATTTTATCATTATCAATTCAATTGTTTTTAACATTTCTTTCCTCGATTAATATAGGCATTTATCACAGTTTCACATGGAGGTTATATTAAGAAGAAGAATTTGTGAGCAGCTTATTGTGTAATGTCAACGACAAATATATTATAATGTTGGCTAATGATGATAAATTAGCATTGATAATTTTGGACATAATTATACTTAATTTGGTCCAAATCTGCCTTCTGGCTCTCAGTCCTCCTTATCCTTCCTTATCATCACAGGTTCGAGGGTCGCAATTGCGCACAGGATAAAACTCTGGTCTGTGATTAATTCCCTCGACCCCACGCCTCACCATACCAGTGATAATCGTGGTTTGCCTCCCTCTGGAAATCTATGGGGCTGGGATCAGGGGGCCGTTAAGGTGACGGTTCCATTTTTTTTTTTTGGTTGGTCCTTATCCTTCCGTATCAGCTGTACCACTGAATTAGGGTTCTCACTGATAGCTTAGATTTTCAACAATCAAGTAGTCCTCCGTAGACTTCTAGTCTACTGGCTCAAGTTCACCTCCGAAAAGCCTCCAGTCTTCTACGCCCTGCTGCCTCCCTAAATTCTTTTTGCAATGTCAACATTGGTGAGTGGGGGCCGGTGCCGCCAACTTTGCTCCTCCAATATTTAAGTCAGCAGAATGATGAAGAAGAAAGGTAGCCTCCCTTAAGAGGGGTGCTTGAATTGGAAAATAGAATCTTTCCGCGGGAGAAGGATTTTTGGCGAGCTGCCGAGAAGAGTGCCTTTCATTGAAAGAACTTTTGCTCTGGTGGGAGATGGAGAAAAAGGAGAAGAAGAAGAGGAGGAGGAAGAAGATAAGCCATGGTTGACCGGGTGAATCCACTATATTGACTTCTTCTTTACTCACAATGCTATGGTGTGTTTTTGAATAACTAATCCCATGCCCCTTCTTCAATGAGCTTCCTCTGTCTTTCGTAGAGCAAAGTCTATACGCACATCGTCCCATGTGTTAGCCATAGCATCCGGGCTAGTAGTGTCCGTAATTTATCTTTTTCGTGTTGGTCCTGTGATGAATTGACGAGGACGTTGAGGGACGAATAAATCGCTTTTTACCACCTCCCTCCGTGCGCAGCCACCTGTGTCAGCCACCATTCTGCAATATAGGCAGGGGACAAGGTTAGGTATGAGCGGCTATCGCTTCATGCCAGGAATACGTTTTGACACCCTGGGATTACAGCATGCGGGAGACAGACCAGGATGTGTCTGACAAGTGCAGAGTGACGAATGTAACTTCAGATATAGGGTATTTCCTGACATCCTTTAACACCCACTAGTCCTGACATTCTGTGGGCAGGTGAAGGTCAACGAGTTTGATAAATATTCAAACTACTGTCGACCTCCGAGCCAGTCGACTATTGCCACCTCTATGACTGCTATGTTATTCTCAGACTCACCACAAGGCCTGCTACGATGATGCTGTCTCAAGGAGAGCCAACATAGATGATGAAACAAATCAACCACAGGGGTTGGAGTGTTGGAGAGAATGAGAGATGCTCCCACGGGGGACTGTGCTCATGGCCTGACCGATGACATCCACCACTGCTAATCAAAGAAACATGGAGGGACTAGAGTGCAGAGGAGGCACTCTCATGGGGGATTGTTCTGGCTACTAGCTATCTAGTTGATGACGTTCCTTTCTGGACTGCACCTCTACTTCAAGGAGAGTTGGTGGAGGTGATTCAACAAACTAGTTGGAAGGATTAGAATGTAGCGGAGATGTCTCCATGGGGGACTACTGTTGCAACCTGACTAATGAACATCCCTTGCTGAACTGCACCTCTGACTCGAGGAGAGCTGGTGCAGGTGCGAGCTAGTGCAGATGATTCGGCAAACTATCTAGGACTGGAATGCAGAAGAGATGTAGAAATGATAAATAAATAATTGGAGGGGGAGGAGCTCAGGGGAGATATTCCCACAGGGATGTTCTTGCAGCTTGGGTGACAGGATGAGGACCTTCTCGTGTAGGGATGCTCCTGCACTATCAATCAACTACGAAAAGTGAAAGCTAGAAGAGGTTTAGTCGAGAAGGTACCTTGACTGCTAGATTACTTCGAGGATGTTCCCAAGAGGGATGTTGACAATCCTTGCACTTCTGAATTCACACATTTCTGAGTTCACGCACTCCCAAGTCCGTTCACTTCCAAGTCCATACAGTTCCGAGTCTGTGTACTTCTAAGTCGATGTACTTTCGAGCATTTGTATTTCTGAGTTCGTGTACTTTCGAGTCTGTGTACTTCTTGTTCGTATAATCGACCTCCGAAGTTTTGATGTTTGTTTGACAATATGCTTTAATGAAATTTGTGAAGGTTGACCAAGTTAGTAATAAGTCTTAATAGATCAAGGTTGACTTAGGCAAGGGGAAAAGTCCAGATCAAGTCAAAGTTATCCGAATGACTGGTAAATGGAAAAATCCAAGTAAGTCAAGGTGGACCAGATGTTTAGCAAGAGAGAAGTCCTGACAGCTTAAGGTTGACCTAGGTAAGTGAAAAGTCCAGACAAGTCAAAGTTGACCAGATGTCTGAAAAAGGAAAAGTTCAAGCAAGTCAAGGTTGACCAAATGCTTGGCAAGAGGGAAATTCAAATGGAATGAATCTTAGGTAGTGCGAAGTCTTGGAGGAGTGAATTACAAGCAAGAGGAAAGTCTTAAGGGAATGAACTTTAGAAGCAAAGGAAAAAAACTCTAGGGGAGTGAATTCTAGGTAGTGAGAAGTTTTGGAGGAGTGAACTCGAAGCAAGTGTAACTGAAATAAGCTTCGATTGACCAGACCAACATATTTGGTAAATTGCAGTATACTGTTTTACTTTGCTACTTCTATCTATTGTGCTAATTTAGTGTTGTAAAAAAGTCTTAGTAGATTAGGTTGATCAGACACTAAGCAGCAGGAAGTCCAAATAGGTTAGCTGGACCAGATATTTGATAGGTAAATAAGGTAAGAATCTACAGAAGAAAAGTCCTTCTGAAAAAAGGTGTGAGGATGTTTTCTTATTTTGACAATAACCTTACGAGTTGATCCGACTGAAGAAACTAACGAAGGTTTCTAAATCGAGATCAAGTGGTCTTAACTATCAAGATTAACTCATGCATAATCATATTATTTCTAACCCTGTTTTGTAGGATTACTATTATTATCCTTATTGTGGTAACTCTGTTTTGCAAAACATAGAGGAGTAGACTGATCGAAGGGTTCAATCGATCGAATAGGATGGTTCGGTCAATCGATCCAGGTAGATAAGCATAGATAGGTTCATATCCATTTAAAGAAGGAAACAAAGGCCCAATCGACTGATCCAGAGGATCAGTCGACCAAACCTATTTGGACAGAGCCGAACGTAAAGGAAATTCTGAGGTACAATCAGCTGGATAGGGTTCAGTCAACCGAAGAAGTGGATTCCATGGGATCAATCAGATTGGATCAGAGCAAACAAGAAAAGATGTGGAACCCATCGACTAATTGGTTTCCAATCGACTGGATGAAGCCTACAAAAGAAGCCTTGAGATCTAAGACTCAACATTTAATCCTGTCATTCAAAGCTTCAAATCTGTGGTTTTGCTTTGAGATCAAGCTTCGTTCTTCTGTGCAGTAGTACTTCATCGATAACCAACAACCTACGCCAAATCTCGATCATTCAAATTGTTGGTAACTTTATTTTGTGGATATTTCATTTATAGAGAATGACGACTTGTGTTATTCTCTATATCATTTGTACGAGGTCTTCTCCGCCTTCGAGAGATTCTCAGAAGGAGAAGATTACTGGATTGCCCAGTCAAAATTGTCTTGTGGGCCTTGGAGTAGTAATCGCTAGACAACAAACCAAGTAATCAATCGAGATCTTTGTGCTTTATTATTTTTGCTGTGCATCTTTGTCTTGGTTTTCGTAAAAGAAAAGAAGCTTTAAATGCGTGATATTCACCTCCTCCTCTATCGCATATTTTGATCCTCCACTTCCGAGTCCATGAGCACTTGGTTTTTTTGGGGATGTACCTAAAGCAATTGTTCCCAATCAGCCACCTTTCAGAATCCATAAATGCTTAATCTTTCCAGGGCTCTACCCAAAGGGATTGTTTCGAATCTGCCACTTTTGAGTCCATTTGCACTTGGTCTTTCCAGAGATGTATTCAAAAGGGTTGTTCCCGATTGATGTGCATATATTATATATAGTTTTATGTATTGTTTAATACTCATCTACTTATATTTCATGAATATATCCTAATTTAATGCATCCTATTTTGTAGGAGTTCGCTACTTTGCATATTTTAGTTCGGCGATGTACTCTTTGCTTGGTTTAATTAATAGGATGCGATTTGAAATGAAAATGGGAATGGGAGCTGAACCAGAGCAAGAGCTGGTGTGGCCTCACACGATCCTGTGCCCCCCACACGGCCGGGTCGTGCCCCCTGGCATGGCCCGTGCCATTCTCTAGGTCAGGGCACGGAGGGGTCGAGCCCCCCATCACGACCCTGTGCCCCTTGGTTGAAGGTGACACGACCCCATGCCTCTCCAGCTGAGGGAGGCACGACGGGGTCGTGCCCCTCGACACAGCCCCGTGCCCCTTTGGTCGAAGGAGGCACCACGTGGTCGTGCCATTTGGCACGGTTTGGTGCTCCTATGCCGCGGGTCCCATGCCACGGGCCATGTGACACCCCTATAAAGGGTTGTCTTTCTCCCTCTTGGGGAAAGGTTCTCCCCTATAGGGGAGACCCTAGAGTCGCACCACCTCCTCGACGATCCACCCAGCTCTGAAGCAAGGAGACATCCCGAAGACACTAACGATCACTTGATAAGCATTTCTTCCTCCTTCTCACGTTTTAGGTTGTAAGAATGCTTCCCTTTGTGTCTTTGTTTTGTTCTCCCTTATTTATAGAGTAGTTTCTCCGATCTAAGATGCAAGGAGTAACTATTGTGTGATTTTGATGTACAAACTATGTATTTGTCCATTTCCTCATTCAATAAAGTGTTTGTTATCTTGTTCTATATGCGTTATGTCTTGTATATGTTTGTTACAATATGTGAATGACGAATACATATAGTTGCGATGGCTTGGTTGCCACGTAAAGGGAGTGTCCGAGATCGTATGACCGAGCAACCTGTTGGACCTTGGATGGCTAGAGAGGGGGTGTGAATAGTTAGACACACAAAACTTTCGCCTTCTTTTAGATCTTTCTGCAATTATGTTAGCAGCGGAAGAACACAAGCAGAAAGAAAGAAAGAAACAGAAATGGACAGAACAAACCAGCTAACACAAAGATGTACAAGGTTAGGGGATAACTTGCCCCTACTCCTTGGCGTGCCCGTAAGGTGGGTGATCCCTTGATCGTCGGCAGATCAAGCCCCGAAAATCCGGATATCACAACCTCCTTCTCGGTGGAGAAACCTCTCCACAATAGTCTCAAGAGAATATGAAAATAAGCACAGAGACAAAGAACAGGCTTACAAAGTGTGAGCATAAAGAACGCACAGAAGAAACACTTCACCGAGCTCAACCCAACACAACTCTCATGCAAGAACCCTCAGCTCTTCGTGTCTGCTTGCTGATCGACTCGCAAAGCTCTCCTCTGATTCAAGGTGCTCAAGTTGCAGAAGATTCAAAAGATCAGAGTTTGCAAGTTGTTCCTCTCTCCACTTCGCTCGCCATCTTTTAAGTGTCTGCTCATCAGCAGGTCACCACCAGGCGCCTCTGCAGCTCACCAGCGCGTCTGCAACTCGCAGGAGCGTCTGCAGCAACCTCCGCCACCAACCCACTGACCTCTACTGGACTCCACTGAACCCTCTTCAGCCGAGCCTCAGGTCAGTCATCAGCCTCGCCAGACAGTTGCCAGCCCGTGCTAGAAGCCGTTGAATCCTGCGAAGGGAAAACGGACAAACCTGACGAAGTGAAAGTCTCCAGTTGACCCTCCTTCTTCATTTGAGTCATCCCTGCATTACCTGCACACTTAACAGATGCTTAGCACAACAAATCAAAAGGGAATCAGTGAGGTAGCAGAGAAATCAGAAGTGATCAGAGTGAAATCAGAAATCTGACAACGAATTCAAATTAAAGTTATCAGACATTGATCGATCACCAGACCGATCAGTGAAGACCCTGATCGATCAGGTCACCTCCTGATCGATCCAGTGACTCTGTGATCGGTCACACTGACCGATCAGGGATCGTGGATCGGTCACCGGACCGATTCACCACCTTGCTGGAGTTTCCTCCAGCTCCTACAAGATTCTGACCTGATAGGTCACCTGACCGATCAGGTTATGCCCTGATCGGTCATAGTGACCGATCAGGCCACCTCTGGACCGATCAGGACCCATCCTGACGGTCCAGGAGGACCTTGATCGGTCACCTTGACCGATCAGGGTTCTCTAGGCCACCTACTGATATCTCTCTGATCGTTCACCAGAACGATCAGAAACCAAACAGAAACATTCTGTTCTCTCTCTGATCGTTCACTAGACCGATCAGAAGCCAAATAGAAACATTCTGTTCTCTCTCTGATCGTTCACCAGAACCGATCAGGGTTCTCCAGGCACCTACTGATATCTCTCTGATCGTTCACCAGAACGATCAGACTCCTTGGATCGGTCACCAGACCGATCCACAACAAGGAGTTAGTGCCAACTCCCTGATCGGTCTCCAGACCGATCCAGCTCCGACCAATTCAACCCTAAGTCCAGAGAACAGGCTCCCTAGCCTTCTCTGACTCATTCTGTCCCAGAGAAAGAGCTCACGTGCCCTCTCCGACCAGTACACTCAATGCTCAGTCCCCCGGACCAAGACTTCGTGCCCAGCTTCACTCACCGAGACTTTGTTCAACCTAGCTTTCCTCGCTAGGACCCGGCTTCACTCACCGGGGTTTCATCACCCGGCTTCACTCACTAGGACCTGGCTTCACTCACCGGGGTTTTCATCACCCGGCGTCACTCACCGGGGTTTCCATCACCCGGCTTCACTCACCAGGACCCGACTTCACTCACCAGGACCCAGCTTCACTCACCAGGGTTTCCATAACCCGACTTCACTCACCAGGACCCGGCTTCACTCACCGGGGTTTTCATCATCCGGCTTCACTCACCAGGATTCGTGCCCAGTCCCCGACCAGGACTTAAGCCGAACTTATCTTATTAACCTAAACTTAAATCGGTGTCAACACCAAAACAATAATCAGGTCAGACTGCATCAACACAACCTTCATGATAGAGGCAACTTTTAACCGAATATCTCGAGCATTGCCTCAAAATGGAGGTCAATCCTTTACAAGAGATTAACTAACATGACTTAATGAATTTCTACCTATCCCGTGTTAGGAAGTGTTTAGCGTAATTTAGAGACGTATGACAGGGGCCCTTAATGACAAAGGTTACCTTTAGCCGGACACTCTAGGTTACTTACTCTACTTAATGACATTGGATGCCCAAGGGGGAAGCACACTGGTGCACTTCTGCAGGGTTAACACTGGTACTTAGTTAGGATCTCTACAAGAACATAGACATGGATATTAGGATATGAATGATACATAGGGCATCAACTAGTATTATAGTGAAACTGAAATCCTAGATTCCACCCATCCATCTCTTCCCCAAGGACCAAAGCCCTCTCTTCTCTCTCCCTCTCTCTTCTTCCCTCTCTCCTCTCTATCTAGCAAGCTATTTTCAAATCAACCTTGCGATCGTCTGGATAGCTGACCTTGTAGACTCGACTAGTACTTAATCAACAATCCCTATGGATCGATAGATTTATTACTTGACGGCGTTCCTATGCACTTGCGAGATTACTTTCAAGTTTTTGGCGCCATTGTCGAGAACTGTTCGTATTAAGATTAATCGATAAGCAAATTAGTCTTTATAGTCTGCTTTTCTATTTCTCTTCCTTTAGTTTATGCATTTAGTTACTTATTTTTAATTTCTTCATTTTGTTTATAGTTTTACCTTATACGATTCCATGAGCAATAACATGAGTAATAGGCTTTTGAGTGATTTCTACACATCCTTATCTTCTGGATTTCGACCTCCCATTGTGCATCCTCGGATAGAAGATGATGATTTTGTTGAGGATCAATATGAGTATCTTTGTGGAGTATGTGGAAGCACGACCCATCCAACCATATTGTGTCATTTATTCTAAAGAGTTGCTAACAGTTCTACAGAGCTTCAAAGTCTAATTTAACCTCAAAAAATTCCTGAGCAGCAAGAGTATTTTCAGTCATAGCAGTTTGTTCTTGATCCACCTCAGTACTATAATTAGGATTGGATGTATTATCAATATTTTTACTACAAAAGCATGTAAGGAATTGAGCAAGCTTCTCAAGAATTCCAGTGTCCACTAGAATTCCAAGATGATAATCTCAACACATTGAACAAACTTCTAGGGGAAAAATTCCAAGACTTAGAAACTCTTACTCCCAGTAAGATGAAGATCATAGTGCAAGATTCCAAGAAGCTCTTACTACAACGGGGAGCTTGGTTTCGACGGACACTTCATCAAATTAATGGAGACTCTGACTTTATATCACTCCATGACTCCTCTGTTACTTTGCATGACATTGACGTAGTTGACGGTACTCAGGACAAGGACAGAACCTTTGGTGCATTTCCATCCACACTAATCGATGATTTTGTTGAAGCCCCGGAAGATGATGAAGATAGTTCATATATATTTGCTGATGAAGCTATGGATGAGGCAGATATTGATGTCAATAGTTGGGTGGATGATATTATTGTTAGTGGACTCTTCACCGCTTGTGATGATGTGGATATGGTGGATGTAAGTGTAGGGACACATGATTTGAAAAACATGTCTCAAGAATCACCCCCTTTGCTCTCTCAACCAATTGGAGCAGTGAGAGATGAAATGGTCGAGGATACATTTGTAGGGACTTGTGCAAGGGAAGCAAAGCCCAAGAATCACCAATTTCAGAGACACAATCATTAGAGCCAGAGTTAGAGCCACTACAAGAACATGATGAAATCACATCCGCTTGTTTGAAATTTTCAGGCAACTCTCAGCAATGCAAGGTCAATATTTCTAGAGATCTTTTAGAAAATTTCATAGAGGTACAAATAGTCGATTTTATAGGATGTGACTCATCTTCTAATTAATGCATAATTAACTTTGATATGATTCTTGTCCTTTCTTATCTTACCTGTGTTTGGGAGTTGTGCCTTTTTGTTTGGTGTGTAAATTTTCATAAAGCCTATAATTGGATCCTGCATTTGAACTGTCTCCGGTCACCTGAAAGGACTTTCAAGGAGATAAAGGAGAGAGTTTTACTCCATCCTCTGCTAAAAGCTCTCTCCCAACCTTAGGGAATTGAAAAGAAAGCCCGAAAGTATCTCACTCCGGCCAGGTCAATATTTCGATGAATTCTCCAAGGTGATCCAGCTAATGACCTAAGACGAGCATTTCTTAGGAGGCAACCCAAGTTCTTTCCTCACTTTCATATTAGTTTTTAGTTTGTGTCTAGTTTCGTAACCCAATCCTTCTACTTAGCTCTTCTTGTCTATTTGCATTATATAGGATTCAAAGCCAAAGAGGAGCGTGGACACGAGCTAAAGAAGGGTGACTTATGATGATTCAGATATTTGCCAAATGTCACTTAGTAAGGCCCTTAACTTTTCAATTTTCTGGACATTAGTATTTTGTTTTTATTGGAAAAATGAAAAGTTTTAAGTCTGGGGGTACATCCATGCATTAGGTTATGAGCTAGCTTTTATTGTGTGTTTTTTTCATAATAAAATTTTCATAGTGGTATCATTCATCACATTATATTGACTTATTCTCAAGTGGAAATGCTAGCACGCTTATTCGTCATTCATGTTGTTTAATTTAATTCTAGTATGTTTGGTGGATGATTTTTCTCTATCATTAGTAGCATGAAGTGCGTAAAGTCTTAATGAAATGTTTGAGTGATGACCTAGTTTTAGGATCTCTCTTTACTTTACCTAGTTTGGATAGTAGATAACTCAATTAATAGTCATGATTCATAGAACTAGTTAGTATTTGTGTTTTCTTGGTGATCTCTTAGACTACATCTTGGTTACTGAATAAGGCTTAGGTCATTAAAGCTCGCTTGAAAAAATCGTAAGATTCCCGCATTTGCATTTATAAATATATGCTTAAATGTGTTAGTGCTACACTTTGAAAGCACAAAAAATTCATATGAATAAGAGATATAAAAAAAATATTGTGAGTGGAAACTACTAGCTTATTCCTTTGAGACTGAGTTAGATTACTGGAAAAATAAATGTTAAGTTTCTCTTGACCCTGAGTCCGCTTTGAAACCTTGGATAGATTGAGAGGGATGAACTGAGCGTAAGCAGGTAAGTGTCTATCGCCGGGAGCATAGGGAGCACGGTTAATGATGACTTGACTAGGCTAGAGACTAAAATATGAAAGACTATGACCACGTATCACACTAAGCACGGAGAACTAATACTTAGGTCACACTCATATTGTTTTGATATCATGTTTACCAATGAAACTAGTTGATAGAGTTAAACTAATTTATTGAGCATGATGATGCACTATGTTGACGCATAAATTTAGATTACAGATTTTTACTTGAGGACAAGTAAAAGTTTAAGTCTGGGGTGCGATATACGTATATTATATATAGGTATATGCATTTTTAATGCACATCAACTTATATTTCATGAACATATCCTAATTTAATGTACCCTATTTTGTATGACTTTGCTATTTATTTTATTTTGATTCAAAAATATATTTTTTGTTTATTTTAATTGACAAGATATGATTTGAAGTAAAAATGAGAACGTCAACCGAACCGAAGCAAAAATTGGTGAGGACTCGGCTCATTTCAATCCGTGATACAACATGGAAAAAATTACCCTTCTCATTTCAATCCACATATTTTTTCTTCTTTATTTCCAGTCTGCAGTTTGACATTGTAATTATGTATGAAATTTCCTACAAGCGACAAATATTTTATGTCGTCAGGTTGAAGAAGGTGACTCCTGCACTCCAAACTCACATTTTCAAGCTTTGTTAAAGTCATGCAAATTATTTTTCCTAATGATACCCATTCAGATGATAGCTGGTCAAAACACGTGAGCAGAAATAACAAACCAGTCACCCGGCGGCCTGGTGTCATTATTAAGTCACTTGTCAAGCATGCTATTTGATTAATTCCACCATACAAACCGTTATATATTAAATAAATTTATCAGTTAATAATTTTAAATAATGCATTTAATTACTTGTAAAAATTTACTTTTACCAAAGTTTGTTGAGTTGCAGAGGATAGAGGTTGAATTCTACATTCCAAGTCAATGCATTTAAAAAATAATATATATATAATTATTATAATTAATTTCAAGAATATAAAAATTTTCATTCTTAATAAAAAAACTAATTAATTAATTGTAAAAAAACTTGCATCAATTTTCTTCTCTTCTCCTATTGAAATCAAATTTTGCAATACGCGATTAGTTCACTGATCCCGGGTCAGTTTGTGTGACTGGCCCGACAGTCTGGCGCCTCGTCAGCAGGAGACAGATTGATGGGCTTCGGGAGCCCAGAGGATATAAGACTTGTATTGGTGGCTCGGCCTAGTTCCCTCGAGAACGGGAAGGATCTGCCCGGGTAAAAGGTAATCGTCTCGATTAAGGGGATCGGAATTCCCCAAAAGGCCCCCTGGGTCCAGCAGGGTCTGGATTGGGAGGCCCGAGTCCTAAGAGACTCAATTCACAACGTCATTGAATCTCAGTTCTCCCGGGTTGGGGGGACCTAAAACTCAGAGCATCTTCAAGGCATACACCACTATACGCTTACACATCACTCGGCTCGGCGTCCTCGATCAGGCGCGTGGCGACCCACATTCCTCAGAATTGACCTGACCAAGCACCCAGACTATTACGGGTCTGCCCTCGTACCCCTCTCAGTACGGCTCCAAGCCGATGCATGGGGACCCATGCTCCAGGGGTAAGTTCGAGCCCGAGGAAGCTTTACCCAGTGCCTCCTCATCTTGTGCCCTCAGACGTCACTTATACTCTAGGCTCTCAGTCGGCCTCCTCATCTTGTTCCCTCAGTCAGCACCAATATTCTAGGCCCTCAGTCGGCCTCCTCATCTTGTGCCCTCAGTCGACACCTATACTCTAGGCCCTCAGTCGGCCTCCTTATCTTGTGCCCCCAGTTGACATTCGTCGTGACTCACCAAAACAACCACTCCCTGACATAGGACTAGCAGAAGGAATACGAGGCCGGCGCAGGTAAAGCATCATCCCGGCATTAATCGCAAGCATCTCGCTGACATCATGATCTTCCTACCACATCCTGAGCCCCGTACCCCGACCACATACCTCTGTGTTAGGTCGAGCGGCGCCCAACGGCGCTAACCATTAAGTTGACAGTGCCCTTTTCCTTATTCCGGTGTGCGACACCTTACCCTGCCACCTCTGGGTACGCCTTGCCTTGTCCTCGCTACGAGACAAAAGGTGGCAGGCTGGGCAGCAACTGTCATCTTCCCCGGCTATATAAGTCGCTCCACTCCACGCTACCCAGGTATGCGCAAGAGTAATTTTGCTATTGTTGCATTGCCTTTTGCTTTCCACTTTCGAGGACTGACTTGACCGTCGGATTGCCTTGTCGGAGACTTTTCCTGGCGAGTTCTAACGATCCTTGTCTTGCAGGTTAGGAGCGAGTTTCGCGGCCAACCCAGCGGTTCGTGATCCTCGGAGGACCATGTCACTCTTGGGGCGACCACCTCACTTCGCGATAGAATCAAATTTGGCGCTAGAAGGAGGGCACTTTGCCTGATCGGAAGTGAAGATGGAGGATCCCAACCGAGTCATGATGACCGTCACCCGTGAGGAATACGAAGCCGTGATGGTTGCTCAAGCTCGGAGGACTCCTCAGAGGCCTTCGCAAGCCGATAGCTAGGTGCCCCGGTTCCGAGAGCCGGTGGCACACCGGCTGTCAGGAGGTCAAGGAAGGCCAGCTCGACCTGAGGGTGGTGCCGCACCCTTTCCTGCAGCCTTCTACAGGGATCATAAGCATCCCCCTCGTCTGGAAAAGAATCATGCTAGTGGGGGACGTCAGCAAGCTGGAGCCACAGTGTGGAGACCTTTCAAAGTCATGCAGAAGCTCGCCTCAGGAGCTTACTACTTAGAAAATGAGCAGGGGAAGAAGCCGGATCGACTATGGAGTGCGATCCACCTTCAACCCTATCGAGAGGCCGAGTGAAAGTTTGTAATACAAATGTACGGCTCACATGCAATAATAGTGGAAAAACGTGGTCCTCACCCCACTCGCAAGTGCTTCAGACTCTCGCCTCACTAGCGAGATATAAGCGGACAAGCTTCCGTGCCCCACTCTTCTCAATGTCTCCGATCGGAAGCGTGGCGACCCATGCTCCTAAGAATCGGCCTGAGCAAGTGTCCAAACTCTCATCTCCGTACGAGTTATAAATCGGGATCTGCTCCCACCACCCCTTGGATCGGCTCTCAGTCGGACGCGTGGCAACCCACGCTCCCTGAGTCTTGCCTGACCGAGAGTCCAGACTCTCGCTCGCCAGCGAGTTATAAGCGGACCAGCATCCGTGCCCCACTCTGCTCAGTGTCTCCGATTGGATGCGTAGTGGCCCACACTCCTGAGAATCGACATGTGCAAGTGTCCAGACTCTCGTCTCCGCACGAGTTATAGATCGGGATCCGCTCCCACCACCCCTCGGATCGACTCTCAGTCGGATGCGTGGCGACCCACGCTCCCTGAGTCTTGCCCAACCGAGAGTCCAGACTCTCGCCTCGCCAGCGAGTTATAAGCGGACCAGCTTCCGTGCCCCACTCTGCTCAGTGTCTCCGATCGGACGCGTGGCGGCCCACGCTCCTGAGAATCGGCCTGAGCAAGTGTCCAGACTCTCATCTATAAATCGAGATCCGCTCCCACCACCCCTTGTCGGCTCTCAGTCGGACGTGTAGCGACCCATGCTCCCTGAGTCTTGCCTGACCGAGAGTCCAGACTCTCGCCTCGCTAGCGAGTTATAAGCGGACCAGCTTCTGTGCCCCTCTCTGCTCAGTGTTTCCGATCGGACGTGTGGCGGCCCACGCTCCTGAGAATCGGCCTGAGCAAGTGTCCAGACTCTCGTCTTCGCACGAGTTATAAATCGAGATCCGCTCCCATCACCTCTCGGATCGGCTCTCAGTCGGACGCGTGGCGACCCACGCTCCCTGAGTCTTGCCCGACCGAGTGTCCAGACTCTCGCCTCGCTAGCGAGATATAAGCGGACCAGCTTCCGTGCCCCACTCTGCTCAGTGTCTCCGATCGGACGCGTGGTGGCCCACGCTCCTGAGAATCGGCCTGAGCAAGTGTCCAGACTCTCGTTCTCACGAGCCATAAATCGGGATCCATTCCCATCCGTCTCCTCGGCTCGGCTCTCAGTCGGATGCATGGCGGTCCATGCTCCTTGAGTACTACCTGATCGGGTACCCAGTTCATTATCTTTATGAGGTCTAAAGGCCGGTAAGTTTTCATGGCTTCCTTCTTGTAACTTCTATGCCGGGTACGTAGGCTACCCAAGCTCCCCAAAATCAAAGTCACTCAACCATGATGCTCCTAATTGCACTGGTCGGCAGGTTCATTCAAACGACTCAGATCTGGTCTCCATCTGCTCCGTCGATCTTGCCTGAGTGGCTAGCACTTGGAAGCCATTGTGCTCAAGTGTTTAACTTTGTCGCTCGCAAAGGCCGAATCGCTCAATTGCGCTCCTTCCCGAGTGGCTAGCACTTGGAAGCCATTGTGCTCAAGTGTTTAACTTTGTCGCTCGCAAAGGCCGAATCGCTCAATCACGCTCCTTCCCGAGTGGCTAGCAATTGGAAGCCATTGTGCTCAAGTGTTTAACTTTGTTGCTCGTAAAGGCCGAATCGTTCAATCGCTCCCCTTCCCGAGTGGCTAATAGATAAAAAGCCCCGTGCGCGGGTATTTCAAGTAATCACCCGCCATAATGGGTCGGGCATGCATCCCATCACTCAGATCGCTTACGCCTGGACCCTCAACACTTAAACATCAAGCATACGTGTGCAGAAATGCAAAGGGAAATACTAGCATTCATAAGTAGTGCTATTACAAAAACGAGGTTCGACCTCTACGAAAAGAAGACGAGACAAAGGAAACATCTCCCACAACCATTGCTTAGGGCTCGCGGGCCGACCTACAGACCTGTCGTTGGAACTTGGCATATCGCAGAGACTCAGCATAAGCTTGGACGTGCTTCAGCTTCCGCTGGGCCGCCTTCAGCTCCGACGCCTGGATGTCGTGCTCCTTTCTGAGTTTCTGAAGTGCTTCCGAGCTAGCATGCCGCTCTTCCTCCTTGGTCCTCAGATCTGTATGCAGGGCAGAGGTTGCTTGGCACGCTTCCGGGAGATGCGCTTTGACCTTGGCCAGTTCTGCATTGGCCTGTCTCTCGAGGTCCTGGGCTACGCGCTCCGTTTGCTCTAAGCTAGCAATTCGGCGGTGCGCTTGGGCAACTGACGCATTGGCAGAGTCCAGCTCTGACATAAGCTCTTCCACATAGGCCGCCGAGTGGGCGGCCCGATCCTGAAGGTCCAAGTTCTCGGCGCGTAGCCGGTTAAGGATCTCCCCGCTAAAATGCAGCTCTGCATGACAGAGCTGCGTCTCCAGTCTCTCCGCCCGGGCCTCAGTCCGCTGCAGGACCCGGGCGTAGCTCATCAGGCATACGACCATGTCATAGGCCGAGCCATAGAACTGCAAGAATAAGCATTAGAAATCAGAAAAAGAAATACAGGTAAAAGGAAAAACAAACCTGGCTGGCCATCGAGATGAAGGCGTTGGCTTGGCTAGCGGGGCTCCAGTAGCTGGCCTCCTGAAGGCCTTCGTAGAAGTGATCGCCGAGTGGTCATATAAATGAACCTCCCGAGCCGGCTCCCGTGGCCCAGACCCGGTGGCAGGTGCCTCCTGGGAGCCGATGGTAGGGTCGGCGTGGGATGGCATAATCAGATGCAGGGGCTGGCTGATAGTAGCCCCTACAGCATTAGCAGAGCTGGTCTCGCCGACCGGCCTGCTTGAAGAACTGCCCTGGGTCGTAAGGTGCGAAACAGTAGCGACACCTTCAACCGAGGTCACGGCTGGAGAAGTAACCTTGACCCTCTTCGCTGGGTGGGGAATGGCGACAGTTCCGGTTGGAGGTGAGAGATTAGCCAACCGAAGCATTCGACATATGGCCTCCAGCGTTTGGTCGTCCGCATCCTGGATTTCGAGATCAGCAGCCGGTAATTTCCCCTTGGGCGCCTTCCCATTACGCTGAGAGATTGCATCAGTGCAAGTCACTATAGGGAGAGCAGGCGCCGAAATGACAGAGTTTTTGCCGGTGTGAGTGGTAAGTTGGGTGTCGTTCAAGAAAAGTTCCTCCTCCAAAGCCGCGGTTGACATCTTGTGAAGATGGACTGCCGGGGAAGATGACCGTAAAATAGGAGCTGGCAGAACTCTTGCGGAGCAAGTAGTAGTGGTAGAAGTGGCAAAGAAGCACCGGAATAAAGAATGATGATGACGAGAATTGTGGTCCGCACCTATATATAGGGTGAGTGGTCGATCCTAGCTGTTCAAGGAGAGCCTTGGTGAGAGGCGGGATCGAGCGGAGGTCATCCGATGGGATCCTTGGGGAATCTCGAGGTTCGACGGGACGTGAGCGAGCTCTTGGGGCAAACGGTTCGCCGCCCGAGACACCAATGACTGGTGATGGACGTTTCAATACTCGATACATCATTCGCCCAGAGACACGTCTCTTCGACAATTAATGCAATCACCGGATAGCAAGATACGAATCGGCCCACCTCAGAGAGGGGATGGATGTAACAGTCGAAAAGGCTTGGGCTGGCCGACTAGACGGTCGAGGCAGAGAAAGCTGATCTAATCCAAACCCCTAGCGAATCACGGGCTCCTTGGTTCGGATCCCGGTCGGACGCGTGGCAACCCACGCTCCCTGGGTCTAACTCGACCAAGCTACTAAACCCTCACAAAAGGGCACACTCCCATGAATCCCTTGGCTCGGGTCCCGGTCAGACGTGTGGGGGCCCACGCTCCCCGGGTCTAACTCGACCAAGCTGCTAAACCCTCGCAAAAGGGCACACTCCCATTAATCCCTTGGCTCGGGTCCCGGTCGGATGCGTGGCGGCCCACGCTCCCGGAGTCTAACTCGACCAAGCTGCTAAATCCTCACAAACGGGTACGCTCCCACAAGTCCCTCGGCTCGGTTCTCAATCGGGCGCATGGTGGCCCTCGCTCCTGGGACACTGGCCGACCGAGTGGCTCATCTCTCGTCTCTGAGTAACACATCAACAGATAAGTCTTCACGACTTCCTCAACTTCTTGGCTGGGTGTACGACTCCCCACGTCACTTCAAAATCTAGTTGACTCGAGGAGGATGTATTAAACTGCCCGAGCCGGCTGCTCTAAGCACATGGCCTTATGTCAGTCGGGTGACTTCGCGTCAACTCACCCGAATGGCCTACAACCGAAAGTTACCATGCCCAAGTGTTCGACTCGGGCACTCGCAGAGGCTAAGTGGCTTAGTGGTGCTCTCTCTCGAGTAGTAAACACTTAGCCATCCTGGCGCGCAAGTGAATAACTCAATTGCTCGCTGAGCCAAGGTAACAGATCATTCTCTCACTTGATTCATTCACGATATCAATATTCGAAAGAAAAGATAGGCGCACCCAAAAGAGGGCCGATCAAGAGAGAAATTACATTAAATAGGCAAGAGCATTACAAAATTTAAGGTCGGTCACCTCTGCGTGAAAGGAAAAACAGGACAAAAGGCCCGACCCTCATTTAAAAGGTTGGTTGACTATGTCGGGCATGTCCTCGGACATATCATTGAACTGGAAGGTTGTGGGAGGCAGATCGGGGGATATGTGCCCATCTTGTTTGAGTTGCCTGAACATGCTGACCGCTTGATGCCTCAGCATGGCGCGAACTCGCTCAGAGATCTGGTCGGTAAGCTCCTGGGAATTGATGCACTTAACCCTATGGGCTTCCAACTTACCGGCCTCCGCCTCCTTATAGGAGCGCAACTCTTCCAGCTCTGCCCGAGCTGCATCCCACTCAGCCTTATCCGCTTTTAGCTGCTTGAGCTCCTCCTGTTAGTCGTGCAATGTTTGATCCTTAGAGGAAAGCTCGGCAGCCAGGTCATCTGCTCTCTTCATCTGAGCCAAAGCCTCTACGTCCTTGGCCTCAAGTTGGGCCTTGAGGGAGTCAGTGGTTTCGGACGCCTCATAGCGCTAAGCCCCCGCCTTGGTCAACTTGTCCTGAGTCTTCGCCTAAAGAGCCTAGGCCTTTCACTCGTTGTACTTCAAGGCGGAGATTCGGATATTCGTCTGAGCTATAGCCAGGTTCGCCGTCTCGGCCTGGCTGCGGGCGGCCTCCAGTTGCTCTTCAGAATGAGCCTGCCGGCCTTGAAGAGCCACAACCTCGACCCGCATGTTATTCAAAGTAGACTCGCTGGAGACAAGCTGAGCGTGCTTCAGTTGAGTCTCCAGGCGTTCCACCTTCTTCTCGGCTTCTTCCTGTGCCGAGATGTGGGCCAAGAGTGCCATAGAAAGGCTATGACATGATCCCCAAAACAACAAAACAGACACAAATCGTGTGGTTGTGAAACGAAATACTCAGTGAGGGAAGAAACTGATCTTATGCATATCTGAGTGGCCTCGAGGAGAAAGGAATCAAAGTCAAACCTAGCCGACATTTTTACCAAGTCTCTTCCCGAATCAGAGTTTACATCCTTAAAAAGAGGCCTTGGAATATGTTTTGTAGAAGTATAGGATGAACCTTGGGATATTACATTTGAAAAAGAGTTCTTGATCCATTAGGGTGATACATTTGGTTCACTTGTGCTTGTGGCATATTGTTGAATCATTAAAAGTATCAAAATATGAAAACTAGACCAACTATGGGGAAGGTAAGTGCTTAATCAATGGACACTTTGCCCAAAGATCATAGTTGGACATTTTAAACCTTTAAAAACCATTTTATGTTTTCTATGCTTTGCCATGCTTTTAAAAGATATAGGATTGCAAAATTAGATTGTAATTTTGATACAAAACTTAGTGGTTTTCAAGGATTTTGAGTTTTTTTTTATCAAAAGTCATGCATGTTTGAAATTTTATATGGAATGATATTTTTCCTTGATAGAGTATATCATTTCAAACATGTTTGTAAAATTTTACAATTTTTGGAATTTTTTGAATTTTTCTGGACGTTCTTAAATTCGGCAGAAAAGCTGAAAAATCTGACTGATAGCATATCAGTCGACTGCCCCATGGGCAGTCGACTGACACGCCTGTTTTCAGATTCTGAAACCTTTTTCAGAAATCCAACTTTCTTTCATTTGATGTCATAGGGTTGGATTGCTTGAGGCAATCCTTTTGATGGTGTCAAAGGGGGAGAATGAGTGGTTTAAGTTAGAATTTTGACTTAAAATGGATGATTTAAGGTATTTTGTCTAACTTAGACCTTGGATGATTGAAAATGGGAGAAAACATGGATTAAGGGGGAGGTTGTTGGTGCAATCTTGGTTAGGTCAGAGTTGACCTAGTTTGACAAAGCTCGGGTGAGCTTAGGTCTGGTAAGCTTGGGAAGCTTATGGAATGGTCGTATGTTTCGATGTTTGATAATGATGTTTGAGTGATCGTGATGTGTGAGTCAAGTGGGTCAAGGTTGACTGGAGGCTTGACTGGAAAAGACCTAGTGGGACTAGGCACACCTAGTGGGACTAGGTGAAGTCCAGGTAGATCGGGGAGATCGTACGCTGGCAAGGGAAAAGACCTAGTGGGACTAGGCACACCTAGTGGGACTAGGTGAAGTCCAGGTAGATCGGGGAGATCGTACGCTGGCATGGCAAAAGACCTAGTGGGACTAGGCACACCTAGTGGGACTAGGTGAAGTCCAGGTAGATCGGGGAGATCGTACGCTGGCAAGGAAAAAGACCTAGTGGGACTAGGTGAAGTCCAGATGGATCGGGGAGATCGCATGCTGGTAAGGTGGAAGTCTACCGAGAGACTAGACCTAACTCGAGGGTTAGGCAAATCTGGTTGGGAACCAGGTTAAGTCCGAGCTGGGAGCTAGGCAGTAGAAATCCAGGTTGGTCAACGGGGTTGACCGGACACTTGGTAGGGGATCCTAGACTTGTGGGAACAAGTTAGGTTGGACTCAATCGATTGAGTAATCGATTGAGTGAATCGATCAGTGGATCGATTAAGGAGGTTTTTGCGAGAGGACAGAGGGTGGCTGAATCGATTGGGTAATCGATTCAGCCTTCCCTTAATCGATTGGTCAATCGATTAAAGTGTCTCTTGATCGATTGGGGAAATCGATCACGGAGGTTTGCGCGAGAGAACAGAGAAGCTCTGAATCGATTGGGTAATCGATTCAAGGCACTGGTAATCGATTGGCTAATCGATTACGGTTCGAAAACTAGCCGTTGAACGGCTAGATCCTACGTGGTAATCGATTGGTCAATCGATTACCGAACCCTAGGCGTCGGGTATAAGGGTTTTCACGCAGGTTCTTTGGCGCAACGCTTCTCCTATTCTTCTCCTCCTTCGGTGCCATCTCAAGGGAAGTCTTGGAGGACATTGCTGCTGCAATTCCAAGGTTCTAGAGGCAACCACAAGCTTGAAGATAGCAAGGATAGCAAAGAGAGCTTAAACACTGTAAATCTTGTAAGATTTTGTATTGTATTTTGCTTCCTTTTGTTGTATCTTCTTGTAAGCTTGTAAGAGGTTTCTCCACCTCAAGAAGGAGATCTTTCATAGTGTATGAGAGAGTGAGGAGAGTGGATCCTTGGATTAGTCACCCGACCGGGGTGGATACCAAGTAAATCCTTTGTGTTAGCGTTTGCTCGAGTCTTCCGCCGCGACAAATCATCACGAAGCAAATCGGAGCTAATCACCCCCCCTCTAGCTCGTCTACCGGTCCCAACAAGTGGTATCAGAGCAAGGTTGCTCTTCATTGGACTCATCGCCAAGAGGGCAAGAGCTAGAGGAAGAAGAAGAAGTTGGAAGAAACCCTAATTTCAAGAAGTCATCATCAAGGGGTTTCAACTTCAAAGATGGAGTTTGGCTATGACACAAGGGCACCTCCACCATTCAACAAAGAAAATTTCAATCTTTGGAAGTCAAAGATTGAGAATTATTTCATGATGGATATAGAGCAATGGTTTGCTCTAATGGAGGGCTTTGAAGCTCCAACAAGTTCAAAAGGAAAACTCCTCAAGAAAAGCAAATGGAATGAGGAGCAAGTCAAAAGATGCGAGGCCAACTACAAAGTGATCAAGCTATTGGTCAACCTTTTGCCAAGCACCATTTTGGACAAGATTGGAGAATTCGAAGATGCCAAAGAGCTATGGAGCAAATTGGCAAGGCTTCATGAAGACCCCTCCACTATACCAAATCAAGACAAATCCGAAGAGGGAATTTCATCGGAGGAAGAAGATTCGGAAGTTGAGAGATGCTCAACATCCGAAGATGAAGCTCAAGAAGTCTCCACTTCAAGGGTTGAAGAGGAGCAAGATGTGCCATTGGCATCGGATCAAAGAAAAGCGTCAACATCATCATCCGAGGTCAATGAGGAGAAAGAAGAAGTCTCCACCTCTAGGATTGAGGGGGAGCAAAGGCCATTCACTCCGGAAAAGGAAGAAGCTTCTACCTCCGGATCAAGTGAAGAGTCATGCAACACCCCTACAAGCAAAGGTATAGATATTTCAATTTGCAAAAATAAAAATCATATCATTTGCTTTGAGTGTAGGGAAAGAGGGCACTACAAGAGTAAGTGTCCTAAATTGGTCAAAAAGAAGGTGCAAGTGGCACCCAAGCCTTTGGAGAAGCCAAAGGAGGTCGCTCCCATGGCAAAGAAGGATAAGAAGCACATTGTGTGCTTCTCATGCAAAGAAAAGGGACATTATAGAAATCAATGTCCAAAGGGGAAGAATCCAACCAAGGCTAAAAGGAGGAGCTCAAGTCAAGGGGGAGCCTCCAAGAATAACACTAAGGTACCATTAGGTAATGGCACTTATTTTCATCATGATAATATGCATGCTAGAGATAACTATTATCATTTTAATGCTATTTATCATGAAAATAGGAGGTATAAAAAACCTAAGGAAAACTATAGAGCTTTCCATGCTAGGACTACCACCTCTAAGGATAGGGAACAAATTAGGAATTTCCAAGGTAGACCTACCCAATCCAAGGCTAAGAAAAACAATCACCAAGGCTATATTAGAAAACCAAGCCTTGAGGAGGTATTGATTGAAAATCAAGTTTTGAGGTCAAAACTTGATAAATTAGAAAAATCCCTTAAGAAAATAGAAAATCTATTTAAGGGATCAAAAATTCAAAACCTAGATCTAGGAAACCATGGACCCTCTAGGAGAAAGAAAGGTTTGGGATACAAACCTAAAACCAAGGATGATGGTCCATCATATCATAGAGTTCCATATAATTATGGAACTAAATCTAAGTCTAGGAGTCAAGTCAAGGTCGCAAGGGAAGCCATCCCTAAGGTTGACCAAGACAAGACCAAAGTGACTAAGGCTTTGGAGAAGCCTAGGAGAGTCACTAGGAAGGTATCAAGGGAAGTCATCCCTAGTGAATACCTAGAACACCCAAGGAGCACCAATAGGTTTTGGGTTCCTAAGAGTGTGTTTGCCACACCCTAGATAGGTTTAGGGAGTGTCAACTCTAATCGGAAGGGTAATTAACCCAACCTTGATGAAGTTGGCACTTTGGGACATTTTCAAGGAATTACTATCCTTGAAAATGGAGGAATCAATTATTTACTCTAGGAGGAGTAAATTTGTGCCAAACTATATTTTTGGAAGATTAAACTTGATAAAGTTGGCACAACTAGGTTAGAATCCAAAGATAGGCCAAGTTGGGGAGTTTTGGCATTATCTTGGAGATTAGGGCAAACCTAGGATCATCAATGGCTTAGCGTTGAGTTATTGATACTTAGATAGGAAATCTAGGTATTTTCTTTTATGCTTACATGCCATGTGTTGTATGCCATATCACATGCCATGACATCATATTTCATCATTCATATTTATTATGAAAATATTACATGTCATGTCATACATGCATCATTTAGCTATAATTTCTTTTGAAAAACCTAATATGATGCATGTCATAGTCATAATCATGCATAAATTTGATTTTTATTAAAATTAAGGACATTGGCATTAATTGACATCCTAGGTGGATGGTCAAAGTTTTAAATGCCTAGGTAGAAATGCATGAACCCTTAGATTAGGGAGAACATGACTTTCACATCTCACTAAGACTATAAGTTGACTTGTATGTGTTTTTGAGACACATTAGAAACAAGTGAGATGTTAGGAAGATGAACAAAACTCAAGGTGTTGATTTATCCTTATCTTAGTGAGTTTTAGATTCGTCAAAACATGAAGTTCAATGAACTCCAATCATTGGGAAAGCTAATGTACAAGTCATGTGCATTTAGCCCAAGGAACATGGTTGGATATTATTTTTGAAAAATATTTTAAAACTATCTTGGAAAACCTTGGTAAAGACTATCTTTTGATAGATCTCATCATTGATGAATTGGATACAAAATAGAGTGAAACATTGAAGTATTTCAATGGTTTCCAATTTTGTGTCAATCTTTGAAAAAGAAAGGTATTTTCATAGAAAATTATTTTTCCTTGATAGTATATGGTATAAATAATGTCTACACAAAATTTTAGAATTTTTTTAATTTTGTAGAATTATTTAGGGGTTTCTGAATTTCGGATCTGAAATTGTTTTCAGATTTCAGAAACTCCCAATCGATCAGGTGATCGATTGGGACCATAGCCAATCGATTGGTTAATCGATTGGTCGATTTTTTTGCGAGCACAGAAGCTCGCGTAATCGATCATTTGATCGATTACAGTCAGCCGTAATCGATTCGTTGATCGATTAAGGCTAGTTTCATCGATTGGTTCCCAACACCAATCGATTGGTGAGACTGAAAATGTCTATTTTCAGTCCAATAACCCATTTTTGAGTAACCTACCAATCCCTAAACCCTAGAATTACTTTTATAAGTATATTTGGGTAAATTTCATTGTGAAATCAAAAAGGGAAATGATTTGGTGAACATTTAAGGGTTAGGGAGAGATTTTGATTCAAATTTTGAATTTCAAAATCTCATTTACCTCAAGTTGAGTTTTCCTAAAGGTTTAGGAACTCAAAAATCATTGTTGGTGCAATGATAGAGGTTTAGAGCATGTTTTGAGGGGGAGATCTTCCTTAACAACACGTGTTTGAATTTTTATTTTTGGAATAAGTGAATGAATGGAGATTGGGAATCTTCATGAGTGCTCAAGGTTGAGATTGGAAAAAGTATGGGATTTTCATTAGGTATACCTTTGACCATACAGACTCTCAGGGAGAAAATTGATGTGTGTCAAAGGGGGAGAAAATTGAAAGGCTAATAGGGTTTAGTCTTTCTCAAACATATTGTCAAACATCAAAAAGGGGGAGATTGTTGGTGCAATCTTGGTTAGGTCAGAGTTGACCTAGTTTGACAAAGCTCGGGTGAGCTTAGGTCTGGTAAGCTTGGGAAGCTTATGGAATGGTCGTATGTTTCGATGTTTGATAATGATGTTTGAGTGATCGTGATGTGTGAGTCAAGTGGGTCAAGGTTGACTGGAGGCTTGACTGGAAAAGACCTAGTGGGACTAGGCACACCTAGTGGGACTAGGTGAAGTCCAGGTAGATCGGGGAGATCGTACGCTGGCAAGGGAAAAGACCTAGTGGGACTAGGCACACCTAGTGGGACTAGGTGAAGTCCAGGTAGATCGGGGAGATCGTACGCTGGCATGGCAAAAGACCTAGTGGGACTAGGCACACCTAGTGGGACTAGGTGAAGTCCAGGTAGATCGGGGAGATCGTACGCTGGCAAGGAAAAAGACCTAGTGGGACTAGGTGAAGTCCAGATGGATCGGGGAGATCGCATGCTGGTAAGGTGGAAGTCTACCGAGAGACTAGACCTAACTCGAGGGTTAGGCAAATCTGGTTGGGAACCAGGTTAAGTCCGAGCTGGGAGCTAGGCAGTAGAAATCCAGGTTGGTCAACGGGGTTGACCGGACACTTGGTAGGGGATCCTAGACTTGTGGGAACAAGTTAGGTTGGACTCAATCGATTGAGTAATCGATTGAGTGAATCGATCAGTGGATCGATTAAGGAGGTTTTTGCGAGAGGACAGAGGGTGGCTGAATCGATTGGGTAATCGATTCAGCCTTCCCTTAATCGATTGGTCAATCGATTAAAGTGTCTCTTGATCGATTGGGGAAATCGATCACGGAGGTTTGCGCGAGAGAACAGAGAAGCTCTGAATCGATTGGGTAATCGATTCAAGGCACTGGTAATCGATTGGCTAATCGATTACGGTTCGAAAACTAGCCGTTGAACGGCTAGATCCTACGTGGTAATCGATTGGTCAATCGATTACCGAACCCTAGGCGTCGGGTATAAGGGTTTTCACGCAGGTTCTTTGGCGCAACGCTTCTCCTATTCTTCTCCTCCTTCGGTGCCATCTCAAGGGAAGTCTTGGAGGACATTGCTGCTGCAATTCCAAGGTTCTAGAGGCAACCACAAGCTTGAAGATAGCAAGGATAGCAAAGAGAGCTTAAACACTGTAAATCTTGTAAGATTTTGTATTGTATTTTGCTTCCTTTTGTTGTATCTTCTTGTAAGCTTGTAAGAGGTTTCTCCACCTCAAGAAGGAGATCTTTCATAGTGTATGAGAGAGTGAGGAGAGTGGATCCTTGGATTAGTCACCCGACCGGGGTGGATACCAAGTAAATCCTTTGTGTTAGCGTTTGCTCGAGTCTTCCGCCGCGACAAATCATCACGAAGCAAATCGGAGCTAATCACCCCCCCTCTAGCTCGTCTACCGGTCCCAACAGAGGTTACCTCTTAGGTTTTGATATTTCTTACATTTTTAATGTTGTTTAGTGTTAAGTGGAAACTTAACTTGGATTATGAGTAGAATTGAAAATAGGAGAAGACATGGATTAAGGGGGAGGTTACCTCTTAGGTTTGCTATGTCTTATATTTTTTTTTCAATTACTATCTATTGTTACTGTTATTGTTGGCTGTTATTTATCTCTAAACTTAAACATATTGCCACAAATCAAAAAGAGGGAGATTGTTGAGGCAATCGACCCTAAAATGATTGGAAGATCATGGTTTTGATGTGTGTGTGTGTGAATATGTTTAAGATTAGAGTGTTATGTTGTATTTGATGTGTGTGATTGAGTTTGCAGGACTTGGAGAATCACACATGGTGAACATATCCAAGGGACGAGAGCCGAGGGAGGAGGACTCCAAGGGTAAGCCGGGAAGTGGACTTCAAGAGCACACGTGAAGGGTGGCATGGAGGCAAGCCAAGGGAAGGCTTGTGTGCGCATCCGAGGGACGAGAGCCAGAGGAAGATGACTTCAAGGGGTGAGCCAAGGAGTGAACCTGAAGGCACACGTGAAGGAGCATGTGAAGATTGGCTGGAAGTGAGTGGGCAGTCGACTGGCCAGAGGGCAGTCGACTGCCAAAACTCACAGAAGGTTTTCAGCCTTCTACTAGTCGACTGGCCCAAAGGCAGTCGACTGGTATACCCCAAAAACTAGCCGTTGGCTAGCAATTAATGCTAGGCCAGTCGACTGCCCCAGGGGCTGGACAGACTGCGAGTTTGTCCTGTTCTCTTATAAAAGGAGGACCTTTTTGCACGTGAACGGAACGGTTTCGTACTGTAACGAAGTGCTGCTCGTGCAAAAAGGCTTCTCATCTTCCTCTCTCTTCGATCACTATATTCTGTAAAGAGGAAGACAATATTCTGTAAAGGTTTCTCCACCTGAAGGAGATTTTTCTTAGAGGAGGTGGAGTACGTGCGTGGATCCTTGGATTAGTCACCCATTTGGGTGGATACCAAGTAAATTCTGATTGTTAGCATTGTTTTATTGTCCTTTGCATATTATTGTTTCCGCTGCGCTAACAACCTTGTAGAGACATCAATGAAAAAGTGCTATTAACCCCCCCTCTAGCACGCCAGTCGATCTATCAGAAGTAGTGAAAGTATTCAGGCTGAAGGGGAATTTTATACAAGGAGAAAATGATGACCGAGCCGCACATCAGACGGATGGCGTTCGGGGCTAGTTGGGACAAAGGAAGGCGGAAATGTGTGCAGACAGAAGAGATGAATGGATGAATGGGGAAGCGAAGACCTGCCTGTAGGTGGTCTCGGGACAAGGTGATATAACCGGAGGGCACGGAGTCGGGGTAGTCGATCGATTGGGCTAAGCAGAGTCGGTGGTCGTAGGGAATCAAGAAGTCTGACTGGAGCTGATCCAGCTCATGAGCGGTGAGGTCAGTCACCATGACAGAGTACTAGGGCAAGGCAGGGGAGGAGGACGAAGAAGGTGAATCCATGTGAAATAGAAAGGCGAAAAAACTAACATGGGAAGAAAGGTCGCCGGAGAAGGAAGTCGAAAGGGGAAGACTCGCCGAAACCCTAGCAGAGCTCGAGGCGGCAGCAGGACGGTATCAAGATTGAAACGCAATAGGGAAAATGGCGAAGCAAGAAGCTTACTTATAGGAACCGGAGAATGACATCAGCCGTCCTATGGCGAGTGGAAAAGAGGCGGGTTTGAGCCGAGACCGTTCGATCGAACTCGGGATGGCCACTAAAACGGCAGATCACACGTGTGGGTTGAACATTCGCGAAGAGGAGCGGCATACTCCTCGTTACTCGAAAAACGAACGACTGGTGAACACGTGCCCTAGGTCATTAAGGCCGCAGTTAACGAAGGGATACACAGTGATTCTGCGACGGGAATGTGAAGCCACATTTGATGAGACAACCGACTATCCGAGTGAATCGCTAACTCCGGGTCGACTAAGGAAGTCAACTGCGTGAGCCAATCACTTGGGTGCGCCAGGCTCGGGCAAGAAGGACAGTTCAGTTAGTCGGACTCATCGCCTCCTTCAACTAGACTCGAGGGGGATGCTTATGATCACGGGCCAGCTTATGTGTGGCTTGGCCCGACAGCCTGGCGCCTTGTCAGCAGGAGACAGATTTATGGGCTTCGGGAGCCCAGAGGATATAAGGCTTGTATTTGGTGGCTCGGCCTAGTTCCCTCGAGAACGGGAAGGATAGGCCCGGGTAAAAGATAATCATCTCGATTAAGGGGATCAGAATTCCCCAAAAGGCCCCCTGGGTCCAGTAGGGTCTCCATTGGGAGGCCAGAGTCCCAGGAGAGTCAATTCACAACGTCATTGAATCTCAGTTCTCCCGGGTCGGGGGAACCTAAAACTTAGAGCATCTTCAAGGCATACACCACTATACGCTTCCACATCACTGTGCTCGGTGTCCCCGATCAGGTGCGTGGCGACCCACGTTCCTCAGAATCGGCCTTACCGAGCACCCAGACTATTACGGGCCTGCCCCCGCACCCCTCTCGGTACAGCTCCCAGTCGATGCGTGGCGACCCACGCTCCTAGGGTAAGCCCGAGCCCGAGGAAGCTTTACCCAGTGCATCCTCATCTTGTGCCCTCAGACGACACCTATACTCTAGGCCCTCAATCGGCCTCCTCATCTTGTGCCCTTAGTCGGTACCGATATTCTAGGCCCTCAGTCGGCCTCCTCATCTTGTGCCCTCAGTCGGCACCTATACTCTAGGCCCTCAGTCGACCTCCTTATCTTGTGCCCCCAGTTGGCATTCGTCGTGACTCACCAGAACAACCACTCCCTGACACAAGAGTAGTAGAAGGAATAAGGGGTCGACGTAGGTAAAGCATCATCTCGACATTAATCGCAAGCATCTCGCTGACGCCATGATCTTCCTGCCACATCCTGAGCCCCGTACCCCGACCACATACCTCTGTGTCAGGTCGAGCGGCGCCCAACGGTGTTAACCATTAAGTTGACAATGCCCTTTTCCTTATTCCGGTGTGCGACACCTTACCCTGCCACCTCTGGGTACTCCTTGCCCTGTCCTCACTACGAGACAAAAGGTGGAAGGCTGGGCAGCAACTGTCAGCTTCCCCGGCTATATAAGTCGCTCCACTCCACGCGACCCAGGTACGCGCAAGAGTAATTTTGCTACTGTTGCATTACCTTTTGCTTTCCACTCTCGAGAACTGACTTGACCGTCGGAGTGCCTTGCCGGGGACTTTTCCCGGCGGGTTCTAACGGTCCTTGTCTTGCAGGTTAGGAGCGAGCTTCGTAGCCAGCCCAGCGGTTCGTGATCCCTAGAGGACCATCTCACTCTTGGGGCAGCTACCTCACTTCGCAACAGGATCATTCACTATATTAAGATGCTATTAGTTGATTGTATCTAAGCAAAGTCATACGTTAACCTTGGGTATTCCACACGGCCAGTCTCATGGTCATTTGTGGAGAGATAAATCCGAAAAGCAAGCAGGATACCACATGGGAGAGTATTTTTTTCGGCTTCGTCGAGAATCAACCCTTGTCCATATCTGAAAATCAACCATATGATAATCAACTTGACTATGACCTGAGGCATCATCAGTTGTCTATTGATATGATTTAACGTTGATTTAGTCCTGTATGAATGATGAATAAATTGGGCTGCTGGATCGACGCAGGAGGAGACCATGAGAACTTAGACTTCATCGATAGAAGAACCAGATTGCTGATCACTGCTGGACCAAGTGGGTGTCTAGTCTTTCGACCAGCTCTTCACTTGTGTCTATTTCCTCTTCTCAGGGTCTTCCTCCTCTCTGCCATTATCTCAAATGCCAAAGCTATTATCTTCCATAATGAAATCTAATCATCCCTAGAACGATGTTTGAGTGTAACCACAAGAAAGAGAGTAATTTTTCATTTTTTTCATCTTTTCCCAATCAACGAGCTTTGTTTTGCCCTATCTCGTGAGTGTCGCAAGTGCTCCCACTACATCGATAGTAGGCCCTAGAGTTTGACGAAAACCAATTTCACTTTCATACGATTAAATACTTCCTTATAATCGAAGATCCGCTCTACTTCGTTGATCCAATCAATGAAGTCCTCTGACGTACCAAAAGATTTGGGAAGATCAACTAGAAAACTGAGATATCCATAGGGTTCCTCTCGACCATGGCATTCCTAGCATGTATCCCGTCGGTGATAAGAGGTCTCGAAGGTAGACTTAGATCCATGATCTGAGATCTCATGATTTTCAAGATTTAGCACTGTCATTAGACGTTGGATTAAATTTGCTACTTACCTCTGGAAATCCTCAGTCGTCGTTATGTCTTGAATGCAATGATCACGATGCTTGGCATCTTCAATCGGAACCAATATATTGTTGCGATCGTGACTATGACCACGATGACCTTCCATTGGATCTGATGCTCGACTTCCTCAATCGAAACCTACCTACTCTAATACCAACTGACGCTGAGGTGGATAGCGATTATCTCGCTGACTGATGAGAAGAAGATTTGCGATGAGAACAAGAAGAGAAAACTAAAAAAAAACAAAGAGAAACTCGTTGTTCTCTGGGTTTTATCCAAAAAGGAAATTTTATTCAATAGTAGAGAATAATCCCTCAAACAGCTAAACAAATGTTTATGTAAAATCTAAACCCTAAGACACAAATAAAGGAAGGAAGGTTTAACATATAGACCTCAATTTCTAACTTATAAAGGAAAACTTCTTAACAGACTCACAATCTTAAAATCCGCAAATGGACTCAAAATTCAAAAAATACAAAACACGAAAATTATCAAAAAAATATCTAAAATACTTAAACCCCCAAAAATTACTAAAAAATAATTTACTAAAAATAAAAAAATCCAACGAATTCTCCTGCCTCATTTCCTCTTTGCTACTATTGTAATTACTATTGTAAGAGTTCTCCGCCTTTAGCACTTTAGTGAAGTGGAGAGAAAGTTTGTTGACTTTGTGTATATAAAAAAACATATGAATCAAATAACAGACGAACCTAGTTGATCAATATAGGACCATGAACAAGAAGTTTTAGGGGTTGTGTATCATGTTAAATTGAGATATCTCTTAGTATATAATGCATGTGATTATGCATATATTTTCGATATGATTTTTCTACTTCAAGATCATTTTTCTACTTCAAAATCTATTTTCTACTTCAAAATAATTTTGATTTTTTTGAAAATATATTTTTCTATATTTCAAATCATTTATTAAAATAGCATTTTTGAGTACTATAAGAAAATTTTTACAAAATCTAGTGAGTATTTGGAAAATCCTACTTTAAATTATAAAACCTTCTAAAAGCATTCTTAAAAAATATTCTATATTTTTACAAAGCCTTGAAAATTTTTGAGAAATCCCATAATTTTGAAAATATTTAATGTTGTACTTTTTCAATGCTCTTTCAAAATTTATTTCCATACACTGATCTAGTTATCTTTTGGAAATATATTTTTGAAATCTCCTTCATAGTTTATTTTAGTTTCACTATTTTTTTGAATGTCAAAGGGAGAGTAAGCAGAGTTAAAAGTTGTGTATTTTTAAAAACCTCAGGGATATTAAATTAGGGGGAGAGATTAATT
Organism: Boesenbergia rotunda; assembly: GCA_024364735.1. Taxonomy (NCBI): domain Eukaryota; kingdom Viridiplantae; phylum Streptophyta; class Magnoliopsida; order Zingiberales; family Zingiberaceae; genus Boesenbergia; species Boesenbergia rotunda. Next base: position 103,469 of record JAGFNQ010001213.1, on the reverse strand, counting down.
TGAGTGGACTCAATTGAAAATTCAGTTTTGTTTTTTTATTCAGCTTAATTTCTCCTTAAGTTTGAACCAAGTTATCATAAATAAAAAAGAAGAGATTGTTAGTGCAAAGAGCACTATATAATCGAACTTGAGTTTTGATATTGACAAAGATTCAAAATTAATTTTAATTGTGATCTAATGGCTTAATCAAGTATACAGGTAGCTCAACTAGGAAAGTCTTAGTAGGTCAAGCTGATTGGATACCAGATATATGAAAGCCCTAGTAAGTCAGCTGGACAGAATACTAAGAAAGAAAGTCTTAGTGGATCAAAGACACTAGATAGTGAATTCGAAAATCGAGATCGGACTGTTAGGTAACTGTCAAACTTTATTATGATTTAATTATCATATTTAGTGATGACTCTATTTCATAGAGATCGATAGACCAATTGGTCGATCGATAGATTGAATGGCTAGCTTTGGTTGATCGAATGCTGAGGTGTCAGTCGAGTTGTCTTATATGCGAATGTGGCATCCGAGGTGGACAGGATAAGTTTTAGATGGCTAACGTGGCATAAGATAAGAACCACCTGACTAATATGACTCAGGGATAAATTTTTACCAGCTGACGTGGCACAAGGTGCAGTCAAGCATAAGGGATGTATGTTTGGGAGTCTGATGTGATGCATGCATTGGACACATTTAACAAACACACAATGGAAGACAAAAATAATAATTTATATTATTACAACACACGCACCACATGCATACATGATACAACACAGCCAAACATAATCGTGCAATTAAAATTTTATGAAATAACTTTTAATCTAGTTATACCTGACGGATGAGTGGAGTGGAAATGGCATCGATAACCGATGCTATCAAGCCTTGCCTTTATCTATATCCACGCCGAACTTTCGTCAAGATAACTTCATAAAGCCTGAGTCAAGTCTTCGCTTCGGTACTAGCCGAAGTGGGGAGGCAAAACGATCTGTGAGAGAGATCATGTCTCAATTTATACCCGATGACACAAATCGACCGGTGGACAACCTTCACAAGGTTGCTGTCTGGTGGTGGGAATATCACAAGGTCGCTTTTAGGTTTCTAATTGGATGATTATTTTTTTCTCCAATCAACACCAATATATAGATCTCTTATCAGGTTAGAGGAACAAGTTCAAAACTCATATCTGTTAACCACAACCCATGCCATTAGCCATATGTTTGGTTCAAGACCAAACCATGTTGGTTCAAAACCAAACCACTTGGTTCAATAACCAATGTCTTTTATTTAAAGTCATACCAATTTGGTTTATAATTAAACCAAAGAGGGTCCAACTTATCTTCAAAAGATGTGGCACATATGCGCTTCGTTTCTGACAAATATCTTTTTATATTTTCCCTTCATATGGTCGAACCAAAATTTGTTTCTTTTGATTTGAGAATTCAATTCTCAAACTTGTTTTAAATCCTTCGGATCAATTAGTAGTGCATGTGACCTAATATGTTTCCAGTTATGTTGGTCATTTATAATGAACCATTAATTATGAATAGATCATGAGTGATACCTAGTAGTATATTATGATCCTCAATTGATCGAAAAATCAATGGTTGATTTCACATCCTTTTCTGAACCCTTCAGCAGCTACAATGAGTCATCTTGTTCCTTTCACTCGTCAAATACCCACTTAATTCAGGACATGATCTATGTGTCATACCCCACTAGGTTGACTATGTTATACCTAGCTTAAGTAATACTTTCTAGTCTTGTAGATTTAAATTACACATACATGTGTCTAAGAGTACATACTCTTGACATGTGATGCTTTGGCTAAAGATTTCGAGTAACAATCTTGACAAGTAACCATAGGGTATGCATCTCCTTATGCAACAAGTGGTGAATCCTTTGTGGGCTATCCAAATACTTCAGGTCGAAGGAGATGCTTGCTTAAGATGTCAAAGTATAAGTCTTTATGACCAAGATGACTTGAATACCTAAAGTCGAAGGAAACTCGCACTTAAGCTACAATACAATTTTCATTGACATATCCATATATGTATAGAACTATATGAAGTCGCATGACAGGATACTCCATTGAACTAGTTATCCTTAACTAGTATCGATCGTTTCCTATAAACAATGTCATGACATATAATACTAAGAATATGATTGTACTCCCACTAACCTTCTGTTAGAGTATGTGCCCTACAAGCCAACTATTGGCTATGGCGTTACTGACTCTTATAAATAAATATCCTTTATTTTAATGTAATTCTATTTAGTATGACATTTACGTTATCTTAATACTCATGCTAGATACATAGATAAAGTTCTTGAGTATACTATAGTGAGATGTGGTGGTACATATGATGGTCATCATGAAATAAATTAATATTTACTATATATTCTAAATATGTTTCTAGTCAATTGGGCCGCCTAATAAACAAGGATAAAAGACCACTCAAGTTAGAGACTAGCATCTGTGATGTAGTGTACCACGTTTCATTGGTAAGGATATAAAGATGTTCAAACATATAGATCGATGCTTATACGATGAGTTCATCGAACAACCCTCATATGGATTTTCCAAGTGATTATCATTTATCGAGTGGATAAATATTTGATTATTGTTGTACACTAGTAGTCCTTATGACCAGGGACAACACTGAGACTCTATATGTTAGGACTGCACTTTGACTCTTTTACCGACTCAATTAGGGTCGTCAGCTAATGAGATTGGGTAGTAACGAAACATATAGGAGTCAATGCATTGTAGTCGGGGATTCACCACACATCCACGAGTGTGGATATCTTATGTAGTATATTGTTCTATAATGTATGAAGTCTCTAATAAGAGCTGTAAGATGTGCTTTAGGAAAGAAATTTCCTAGTTGCACACGCGTTGTTACTATAAGATACATTACATAGTTATTGAATCAATATACAACTCTCAATGTACCAATGGTTGTAGATACGACTGGGATATATGAGATGAAGGGGCCGGACTGTACGTTAACAATAATCGACTGGTTCTTGCAGACACTATTCAGTGATACCTACGGAGTCATGGGGCGATGCTACTAGATGCTCTTACCATGATTCGATGGATGCTAATCAGAATTAGTTTTGACATTATATAATCAAGTAATTGATCATAGGATGAGACTATTAAGAGTATGCCCGAATAAAGGATGAGCATCATCCTAAATCATAAAGAGTTATGAACCCACGGCTAGTTGTATCCCTGAACCATTGAGGGTCACCCAAGTATTAGTTTTCCTATTTCCCATTGAGAAAGTCCAACTGAAGTAGTTGAATTTGGCCAATAAAGTTTGATGTGATCAAACAGTGAATTAACAATTAAAGTTTGATATGATCAAATATTATCAGTAACATGATTATGATGGACTTACGTTATTGGGTTTTAGAAAAGTTCTAACATCCAATGGGTTAAAATAGAAGAAAGAAAATGACTAGATTCAATTTGATTTTCTTAGCTAGCCACGCATCTCCTCATATTTCCTTGAAAAGATGAAGAGATACATCTCTTTATATTCCTTGGAAAGGCGAAGAGATATATCTTTTCATAGTCTTTGGAAATGAAAAGACACATCTCTTCATATTCCTTGAAAATGAAGAGACACAAATCTCTTCATATTTCTTGGAATGATGAAGAGACACGATCTCTTTGTATTCCTCCGGAAGATGATGAGACACAAATCTCTTCATATTCCTTGGATGACTATATATAAGAGGAGTCATCGTTGGAATTAAAGATGAGGAGAAGAGAGAGCCTCTCTTAAGATTCCTCCTTCCCTTTTCTTCCATCAAAAGAAATCCATCTCTTTTCACTCGCTTATCTTCTCTGAGAAGGTAGTTTAGTCATTATGATTGTCTTGACAAAAAACAACACTTGAACTCTAGTGCGATCAAGCGTTGGAAGGGGACTCCGATCGTGGACCTGATTAAGACGGAAAGCACAAGTTTAAGATAAAGAAAGAAGAGTTATTCGCTAAACCCGAAATAGTTGGAGTTATCCCTAAATAAGGTTGTTTGGGAGATATTTTTTGCTTGTGTTTTGATTTATTTATATATTGATACATGTTTAATAGTTTTATTTAGATTATACTCAAATGATGTAGTATGCTTAAATTAGATTGTTTTGCATATCTAAATAAAAGTATTAAATTGATATTAGATGAATCAGTCATATGATAGTTTATCTTTGTTATGCTTTTAGGATCTTGCTTGAATAGTTAGATTGTAATGCATGTATAGATTAAAGATCATGCTTATGCATGTTTTTAAATATTCGTACGAACACTCCTTTGATTTAATTGTTAAATCATAAAATAAATTTAATTTTCCACTAAGCAAAGGATTGTGGAAACACACGTCCAAATTATGATTCGGGGTCCCAACACCTTCTTGGACACACAAGGTTCGTTAGGATCTTGTGAGAAATTAAACTCTTTGATTGCCTCATTAAAACGGATATTCCAACTCTTGGATGTCTGTTTCAATTCATAAATAGATTATTCAAGTTTACATATTTTATTTTTATCAAGATGTGAAACCTCTGTTGTGTTATATACACATCCTCAAATAGATTTCCATTGAGGAAGACTATTTTTACATACATCTGTCATATCTCATAATTATAATGTGCTGTTATGGCCAGGATTATCTAACTGTATTTAAGTGTAGCTACTGGTGAGAAGGTTTCGTCATAGTCAATGCTTTGCCTTTGACGATCGTCTTTTGTCATTAATCTTGCTTTGTAGGTAATTACATTACCACCGTATCAGTTTTCTTCTTGAAGATCTACTTGCACCCAATAGGCGTGATACCTTCATATGGGTCTACCAAGTTCCAAACTTAATTTTTATATATGGAATCCATTTTTGACTTCATGGTTGTTAGCCACTTGCCCATTTCTAAACTTTTCGGAACTTCATAATCAGTATGTTCTCCATCCTCAATGAGCAACACGTTATTCGATTCACTTATGTTCTACCAGATTTATGAAGAGGTTGTGTCTCCATAGATTCAGCCGATAACTCATCATTATGAGTCATTGGTTGTGGTTCTTGACTAGCAAAGCATCACTTCTGTGTATATTGGAGCTTCTTAACCTCTTGAAGTTCAACTTCACTCTTATCGTTTTCCTGCAAGAAAAACTCTTTCTCTATAAATACAACATGTCTTGAAATAAACATCTTTTGTTCCAAAGATAATAGAATTATTAATCCCTAGTTTCCTTAGGGTAACCAATAAATAGACACTTATCATATTTAATATTCAGCTTATCTAATACAGTTCTCTTTATGACGATCATCCATGAGATCTAAAGGCTTTGATAGCAACTGACATTTGATGGAATAATGATTATTTTGTAACCACCTTTTATCAAAGGAATTATAGATAAACACGTAGAAAATTCGATAAACAAATAGAAGCCGCCTCTAAGTTTAAATGAAAGGAGTTTTATTCACCAAAATAAAAGAGAATATCTAACACCGGTTAAATAATTATTTAAATAGATTTAAAATGTTAAGAATCTTAATCGAAAGAAAAAAATCTAATAAAAAAGTAAAAAAATCTTAATAGACTTAAAGTCCTAAAACCTAAATGGATTCAAAATTCTAAAATACAAATAACAAAAATAACTCTAAAAAAAAATAAAATTTTAGGAGCTCTTGCATCATACACCTAGGGCATGATTGTAATAAAAATGTCTCTCTCTTTTTTTTGTTTTTTATGTTTGAGAATGCATTTCAGTTAGGGAAGTAAAATTGAAATATTCATAAGTTATTTGAGGTAATGTGAAAAGTTCTATCTATCTTAAACCTAAAATTGTTTTCCCATTTAAAACACATCGAAAAAAATGAGAAGGGAAATAATTTCAACCTCCTCTTTTATATATACCTACCCAGTGTTTCCCTTCTCATCACCACATCCCTCTCTCCTTCCTCATCTTCATACTTGCACCATGCTGTTCCAGTTCTTTCTCCCCTCTCAACTCCTCCTCCTCCTCCCCTTTCTCTTCCTCCTCATCCACTTCCTCCGCCGGACACAATCCAGGAAGTCACACACCCAACTCCTACCCCCATCTCCACCAACCCTACCGGTCATTGGCAACCTCCACCAGCTCAAAGGCTCCCTCCCCCACTGCATCCTCCGAGATCTCTCCACCAAGTACGGTCCCGTGATGCTCCTCCACGTCGGTAGCGTCCCCACCGTCATCGTCTCCTCGCCCTCCGCCGCTGAAGAGGTGTTGAAGTCCCGCGACACCACCTTCGCCAGCCGCCCCCACACTACCATGACCCACCGCCTTTTCTACGGCAGCCAGGACCTGATCTTCAGCAAGTACGGCGAGCAGTGGCGCCAACTCCGCCGAATCGCCACAGTCCACCTACTCAGCAACACACGAGTGCTCTCCTTTCGTCCGGCCAGGCAAGCAGAGGTCGCCCTTCTTGTCGCCGACATCCGCTCAGCCGCCGCCGCTTCCCGCCCAGTCAACCTCAGCGACGTCATCATCGGGTTCACCAGCAACTTAATATGCAGAGTGGCGTTCGGGCGGACGTACAGCGAGGAGAAAGGCGGAGGGAACAAAATGAGCAAGCTATTTGAGGAGACCACAGCGCTGTTGTTGGCGTTCCCGTTGCGAGACCACATTCCATGGCTGGGTTGGATCGATCGACTCAACGGATTGGATTACAAGGTCAAAAAGGTCGCTCTCGGGTTCGACGCTTTCATCGAGCGAGTCATTCAAGAGCACGTTAACATGAGAAATAGCAACGAAGGCACTCATAAAAATGTAGATTTGGTTGATATTTTGCTCTCTCTGGGGGATGTCGATAGCTCCGTTTCTCTCAGCCAAGAGAACATTAAGGGCCTCATCTTCGTATGTTCTTTCCCCCTAATTTTTAATTCGATTAATCAATCTTTCATCTTTAATTAAAAACACGTCAATTAATATTTGGAATTAGCAGGACATGTTTACTGCAGGCACCGATACAGCATTCGCGACCATGGAATGGGTCATGACGGAGCTCATACGCCATCCAAATGCGATGCGTAGAGTGCAAGAGGAGATTCGAGGAGTTGTCGGAGCCGAAGCCAAAGAAGAGATATTTGGAGAGGAGAAATTGGAAGAGATGAAGTATCTGAGGGCAGTGATCATGGAGACTCTGAGGCTGCACCCTGTTGTACCAATACTGCTTCCGCGAGAGGCATCGATGGATACGCAGCTGCAGGGCTATCACATCGCCAAGGGCACGAGGGTGTTGGTCAATATATGGGCCTTAACTAGGGATCCCAAGCTGTGGGATAAGGCTGAGGAGTTTTGTCCCGACAGGTTCTGGAACAATAGTGCTTTTGATTTCATGGGAAAAAACTGCCAGTACATACCGTTCGGAGCAGGCCGCAGAGTGTGCCCTGGCATTGGATTTGCCGAGGTCACCATAGAGCTTGTCGTGGCCACCTTACTGCTTCATTTCGACTGGGAGTTGCCTGACGGCATGAGAGCAGAGGAGCTGGATGCGGAGGAAGCGCATGCAATTGTGGTTCACAGGAAATCCAAACTTGTTCTTGTGCCAAAGCCTCATCAACACTAGCTAGCTAGGTAGCAAGCTACGTATACATCTTAATTACCATAAAAAAGTAGTAGTACACAAATAACTGCTAGATCATGGTTATGAAGTGACCCACTGCTACGTATACATCTTAATTACCATAAAAAAGTAGTAGTACACAAATAACTGCTAGATCATGGTTATGAAGCTACGTATACTTCGATCGACATGATCTAGCTAGCTCGTTGTATTTGACTTCCGCTTCGCAATATCATTTACGAACAGATCTACTGATATAGTTAAATTCCATTCTGCCTGCGAGTCCAATTTAGAAATGGTTGTGTTTGTGATTTTTAATATTTCGAAACCCCGTATAGAATTAAAAATTACACGAAGAAGTACTACAATAAAAAAGAATTCATAAGACGGGAGGGCATCTACTTCTAACACGGATAGAGTATTTAATTATTAGATATCAAATTCTGACTGATTCGTCAAAATAAAATAATAAAATAGTACAATACTCTTAACCTTGGTACAATCTGATGTTTGACCAAAGAATTTTCGTCCAGTTTGACTAGAGAACTTTGATCTCACCTCACGATGGATAACACTTTTAGATAGTCGTCTGATGCAATGCATAAATTAATGTTCCTGCCTATTAATGGTCACTGTGTGTGTTATTAATTTTAGGTCCAAAAATCAAAATTTAATAAAGATACTCATTATATGGTCGGATATTTTATATATTAATAATTTTTCTTCTTTTAATTTAATTTTATAGTTTAACAAAAGTATATTAAAATTAACATCATATTTTAAAAAATATATATCTATAATTTTAAAAATAGATTAAACATCTATATAACATAATTTTAACATCAACACAGATTGTTAGTGGATTTTAGAGGATTTTTTTAATATATATATATATATAATTTAATCAGACATTCAGGTCAGATATCAAATATCGATAGTCCCTCCATATCTTACTCTATTTGAGTCGGATATTAAATCATCTGTCAAATTCAGAAATAATTATCATCCCTAATTTCTACTCTCTACTTTGTCTAATAATAGTTCACATCTATAGACTCTTAAAAAACGTTCGATTAATTTAATATCTACTTAAATTAATTGATTTTTTTATTATTTTTATTTTTCAAATTTTATAATGAAATTTTATCTGGTCAATTTATTAAAAAATTAATTTATTCAATAATTCAGTCAATTTGAATTTTAACGGATTGCTAAGCATTAATTAGGAATAAAACAGTGACTGAATTGGTTCGTGGAGCACTCTGTTTCCTGGAAAAATTTCTTATCTTTGGTGCTTGGCTCTTATGCCCCTTTACCCTCGATCTTTCTAAGCTTTTTAGAAAAAAAATATTAACGAAATTGGTAATATTAAACTCGGACAATCGATCTAGTTCTATGAAAGTTTTCCACTAGTCATTAGGATAAATCGAAAAACGCTTACGACGGATGATTTAGAAACTTAACATCCCAGGATTCACATCTCATTTAGAGAAAAAATTCTTATAAAATATATCGTAATTGATGATTAAATCACGAATATCTAAAATCATAATTAATCACTCTTTCATTATATTATAATCCCGGAGTCTTTCTAAGGTTTGTAGGGTAAACAGACATTGTGGTTTATCATAGTCATTTTCCGTAGAGCATTTTCATGGATGTTAATGTGTTAGTATTATAGTATCTAATTTATATTTATAAGGACATTAATATTGGTTTGAACATTATTATATATTATCTCTTTAAAAATGTATAAGACTCACGTGCCCTATTTATTCGAGGAAAAATAATATGCAGTGAGAATTTTTAGTGAGAAATTCAATGAGAATGATGTGATATTTCAATTACAGTGATTCTCGATTAGTTTACCGTACCTCTCAGGTATAGTTTGGTTCGGGACAGCAGTCGGAGGCCACCGTCGATGTCCAAGTGGTAATTGAATGTGTACATAAAAAGTGTCACATTATTTTCGTTGAAAATTCTTGTTGTGTATTATTATTCTTATTCGAGATGCTCATCATTATTAGAGAAGAGATTTTTAAAATGATTTATGCTAGAGAAGAATGTATTTAGATAATTGAATTAATTTGCAAAATTATATGCGGTAAATTACAGAAAACTCCCTAATCCCCATTTGATCTTTGCATGCACTCCCCATTTGAGATTTTCTTTGCATTCACTCCCTAATAGATTGAGTATAAAAGAGTAAAAATTGAGTATACATCAGTGAAAATTAAGTATAATAGAGTGAAACTTGAGTATAAAAGAGTGAAAATTGAGTACACAATTTCTTGATGTGGTGGATGCAACCTTACATACTCAAATTTCTAACTTTTATACTCGACTTTCTTCCAATAATACTCACCAAACTGTCTTGTCAATCCCATCAGGGATTGCATGCAAAGAAAAACTTGAGTGGGGAGTGCATGTAAAGATGAATTTGAGAATGAGGAATTTATGAAAATTTTCCCAATTATATGAGTATGAGTATTTATAGTGATTTTTTTTAATTATTTGAATGCCCATTATACCTAGCTGATTGAAATTTATCATTTTTTTTAAATAAAATCTTATCCATGAGAGATAGTTGAGAATTTATCATTTTTTGGTTTTTTTAATAAAATCTTATCATTCAAGACAATTAGGAAAATGATGAACATTGTTAATTTGCAAGTGTTAACACTCACTGATATTGAATATAGGTGAGTGTTATAATATTCATATATTAATATCGTTCAATATCCACACATTAATAGCGTTTAATTATTTGAATGCTATTAATGAGTATATTTTATAAAAAATAAAATAAAATAAAATTTGAGTACAGAAAATGAAGATGAACGAGTGAAAGAACTATCAAATGGGAAGCCTCGGTGCAGGGCGAAGTGGACAAATCTCATTATCTTAGTGGGTTGGAAAACCCTCAACCTAACTTAAGATGGGTTATATATTTGACAAGCCAACCCACAAGCTCAAAAAATAAATTAAAAAAATTTAAATTTAGGTTACAAATTAGGCGGCTACAACTCATGATTTTATCGCATGGATGTGATAACGTTAAGTATCTTCATATCCAAAATTCAATTTAGAGTGTGGACTTCATTCTTAATTTAATAGTTTATCTTTCTTAGCGTTTGCTTTTCGTTGACAATTGTTCTTTATTTGTACAAGAGTTGGAAGATTTCAATTTGATTCAAGTTAAAGTTTCATATTTGATGTTCTTTTCATTTTAATTTTAAGTTTTGAAGATTTTTTTTTTCTATCCACGTAGCCAACTCAAGTCTGCTACGACCCTACTCGCACAAGTCATAGGTCAGGCGGGATGACCCATCTTAACCTATTTAATTTAAATGAGTTGATAAAATTTTAACTAGTTATCTTATATTATTTGATAGGATAGATGGATCCAATCCAAATTAACAACTCTATCTATGAATAATGAGTATTAATATTAAAATAAATATATGTGTATGCTAATAAAAAAAATTAATATGATAGATATATCATATGTTTTTAAAAAAATATATATTAATATTCAAATTAATAGATATATTTCTAAAATAACACTTTAACATTATACCGTCCTAATATAACTTTTCTAGGACGCTACTTAGGGTGAGCAAAATTCGGTTCGAACCGAATTAACCGAACCGAACCGACCGAATTTTGAAATTCGGTTCGGTTTTCGATTTTTTTTTCGAATTCGTTCGGTTTTCGTTAATTCGGTTCGTTTTCGGTTTTCAATTTTGTAATTCGGTTAACCGAATAAACTGAATAAACCGAATAAGAATATTAATTTAATTATTTTTATTTAATTAAATAAAATGAAATCTTGGTTTTTTAATTAAAATCGAATAAAATTTAAAAATTCGTCAAATCGGTTAATTCGGTTAAAACCGAATTAACCGATTTTTTTCGGTTTTTCTCGTTTTGATTCACAAATTCGTCGTTCGGTTTTTTGAAAAAATTCGGTTTATTCGTTTTCGGTCTATTCGGTTCGGTTCGGTTTTAACCGAATACTCACCCTAACGCTACTTGCCTCTCATTTTAAATTTTAATATATATTTTTATGGGAATTTTTCAATATTATTTCTTGTGTCCATCCCATATAAATATGATAATTGATTGAGTTTTAGTCAGATTTTATATTCTTCATTTACATATTTATCGGGATTAAATATTCATCTTTATATCCGTACTTATTAAGAAAATCAAATATTTTTTATATAATAATTTTTCTTTTTTCATCTAATTATTATAGTTCAACAGGAAAAAAACATACTAGAATTATCATTATATTAAAAATTATATATAATTAAAAAAATATATAAAAATTATTTTTAACATAAAAAATTATGAGTAAATTTTAAGAAATATTTCTTATATATATATATATATATTATTTAATCAAAATTTTAATTTTTAAAGGACATTAAATATCGATAAGAATAATGATTGGGAGAGTGAAAATCATAGTCAATGACGTGACACCTTGCATGCATGATCTCCGACGGATTCATCGTGCGCCCTAGGGTATAGTTTAATTCGGGGTAGCGGCTGAAGATCGTCAATAGTGTCCAAGTGATAATCAAATTTGTACATATAAAATATCATGTCATGCCACATCATTTATTATGATTTTTACTCTCTTATTTTTACTCTCTCTATCATTGATTTATTATGATACTTTATTTTTTTTTTTTGCATTAAGGTTGGATATCCGATCTCTATCAGACTCGGGCTCGGATGAAATTGCCCTCTCTAGTCCGTGTCCCTGTTCCGTGTTTGCGTAATTATCTCGGATTTCATGGTACCCTAAACCATAAATTCTAAAACCCTATCTCCTCGGTCCTCCCCACCCGACATATAGTGGTCGTCGAATCGCCGCCGTCGCTCTCTGTTCCTCACGAGTCCGTCGGAGGTGTGGTGTCGCGTCGCCATTCATCTTTACCAAATCCCGCGATCGGTGTTCCAACCTTCCTACATTCTGAATCGTTTGAGCAACAAATCAGTCAATAAAGTAGTTTGACTGCTAGTGTGGTTTTCTATTCTTTCAACCCATTTACCTTTCGCTGCCGTAAAATCCTTGTTTCGTTACAATTTGTAGGCAACTCTGCTGTGGACTTTTAATTGCCTTAGCCTCACCGGAGAGCAGACTGTGCTGTATTTCTTCTTACTTTTAAAAGTTGATGGCATTGATGGAGGTGGATAGGGCAGATGGGCGTACTTCCAATCAGCTGAGGCCACTGTCTTGTTCTCGAAATGTTCTCCATCGAGCCCATGGCTCCGCTCGCTGGTCACAAGGTAATACTCCTACAACTAAAAGTGCTGGCTTCTTTGAAATGCTACAATTTATTCTCTTCTGATTATGTTTGATTGAATGCCCTTGTTTCCTTTATTTATTTTTTTTCATCCTGACATCATTTGAACGGTGGCTATAGTATTCACTCTTCGGCACACATCTTCATACTATTGCATATATCTACACTCATGATCTGAATGTATAGCTTGCACTCTTTATTCTTATCTTGATTCAAGAAAGAAATATTTAGCTAGTTATAAATAGATTCTGTGCCATGTGTCTTTAGGTTTTAGTATTTTATGGAAATAGTAACTTCTGTTATCATTTTTTCCACATTGCATATGCTCATATATGCTTATATAGTTGCATATTACTTCAATTTTTGATTAAATTTCCTTGTGAAAGCTAGTTTATTTGTTTAGTGAGCTGTAGCATAGTTAGGAATGGCCAGGACCAGAAAAACATGACCAATCGACTTGATGCTTACGTTATTTTAAATAAATGAAATAGATCTCTTGATTGAAGAAGATGTGAAGTGCAAAACGATTGTAATTTATAAATTTGGAAAAGGGAAGGTTCTCAAATGTACCAAACTTGTTTTCTATTGATAAGTGTTAAATATTAAATTCCTTTGCATTTTGTTATCACTATTCTTTTATGATGTAGTATCTTAAAATATATTTTTTTAAATGATGATCCTATATGACACATATGTACATGGGAGTAAGACAACATGCTGTTATAGGTTTTCTGAACCATTGATTTCTTGTTTTTGGCATGTAAGACTCTTAATGATGGCTAATTCCTTATGTGCACATATTCAAATTAGAAACCATGAAAATTTATTTTGGCATGTAAGACAACATGCTGAGGGCAGGTGAAGGTTGACGGGTAGGTAAATATTCACTTGCCATCGACTGCCGACCTCCGAGCCAGGTGACTTCCGCTACCTCCATGGCTTTTCTGTTATCCTCGGACTCACCACAAGGCTTGCTACGATGATGTTGTCTCAAGGAGAGCTAACAGAGGTGATGAAACAAAGTAGCTGAAGGGGTTGGAGTGCAGGGGAGATGCTCTCAGGGGGACTGTGCTCATGGCCTGGTTGATGGCATCCCTTGCTTGACGGCTAATCAGAGAAACGTGGAGAGAAGGGTAGACAATCCCACGGGGGACTGTTCTCGCAACTTGGTTGATGACACCCCTTGATGAACTGCACCTCTAACTCAAGGAGAGATGGTGGAGGTGATTCGACAAACTGGCTAGAAGGACTATAATGTAGGGGAGATGTCTCCACAAGGGGACTACTCTCGCAACCCGACTGGCAACTTCCCCTGTTGTATTGCACCTCTGACTCGAGGAGTGATGGTGGAGGTGAATCGCCAAAGCGGCAGGAAGGACTGGAATGTAGGAGTGATGTCTCCACGGGGGAATTGCTCTCATGGCCTAGATGCCCCTTGCTGAATTGTTACTCAGAGAGACGTTAATAGAAGTGATAAAATAAATAATCAGAGGGGAAGCTAGGGGACATATTCCCACGGGGATGTTCTCGAGGCCTAGGTGATAGGTTGAGGATGTTCTTGTGTAGGAATGCTCTTGTACTGTCAATCAGCTACGAAAAGTGAAAGCTAGAAGGGTTTACTTGAGAAAGTACCATGACTGCTAGATTGCTTCGGGGATCTTCCCAAGAGGGATGTTCACAATCCTTGCACTTCCGAATCCACACATTTTTGAGTCCACCACTCCTGAGTTTGTGCACTTCCAAGTTCGTGTACTTCTGAGTCCTTGTACTTTCGAGTCTTGTACTTTCGAGTCCATGTACTTCCAAGTTCGTGAACTTTCGAGTCAGTGTAGTTCCAAATCCATGCACTTCCGAGTTTGTGTACTTCCTGTTGGTGTAATCGACCTCTAGTGTTTTTATTTTTATTTTTTACAATATGTATAATGGAATTTGGTCAAGGTTGACTAAGTTAATAATAAGTCATAACAGATCAAGGTTGACCTAGGCATGGGAAAAGTCTAGTCAGGTCAAGATTGATCAGATAATCGATAAAAGAAAATGTTCAAGCAGGTCAAGGTTGACCAGGTGCTTAGCAAGGGAGAAGTCTTGATAGCTCATGGCTGACCTAGGCAATTGAGAAGTCCAGACAGGTCAAAATTGACTGGATGTCCGAAAAAGGAAAAGTCCAAGCAGGTTAAGGTTAGCAAATGCTTGACAAGCGGAAAATTCTAAGGGTGTGAACCTTACGTAGTGAGAAGTTTTGGAGGAGTAAACTTCAAGCAAGAGGAAAATCTTAAGGGAGTCAATCTTATATAGTGAGAAGTCTTGGAGGAGTGAACTCCAAGGAAAGGAAAAATCCTAGGAGAATGAACCCTAGGTAGTGAGAAGTCTTGAAGAAGTGAACTCGAAGTAACTGTGACCGAAACAAGGTTTGACTGACTGGACCAGCATCTTTGGTAAATTGCAATATACTATTTTACCTTACTAATTCTATCTATTGTACTAATTTGGTATTTTAGGAAATTCTTAGTGGATTAGGTCGATTAGACACTAAGTAGGAGGAAGTCCAAATAGGTTAGCTGGATTAAATGTTTGACAAGTAAGGTAAGAATCTGGAGAAAAGAAGTCTTTCTGAAAAGAAGGTGTAAGGACATGTTCTTATTTTGAGAACAACCTTAGACATTGATCCGACTGAAGAAACTGACGGAGTTTCCAAGTCAAGATCAGACAGTTTTAATTGTCAAGATTAACTCATGCATAATCATATTATTTTAACTCTGTTTTGCAGGACTACTATTATTATTTTTGTTCTACTAACTTTGTTTTGCAAAAAACTGGGTTGACTGAAGGGTTCGGTCGATCGATTCGGGTAGATAAGCACAAACAAATTTGTATTCATGTAAAGAAGGAAACAAAGGTCCAGTCGATTGATCATGAGGTTCAGTCGACTAATCTTATTTAGAAAGAGCCGAACATAAAGGAAATTCTAAGGTCCAGTAAATTGAAAAGGGTTCAGTCAACCTAAAAAGTGGATTCCACGAGATTGATGAGATCAGAGCAAGCAAGGAAAGAAGTGGGACTAGTTCACTGACAATAGTCGACATGAAGGTTTCAGTCGACTGATCGATTTCCAATCGACCGGATGAAGCCTACAAAAGAAGCCTTGGGATCTGAGACTCAGCATTCAATCCGCTCATTCAAAGCTTCAAATCCGTAGTTCTACTTTGCTATCACGCTTCGGTCATCCGTGTAGCCGTGCTTCATCAACTAACAACCTATGTCAAATCTTGATTATTCAAGTTGTCGGTAACTTTATTTTGTACATATTTCATTTGTAGAGAGTAATAACTTGGACTATTCTCTATCATCTGTGCGAGCCTTTTTCCTCCATCGAGAGATTCTCGAAAGTAGAAGTTTACTGAATTACTCTGTCCAAACCGTCCAAGGGATCGCGGGCCCCAGACAAGTAGTTGCTAGACTACAAACCAAGTAATCGACCGAGTTCTTTGTGTTTTATTATTTTCGCTGCGCATCTTTGTCTTAGTTTTCATAAAAGAAAAGATGTTTTATGGGTCCACACACACTTGTGATCTTTATGGGTCCACACACACTTGTGTGTTTCGGGCATGGGCAGAGCCGACTTAGGCTTAATGTGGGCAATTGGCCCCCCCCACCCCCCAAAAAATAAAATTACTATTACATGACTGTAACTCAAATATTACTACTGATGTTGGTGTTTAAAATATCACTATTTGAGTAAAAAATATTCATTTTTGAGTCAATTAAATTATGCTGGGCCCCACCAAAAAAAGAAAAAATTACTATTTGAGTCGCAACTAAATCTATGTTTGGTTTATGACTTCGTTGTTATTTGTGAGTTGTATTCGGCCACTGTCCCGTCATGCAGCGTCGCCGTGACTTGCGAAGTGGAGAGCTTCAACCATGACACTATTATCGGCTTGCCACCAGAACTAAACTGAGGGAGTCCCCCTCCGCAATGTGTCTATCGATGGTAGCCTTTTAGGAGGGTGAATTCCCATTCAGGTATCTAGGAATTTTGCTTGTTAGGAAAAATCTCAGAATCCCACATTATAGCCCATGGGTTGATCACTCATTAGCAAGATCAATTCAAGGTCCAAGAACATAATTTATGCAAGAAAATCTCTTATAAATAAGTTACCAAGAGGTAAATGCTTTGGTTCAATATACACTTCCATATGAGATCATTGATTCAATTAATACATGCATTGTCGAAGCTTCCTTTAGACATCGAGCATCCACCAATTTCATGGGCAGAGATCTGTACACTCAAGGAGGAGGGCAGATGTCGGACTATAGAAATACTTATGAGCCATTTCAGGATCCATCCAAGGCTACTAACCAGTGCTGGGATAGTTGCCACGACCATAATCAAGGAGTAACAGCAACATACGAGTTTTCAGGCAACCAGGAGCTAGTGAAGACAGCATGTGCAACCTAGTATGGAATTCCAGTCATGCATTCACAATCTGACGATTAGCACATACGAGGCCACCTACTAGGGACCAATTGTTGTATGTGCTATAGAAACACTTGCACATTCTATGAGAGTGACGTAGAGATACAGGAGCACATCTTCTTTCATTGCTCTGTGATATCTTAGATTTGGAGGAAGGTATGGGGCTGGCTTCAGATGCACCAGGATATGGCATCCTCCTATAGGCGGATATTTTCTGTCTTCAAGCAACAATTCAGAGGAATTGTATTTTGGTTAAAGTTTGGCACTTAACCATGTCTTGTATGATTCATCATATATGGCAATTTAGGAACTGAAATCTTTTTAAGAGAGAAAGGATTGTTATCGTTG
This sequence comes from Boesenbergia rotunda, assembly GCA_024364735.1. Taxonomy (NCBI): domain Eukaryota; kingdom Viridiplantae; phylum Streptophyta; class Magnoliopsida; order Zingiberales; family Zingiberaceae; genus Boesenbergia; species Boesenbergia rotunda. The sequence continues at coordinate 85,725 of JAGFNQ010001213.1, read as the reverse complement.
ACATGTATGCAAGTCCTTAACCATCTATTCGAATCCAACATTTTGTCAGATATATGAAAAGTCGTTCGAGGATTCTCTTGTACATCTTTTGTTGGTTAATGACATTTATTTATTAAAAAATAATAATGAGGATCTTAAGTTGAAATGACTTAGCATGGAATTGATTAGCAAGAAATGTGACATTAAATAGAAAGGACTATTTGAAGTGTATCAATATAATAAGTTGGTCTTCGATCCTCAAATTAGACAATGATACAATAATCATGGAAAAAATTATCCTTCTCATTTCGATCCACATCTTTTTTCTTCTTTATTTCCAGTCTACAGTTTGACATTGTACGTAGAGAATTTCCGTTGAGAATGATCGCTCTAATTCCTACAAGCGACAAATATTTTATGTCGTCAGGTTGAAGAACAAGATTGCACCAAGCTCATATTTCCCGGCAAAAAGGTGACTCCTTCGCTACAAACTGACATTTCCAAGCTTTGTCAAAGCTATGCAAATTATTTTTCCTAATGATACCCATTCAGATGATAGCAGGTCAAAACACATGAGCAGAAATAAAACCAGTCAGCCGGTCTCATGTGACTATTAAGTCAGTTGTCAAGCATGCTATTTGATTAATTCCACCATACAAACCGTTATATATTAAATAAATTTGTCAGTTAATAATTTTAAATAATGCATTTAATTACTTGTAAAAATTTACTTTTACCAAAGTTTGTTGAGTTGCAGAGGATAGAGGTTGAATTTTACATTCCAAGTAAATGCATTTAAAATATATATATAATTATTATAATTAATTTCAAGAATATAAAACTTTTTCCTTCTTAATAAAAAACTAATAAACTAATTGTGAAAAAACTTTCATCAATTTTCTTCTCTTCTCCAATTGAAATCAAATATAGCAATAAGCGAGTAGTCCACTATTAAGACGTCATTATTTATTGTTTATGTGAAAAGTCAAATGTTAACCCCGCGTGCTTTACAATATGATCGGCTGCCCAATCATTTTTAAAGAGTTAAATTCGAAAACTGAGCAGATCATCATATGAGAGTATATTTTTTTAACTTAGCCGAGAATTGACCCTTGTCCATGGCTACAAATTTACCATATAATAATCTAACTCGACTATGCTCTGACGCATCATCATGTGTTTGTTGTTATGATTTAACATGAATTTAGTCCTGTATGAATGTTGAATAAATTGGGGTGCCAGATCAACGCAAGGGCAGATGATGAGGAATCAGATTTCATCGATTAAAGAACAGATTGTTTATTACCGCTGAACAAAGTGGACATCTGGTCTTCGATCAGCGCTTCACCCCTATCTATCTCCTCTTCGTTAGGATCTTCCTCCTCTCTGCCATTATCTCGAATGTCAAAGCTATCATCTTCTATGATGAAATCTAATCATTCCTAAAATGATGTTTGAGTGTAACCAAAGGAAATAAAGAAATTTTTTATTTTATTTTCATCTTTTCCCAATCAACGATCTCTATTTTGCCTTGTCTATCTCACTAGTGCCACAAGTGCTCCCACAACGTCGATGCTAGGCCCTTGAGTTTGACGAAAATCAATTTCACTTTCATACGATCAAATACTTACTTATAATCGAAGATTCACTCTATTTAGTTGATCCAATTAACGAAGTCCTCTGATGTACCAGAAGATTTGAGAAGATCAACCAGAAAATTGAGGTGTCCATAGGGCTTCTCTCAACCATGGCCTTCATGGTATGTATCCTGTTGGTGATAAGAGGTCTCGAAGGTAGGCTCAGATTCATGATCTGAGACCTCACGATCTTCAAGATTTAGCATAGCCGCTAGACATTGAATTAAATTTGCTACTTGCCTCTGTAAATCCTCAGTCATCATCATGTCTTGAACGCTGTGATTACAGTGCTTGGCTTCCTCAATCGGAACCTACATATTATTGGGACCCTGACCATGACCACGATGATCTTTCATTGGATCTGATGTTCGACTTCCTCAATCGAAATCTACCTGCTCTAATACCAACTGACGCCAGGGTGGATAGCGATTATCATGCGGGTTGAAGAGAAGAAGAAATTTTATTCAATAGTAGAGGATAATCTATCAAACAGCTAAACAAACACTTATATAGACTTCAAATCCTAATATACAAAGATTTGATCGGTCAAAGTCGATCAAAGATTTGATCGGACACTTGGTGGAAACACTTATATAGACTTCAGATCCTAGTTGGAAACTAGGCAAGGAAAAATTTAAGTCACTCAAAAGTTTGATCGGACACTTAGTGAGGAAGTCCTAACAGGTCACGGTTGACCAGGGTTAGGTAAAGAACCCTAGACTTGTGCACACAAGTTAGGGTTGGGGTCAATCAATTGAGTAATCGATTGACATTGGTTTCTCGCAAACAGAAGTCTTCTTAATTGATTGGGTGATCGATTAAGGAAGGAGTGAATCGATTGGGTAATTGATTGAGAGAGTTGTGTCGCGAGAACAGAAGTAGACTGAATTGATTAGGTAATTGATTCAGTCTCCTCTTAATCGATTAGGAAATCAATTAAGGGGGACCGTAATCGATTGGACAATCGATTAAGGGAGACCATAATCGATTAGGCAATCGATTACAGCGGTATTGCGTGAGAGCACAGAAAGATGCTGAATCGATTCAGCAATAGATTAAGATTTTTTTAATCGATTGGCTAATCGATTAAGCTTCAAAAAATAGTTATTAAACGACTAAGTCTGACGTGGTAATCGATTAGGGAGCCCTAGGTCGCGGGTATATAGAGTTTTCACGCAAGTTTGAAGCGGGATCGCTCCAGCATTCCTTCGACGCTCTTCACCTTCTTTATCGTCATTTCAAGTGAGGTCTTGGAGCTCAGTGCTGCTGCATTTTCAATGATCAAGAGGCAATTCCAAGCTTGAACAAAGCAAAAAAAAAGCAAAGAGAATTCATTGTTGTAAATCTTGTAAGATTTCTATTGTATTTACTTGTTATTGAGTGTTTCTTCTTGTATGCTTGTAAGAGGTTTCTCCACCTCAAGAAGAAGATCTTTCATAGTGTATGAGAGAGTGAGGAAGAGCGGATCCTTGGATTAGTCACCTCAAGGATGTGGATATCATGTTAATCGAGGTGTTAACATTGCTCAAGTTTTTCCGCCGCAACAAATCTTCATCGGGCAAAGATCCAAGCTAATCACCCCCTCTAGCTTGCCTACCAGTCCTAACAAAGTGTTTGCGGTGGACGGTCCAGAAGCACAGCGTCCAACCCCATTTGGAGGAAAATTTCTGCAAAATATCTCGTAGTTAGGAATTGAACCACGGATATCTGGGATGACGACTAGTCGCCAACACTTTAGTGAAGAGAAGAGAAAGTTAGTTGACTTTGGAGGACCATGAAACATGTTAAATTAAGATATCTCTTAGTATGTGATGCGTGTGATTTATGCATATATTTTCGGTATTATTTTTCTACTTCAAGATCAATTTTCTACTTCAAAATCTATTTTCTATTTCAATATAATTTTGATTTTTTTTGAAAAAATATTTTTCTAGATTTCAAATCATTTATTAAAAAATAGCATTTTTGAGTACTATAAGAATATTTTTTCAAAATCTAGTGAATATTTTGGAAAATCCTACTTTAAATTATAAAACCTTTTAAAAACATTCTTAAAAAATGTTCATTGTTTTTTCAAAGCCTTGAAGATTTTCGAGAAATTGAATAATTTTAAAATATTTAATGATTTATGTGTGTGCTTTATTAATATTTTTCAAAATTTATTTCCATACACTTATCTGGTTATCTATTGAAAATATATTTTTGAAATCTCCTTCATAGTTTATTTTAGTTTTGCTATATTTTTTGAATGTCAAAGGGAGAGTAAGTAGGGTTAAAAGTTGTGTATTTTTGAAAATCTCAGAGATATTAAATTCCAGGAGAGAGTTTAATTTAAGGGGATTCAATTGAAAATTCAGTTTATTTTTTTATTCAGCTTAATTTCTCCTTAAGTTTGAACCAAGTTATCATAAATAAAATTGAGGAGATTATTGATGCAAGGATCACCATATAATCGAACTTGAGTTTTAATATTAGCAAAAATTCAAAATTAATTCTAATTGTGATCTAATGCTTAATCAAATGTGCAGATAGTTCAACCAGGAAAGTCCAATTAGGTTAAGCTGACTGGATACTAGATAAATGAACGCCCTAGTAGGTCAGATGGATAAAATACTAGGCAAGAAAGCATTAGTAGATCAAAGATGCTAGACAATGAAAGTGTAGATGGGTTATAGGACTAGACATTTAGCACGGTAGAGTTGATGGGTCAACGAGGACTAGACATCAAGTTAGAAGAAAATCATAGCAAGTCAAGTGATCAGATGTTGAGCAGAGGAAGCCCAAATAGGTCTGGAGGACTGGATGTTTGACCAACGGTAAGTCAAGGTAAACTCCTGGCGTAGAGTGGTTCTTCTAAAAGAAGAATGTGTAAGGACGAGTTCTTGTAATGGGGATAGCCTTAGGGTGTGATCCGACTAAGGGGTTCACTCGAATTTGAAAGTCAAGATCGAACTGTTAGGTAACTCTCAAACTTTATTATGATTTAATTATCATATTTAGTGATAATTCTATTTCACAAAGATTGATGGACTAATTGGTTGATCGACAGATTGAATGTAGGTTTGGTCAACCCAATGCTGAGGTGTCAATTGAGTTGTCCTATATGCGGATGTGGCATCCGAGGTGGACAGGATAAGCTTCAGATGGCTAATGTGGCATACGATAAGAACCACCTGACCGACATGACTCAAGGAAAAATTTTGACCAGCTGACGTGGCACAAGGTGCAGTTAAGCATCAGGGATGTATGTTGGGGAGTCTTATGCGATGCATGCATTCGACACATTTCACAAACGCATAACAAAAGACAAAAAAAAATAATCTATATTATTTTTGACAAACACAACACATGCATACAGGATACAATATGACCAAACATAATCGCACAATTAAAATTTTACGAAATAGCTTTTAATCTAGTTATACATGACGGATGAGTGGAGTGGAAAAGGAATCAACCACCGACACTATTAAGCCTCGCCTTTATACATATCCACGCCGAGCTTTCGTTGAGATGACTTCACAAAGCCCGAGTTGAATGTTTGCTTCGGTACTAGCCGAAGTGGGGAGACAAAATGATCTGGGAAAGGGAACATGTCTCGATTTGTATCTAGCGACTGAAGCAACCTGACGACACAAATCGACCGACGGGCAACCTTCACAAGGTTGCTATTCGGTGGTCGGAATATCATGGTCGGTGGCTGTGGTCGGTTGCAAAGGGCTCCACTGGTCGGTGGAGGGCCAGCGGAGGGAAGCTAAATTGTCGGCAGTGCTAGAAAGGCGCCAACGAGAATACGAGAGCAGCTTTTGGGTTGTTATTCATCCAAGGATGCTGGTTGTCGGTGGTCGTCGGATGCCCGCTGGCAACGGAAGCATTGTCTCTATGGTCTGATGGCAAAGGTTGTCGGCGACAAGGCTTTGTCGATGCAAGGGAGGCGATGGGTGACTCCTTGGTTGGTGGTGATAGAGAGAGAGAGGGAGGAGAGGAGAGAATAAAAACATAACCTTTAGGTGTCTAATTGGATGATTATTTTTTTCTCCAATCAACGAAATAGGATTAGTGGTTAGTTCGTGGGTATTACTACTTTGAGGTCTGAGGGTCAAAATCTAACAAAGTCAGTTTGCCCGCCCTCTGCACACGTTAGTCACAACATCCGGGTTAGTAGCTCCCAAGATTTATTTCCTCCGTGTTGGCCCTGGGACGGGTTGGCGAAGGCACTGGGGGCGAGCGAATAACTTTTGCTACTTTGCCACCTTATCGGGTTAGAGGAACAAATTCAAAACTCATATCTATTAACTCGCAACCCACACCAGTAGCCGTAAGTTTGGTTCAAAACCAAACCACTTGGTTCAATAGCCAAACATCTTTTATTTAAAACTAAATCAATTTTGTATATAATTAAACCAAAGATGGTCCAACATATCTTCAAAAGATGTGGCCCATCCGTGCTTTCTTTCTGGCAAATATCTTTTTATATTTTTTTCTTCGTCTAGTCCAACTAGACTTCGTCTCTCTCGATCTGAGAATTCAATTCTCAAACTTGTTTTAAATCTTTCAGATAAATTAGCAGTGCATGTGACATAATAGATTTTCAATTATGTTGGTCATTCATAATTAACCATTAATTATGAATAGATTATGAGTGTCATCTAGTAGTATATCATGATCCTCAATTGATCCAAAAATCAACGGTTGATTTCAGATCGTTTTCTGAGCCCTTTAACAACTACAATGACTCTTGCCTCATTCCTTTCACTAGTCTTATACCCACTTGATTCAAGACATGGTCTGTGTCAGTCCCCACTAGGCTGATTACGTTATACCTAGCCCAAGTAATATTTCCTAGTGTTTTAGATTTAAATTACTCATACATGTGTCCAAGAGTCCTATACTCTTGACATGTGATGCTTTGGCCAAAAATTTTGAGTAATAATCTTAACAAGTGATCATAAGATATACATCTCCTTATGCAACAAGTAGTGAATCCTTTGTAGGCTATCCAAATGCTTCGGGTCGAAGGAGATGCTTGCTTAAGATGTTAAAGTATAAGTCTCTATGACCAAGATGATTTGAATATCTAAAGACGAAGGAAACTCTTACTTAAGTTGCAATAAGATTTTCATTGATATATCCATATATGTATAGAATTATATAAAGTCGCTTAGCAGGACACTTCATTGAACTAGTTACCCTTAACTAGTATCCACGTTTAATTCTTGACATCCCAATATCTCCAACAAGTGATGAACAGCTACAACAACTATTTGCATAAACTAAGGAGTATAATGCGTGCTAGTCTCATAGAATAAATAATGTCTGTACCCATCAATTCAATAACTAGGGATCAGTTCAATAAATTAATAATTACACATGTAGAGATATTTACTATTTGTGATCCAATCACAAGTTCTCTTATGCTGTGAATCATATTGCAGATATTCAATAAATAAGTTTAAAATCCAATCATACACATAGATAATGTACACTCAAATAGTGAATCTTTATTTATCTAATAAATAGTACATATCATCAGACAATATCTTAAAATATCTCTCAAATATAACATACTCCCACATAGAGAATATGCCTTTGTCAAATGATCCGCTAGATTTTTTTCATTGAGAATGTTCTCAATTTGTATTTCTTTCCTACTGATGATCTCTCTGATCAAATGATAACACTGAAGCACATGTTTGAATCATTAGCGAGACCTGAGTTCCTTCTCTTGCACGATAGCTTTATTGTTGTCACAGTGAACTAGTAATGCTTCAACAATGGTCATAACCATTTCAAGTTCAGAGATGAACTTCTCGATCCAAACTGCTTCTTTCACTGTTTCAGTAGTCGCAATGTATTCTGCATGCCTCTGTGGTAGAATTAGCTAGAGTGTCTTACTTGGAATTATTCCAACTTATTGCACCTCCATTCAATGTGAATATGTACCAAGACTGAGGCTTGGGGTGATCATTGTTTGTCTGGAAGCTGACATTAGTATACCCGTGTGTTACCATATCACCATCTCCATAAACCAAGAACACATCATAATACATCCTTAGTTATTTTTAAGTACTTAAGATTATCTTGACTGTCACCCAATGATTCATGCATGGATCTGACTAGTATTTCTTTGTGACACTCAGAGCGTACGATACATCAGTCGTTGTACATAATATAGCATACATGATAGATCCTATCACAGATGCATATGGTATCTTACTCATACAAATCCTCTCATCTTCTGTGCGTGCATAGACTTCGAAAGGTAAATCTCAATCTGCATGGGTATGAAACTTTTCTTAGATTGAGACATGCTAAACCGCTTTATCACTCTATTTATATGTAGACTGCGAAAGATTAAGCAACTATTTTGGTCTATCTTTATAGATCTTAATCCCGATGATATTGTTGCTTCTCCCTTGCTTTTCATGGAGAACGTTTTGGATAACCATAATTTATTTGACTGTAGAATGACACATTGTTTCCTATAAACAATATGTCATCGATATATAATACTAAGAATATGATTGCACTCCCACTAATCTTCTTGTACACACAAGGTATGTCAGGATTTTATGAGAAATTAAACTCTCTAATTGTCTCTTTAAAATGTATATTGCAACTCTTGGATGTCTATTTCAATTCATAAATGGATTTTTCAAGCTTATAAACTCCATTTCTAACAATATATATGAAACTCTCTGGCTATATCATATATACATCCTGAAATAGATTCTATTGAGGAAGACTATTTTCATATTCATCTATCATATTTCATAATTATAATGAGTTGTTATGGCCAAGAGTATCCGATTGGATTTAAGCATAGTTATTTGTAAGAAGGTCTTGTCATAGTCAATTTTTTGCCTTTGATGATAGTCTTTGGCCACTAATCTTGTTTTGTAAGTAATTATATTACCACCATATTAGTTTTCTTCTTGAAAATCCACTTGCACCCAATAGGCATGATACCTTCAAGTGGGTCTACCAAGTTTGAAACTTAGTTTTCATACGTGGAATCTATTTTTGACTTGATAGGTGTTAGCCACTTGTCCGTTTCTGAATTTTTTAGAACTTCTTCATAATCAGTAAGTTCTGCATCCTCATTGAGCAACACGTCATTCGATTCACCTATGTCCTACCAGATTTATGAAGAGATCGTGTCTCCATAGGTTTAATTGATAACTCATCATTATGAGTCATTGGTTGTGGTTTTTGACTAGTAAAGTGTCTCTTCTGTGTCTATTGGAGCTTCTTAAACTTCTTTAAACTCAACTTCACTTCAATTGTTTTCCTGCAAATGAAACTCTTTCTTTAGAAATATAGCATGCCTTAAAATAAACATCTTTTGTTCCAAAGGATGATAGAATTGGTAATCCCTAGTTTTCTTAGGGTAACCAATAAATAGATACTCATTAGATTTAACATCTAGGCGGCAAACAAAGGCGAATCGCTCGCCCCCAGCGCTCCCGCCAACCCGTCCAAGGGCCAACACGGAGGAGGTAAATCACGGGGGCTACTAGTCCGGATGCTGTGGCTAGCACGTGGGAAGGGGGGCATCATTAGACTTAACATCTAGTGTATACATGAGATCGGCTTTGATTGCAACTGACGCTTGATAGAATAATAATTATTTTGTAACCTCGTTTTTTCAAATGAATTATAGATAATGATGTAGAAAATTCTATAAATGCATAAAAGCCGCCGCTTGTAGAAAATTCGATAAATGCATAAAAGCCGACTCTATGTTTAAACGAAAGGAGTTTTATTTACCAAAATAAAAGTGAATATCTAATACCAGTTAAATAATTATTTAAATAGATTTAAAATGTTAAGAATCTTAACCGAAAAAAAATTCTAATAAAAAATAAGAAAATCTTAATAGACTTAAAGTCCTAAAATCTTAAATGGATTCAAAATTCTAAAATACAAATGACAAAAATAATTCTAAAAAAAATAAAATTTCAGGAGCTCTTGCATCAGACGCCTGGGGCATGATTGTAAAAACAATGTGTCTCTCTCTTTTTTTATTTTTATGTTTGAGAATGCATTTCAGTTAGGGCTGTAAAATTGAAATATTCATAAGTCATTTGAGGTTATGTGAAAAGTTTTATCTATCTTGAACCTTAATTTTTTTTCCCATTTAAAACACATCGAAAACAATGACAACGGAAAGAATTTCAGCCTCATCTTTTATATATACCTGCCCAGTGTTTCCCTTCTCATCTCCACCTCCCTCTCTCCTTCCTCATCTTCATGCTTGCCACCATGCTGTTCCAGTTCTTTCTCCCCTCTCAACTCCTCCTCCTCCTCGTCCCCTTCCTCTTCCTCCTCATCCACTTCCACCGCCGGACACAATCCAGGAAGTCACACACCCATCTCCTACCCCCATCTCCACCAACCCTACCGGTCATTGGCAACCTCCACCAGCTCAAAGGCTCCGTCCCGCACCGCATCCTCCAAGATCTCTCCACCAAGTACGGTCCCGTCATGCTCCTCCACGTCGGTAGCGTCCCCACTGTCATCGTCTCCTCGCCGTCCGCCGCTGAAGAGGTGTTGAAGTCCCGCGACGTCACCTTCGCCAGCCGCCCCCACACCACCTTGACCCACCGCCTTTTCTACGGCAACCAGGACCTGATCTTCAGCAAGTACGACGAGCAGTGGCGCCAACTCCGCCGCATCGCCACCGTCCACCTACTCAGCCACACACGAGTGCTCTCCTTTCGACCGGCCAGGCAAACAGAGGTCGCCCTTCTTGTTGCCGACATCCGCTCAGCCGCCGCCGCTTCCCGCCCTGTCAACCTCAGCGACGTCATCATCGGGTTCACCAGCAACTTAATCTGCAGAGTGGCGTTCGGGCGGACGTACAGCGAGGAGAAAGGCGGAGTGAACAAAATGAGCAAGCTATTTGAGGAGATCACAGCGCTGTTGTTGGCGTTCCCGTTGCGAGACCACATTCCATGGCTGGGTTGGATCGATCGACTCAACGGATTCGATTACAAGGTCAAAAAGGTCGCTCTCGAGTTTGACGCTTTCATCGAGAGAGTCATTCAAGAGCACATTAACATGAGAAATAGCAACGAAGGCACTCATAAAAATGTAGATTTGGTTGATATTTTGCTCTCTCTGGGGGATGCCGATAGCTCCGTTTCTCTCAGCCAAGAGAACATTAAGGGCCTCATCTTCGTATGTTCTTTCCCCCTAATTTTTAATTCGATTAATCAATCTTTCATCTTTAATTAAAAACACGTCAATTAATATTTGGAATTAGCAGGACATTTTTACTGGAGCACAGATACAGCATACGCGACCATGGAATGGGTCATGACGGAGCTCATACGCCATCCAAATGCGATGCGTAGAGTGCAAGAGGAGATTCGAGGAGTCGTCGGAGCTGAAGCCAAAGAAGAGATAATTGGAGAGGAGAAATTGGAAGAGATGAAGTATCTGAGGGCAGTGATCATGGAGGCTCTGAGGCTGCATCCTGTTATACCAATACTGCTTCCGCGAGAGGCGTCGATGGATACGCAGCTGCAGGGCTATCACATCCCCAAGGGCACGAGGGTGTTGGTCAATGCGTGGGCCTTAGCTAAGGATCCCGAGCTGTGGGATAAGCCCGAGGAGTTTTGTCCAGAGCGGTTCTGGAACACTAGTGCTTTTGATTTCAAGGGAAAAGACTTCCGGTACTTGCCGTTCGGAGCTGGTCGGAGAGTGTGCCCTGGCATTGGATTTGCCGAGGTCACCATGGAGCTTGTCTTGGCCAATTTACTGCTTCATTTCGACTGGGAGTTGCCTGATGGCATGAGAGCAGAGGAGCTGGATGCGGATGAAGCGCATGCAATTGTGGTTCACAGGAAATCCAAACTTGTTCTTGTGCCAAAGCCTCATCAACACTAGCTAGCTAGGTAGCAAGCTACGTATACATCTTAATTACCATGAATCAGTAGTAGTACACCAATAACTGCTAGATCATGGTTATGAAGTGACCCACTGCATGGGGCACTTCGATCGACATGATCTTGCTAACTCGTTGTATTTGAATTCCGCTTCGCAATATCATTTACGAGCAGATCTACTGATATAGTTAAATTCCATTCTGCGTGCGAGTCCAATTTAGAAATGGTTTGTGTTTGTGTTTTTTAATATTTCCAAACTCATTAGAGAATTAAAAAAAATACACGAAGAAGTACTAGAATAAAAAAGGATTCACAAGACGGGAGGGAATCTACTTCTAACATGGATGGAGTATTTAATTATTAGATATCAAATTCTGACAGATCCGTCAATAAAATAAAATAAAATAGTACAATACTCTTAACTTTGGTCCAACATGATGTTTGACTAAAGAACTTATTGACAGATTCGTCAATAAAATAAAATAAAATAAAATAGTACAATACTCTTAACTTTGGTCCAACATGATGTTTGACTAAAGAACTTTCGTTCAATCGGGTGGTATTGACTAGAAGCAAAAGGTAGAACCGATGACCTTTTATCATATCAGGATTTTATCCTCATATATAATTGATGACTCTCGAACCTATGACTCCGAAATAAACATCCCGAAACAAACGGCCAGGCGTCTTACCATCCGATCTAACTCGTGGGGGCAAGTGGTGGTATTGACTAGAGAACTTTGATATCGTGTCACGATGCAAAAAAAAAAGTTAGATAATGTTTTGACGCATAAATTAGTGTTTCATGTGAAATGAATTAATGATTAATATGTGAGCGTTATCATTTTGATATTTGAGAGTCAAAACTTATAAAATTAGTATATCTATTTTCTTTTTTATGTGCTAGTAATTTTCATGATTTATTTTTTTCTATTAATTTTGAGACGGATTGAAAAAGAGTTGAGACAAATGAATCGATTGTTTTTTTGCCATCTCTAATGCATAAAATAATGACTTGAAGGCAATAGAACACAACCATTTACTAGATCCACTTTTGACCAATAACTAATTGGTAGCCGCAACTAATATAATTGCGGTCGTAACTATTTCATAGACTCACTTACTAGAAATAAGACCTATTGTTAATTTAAAATATCATTATGAATATTTTTTTTAATAATATTTCTAAAAAAGGATTATTTTTAAAATAAGATATCATATTTCATCACAAATTTTATAAATGTCATTAATTTGAGAAAACTCCCCAACATCAAAGTGGGCTTTGCATGCACTCCCCAATCGAAAATTTCTTTGCATGCACTCCCTGATGAGATTGACAAGATAGTTTTGTGTGTTATTTTTTTATCAGTATAAAAGACTATAAATTCAGTATAAATCGTAAAGATTTGAGTATAAATTGTTTGAGATTGAGTACTAATTTAATAAATTTGAGTATTATTTGAAAAAATTTGAGTATACATTGTTTCAGTATATAGTAAAAATTTCAGTATACATTATCAAAATTTAAATATCAATTGATTTAGATTGAGTATTATTTGAAAAAATTTGAGTATAAAATTTAGAAATTTGAGTATATGAGATTGTATCTACCACATCAAGATTTTCACATGAGGGATCGTCGAAATTTTATACTTAAATTTCTTAAATTAGTACTCAATCTCAAACAATTTATACTCAAATCTTTATAATGTATACTGAGTTTTCACTCTTTTATACTCACGACATCAAGATTTTTACATGAGGGGTCACCGAAATTTTGTACTCAAATTTCTTAAATTAGTACTTAATCTCAAACAATTTATACTCAAATATTTACAATGTATACTGAATTTTTATTTTTTTATACTCAATCTATTAGGGAGTGAAAGTAAAGAATTTATTAAATGAGGAGGGCATCCAAAGGTCATATTAGAATTGGAGAGTTTTCTCCAATTAATTGTTGTTTTAACGACAATATTTATCCGGCCACTCCCCGAGTGGCGACAGTGGTATTTAGTTGTTAGTACTATTTAGATGTGATTCTCTGGAAGTAGAGGATAATGGAAGAAATATTATTATAATATTATCTAGAGAATGTAAGTGTATTTAGTATATATGGACGAATTTATAACGATTAATTGTGTTATAGTTACAGTGTTCTTCGATGTGTAATCACATTGTTGTGGAGCATGCATTTGGATTCTGTTTAGGAAGGAATCGATGTAGATGGTTCGTCATCAGAGTTCAACCCATAAGGATGATGATAAAAGGGGAAGAGCTCCTGTCCTACGAGGTCAACACGAGCATTAATGAAAATACGTCGGAGATTGTCCAGCGGAGCCCATTCCGACGCTCAAGTCAGTACGAGAGTCGTTAAGAGAGAAAGAATTAAAGGAGAAGTGTGAGTCAGATAAGCGTAACCCTCTTACCTGGGGGGTTGGAGTACCTTTTATACATGAGGCGGCAGTCACACGTGTCCCCACGTTCTTCTCCACGTCCCCTCAATTGTCAGTTACTGGATAATGCTTATAACGGTCATTGCAGCAATTAAATTCGGTCTGTTGCGATAATTAAGGCTTTAATGGCCGCATACTATATATGGGTCATGATTATCCCATAATTATTGGTGGTAATTATCCACAGATCCGAAGAAAGGGGACGGTTACTTGAGGTTGGATCATAAGATAGGATGATCCTTGGGTCCGCTACCCCGATGTGATCTCGGGTATATGTCTTTTTGGGGTGATCTCAAGAGTAGGCATGCCCAAGGTGGTGTCGGGAGTCTACCATCCCGAGGGAGTCTCAGAAAGAGAGTCACTCAAACTCAGTGGCTCTTGCTACATAGCTTCTTCAGTCCATGTGTCAACCACGGGGTGCTCAACCCCATCACAAGCCCCTCCCTTCAAGTCTAATCGAAGGAAGTGTGACTGACAAAATTAGACTAGTGGTGTAACGAAGAAACTATGTTGTGGAGGGTCTATACACCCATTACTACTTCATTGGCGGTGCATCGGACCCGAGGAATCGAAACCTTTGCCCCTGGGTTCGAGGCAATCCCTTTTTGAATTAGTCTTCTAAAAAGCTTTCTGTGACTTTCGAGGTATAGCAATGATAGCTGTCCATGGCCCTTTAAAAACGCATGGGGTCTCTTAATGGCGACAAGGTGGTCTAACGAATGTAGCCTCGCCACGTACTCTGCCATTCTCTGCGCAGCAATATCCCGCTGATACGCGCCGCAGGGCCATATGAAGCGACAACCGTAAAGGAGGGCGGTGCCTCGAGATGCACAGTTAGCGTCATTGACGTGTCGTGCTCCCATTGCTCACATGAGGGTAGGTTCTTTCAATAAAAGCTGGTGCAACGACACCCTTCCGCCTTCTTGCCTTATCTGCTTTCAACCTCCTCGTTCACCTTCTGCTAATCCCACCGTTGCATCCCCTCCCAGTGTAAGTCTTCTTCTGTTAACTCCCTTCATTCACCATCATGAGTCCAGTAGAGAAGAAGAAGAAGACCCGAGGTGAGAGCGAAGATCCCTCCGAGGAACAGACCTATCACCCCGAGTGGTATGATACCATCTCTTATAGGGTTAAGTTCGAAACGCTCCAAGCCTCCTGTGAGAAGTACGGCATCCCGACGGACTTAGAGGTGGATGTTTTTGCGTTAGGTCAATCACCCGTAGAACCTCCTGTAGGTTTCTATACTTTCTTCCTAGGACAGGTAGAGTTAGGGCTTCGTTTCCCTATTCCTCCCTTCTTCATGAGTATTGCTACTTACTTTGACATTCCTCTTCACCAACTGGCTCCAAACGCCTTTGCTCAGATGTGCGGGGCATTTGTCCTCTTTAAACTTTTTGATATCCCATTGACTCCCGGATTTTCCATTTCTTTTTCGTTCCGATTGGCTCGCGAGAGGCGTTTAGGTTTACAGTCTGCACTGACCATAAGTTGCTAGGGAGTCTTCCCTCCTCCCACAAGGGATGGAAGGAACGTTTTTTCTTTATTCGACTCTCCCAGTGTCCCTTCAACCCTAGTCGTTGGATGGAGAGTCTGCCACCCATCCCGGACCTCGGCAACTTCCAACAGGACGCAGGATACCAGAGGGCTAGGGGTGTCCTGGCCGAGATGGAGTTCCAAGCCTCAATCTGGTACACTACGAGGAACTCCTTTACAGGGCTGACCTCAGCCCGAAAGACACAAGCCTTAGCCCCAGTTTTCGTAAGTTCTCCTTTTTGGTAAATATCCTTGTTAATTCTAACTGATATCCTTTCGTCTTTATTTTGCAGACGACATAATGCTCTCCTGAGCTATTAACCGGCTCTTGAAGCGGGAGAATGACAATGAGTAAGCTCTGGTTCCCGCTCCAGTTCCTTCCGTCCTGGTGGGTATCCCGGGCGAGGGCTTCGAGGAGGCGACCGAACAGTCCTAAGACCAGGAAGCCTCAAAGACGCCCAAGGGTTCCCGGGCGGTTGAGCTACTCGCTAAGCCTGAAGGGGATTCCCCCTCCTCCCCCATCAATACAGGGGATAGGGAGACCATGTCTGCGCTTCCCGCCAAGCAATCGGTACCCAAGACAACCGAGAAGAAGCAGCGGAAACGGCTTGCCTAGAAGCCGGCCCCCTTGAAGAATCCTCGGAGCTCCCGCCCACTGTTGATGAGGAGGACGTGGTGCCTCTGTCCAAGAGCATTTGGAAGACACCCTCCTCTCCTTTTGGGATCTCCACCAATCTGGTCGCCCCTGATCCAGCCGCTTCGACTGATACCTCAGCTGCTCGCGAGGCAAGGAGGTGTTGCCTGGTGTGCCTCGCTACCACCGGAAGGCCCCGGTGGCAAAGAAAGTGGCGGCCAAAGGCACCCTATCAGTCCAAATAAAGGCCCTCCCCTCCGAAAGCCATGGACAGCAGGCGGCGTCCAACTCGGAGGAAGACGTCCCCGACCCTAGAAACATCCCCGACCCATCGACTCAGGTTGTAGAGGAACTCCTTCCCCCTCCTGCTCAGCTGAAGAGGTTGGTCGGGTCAGCCTGGTCTCTGGGCATGCTACACTAGTCTCTGTTGACGGTATTGCTTTTTAACTTTCTCCTCTCTTTTTTACACACTCTAACGGTCACTCTTCCATATTGCAGGTCGCTTCTAACTGTGCTGCTACAAGCCTCTTGTTATGCTCCCGAGGGGTTACCGAAGACCTCCTCCGGCGAGTGGTGGCATCAGAAGTGACCTGCAATATGGAAGAGTGACAGTTAGAGTTGAAGGATCGATGTAGGCGTGCAGAGGGGGGGGGGGTGAATGCACTTTCTTTGATCGTTTTGATCTCTACAAAGTTGTTAGCGCAGCGGAAATAATATGTAAAAGAAATAACAATGCTAACAATACCAGATTTTAGTTGGTATCCACCCCGGTCGGATGACTAATCCAACAATCCGTCGGTGGATCAAACCCCGGATAACCTCCGGCTAGAACTCGTCGCTCCTTGTGGGTGGAGAAACCTCGCCACAACACCAGGGACACTTCCTGAGTATACAAGACTACTAACTTGCCCTATCCAAGCAAGTTTTGTCCAGAAAGAAAGGAGGAAACGAGCCCCTTCAAATAGGGCTCGAATCTAAAACAGCCGCTTACCAGTCGACTGCCCCTGGGGCAGTCGACTGGTCCCACTCAGATTTGACCGTTACAGTACAACGTTCAAATCTTGCCAGCCTGTTCCAGCCTACACCAGTCGACTGCCCAAATGCCAGTCGACTGGTATACTCCTAAGCCTAGGTTTTCACTCCGAGTACAAGTCTCTCTCGCACTCAAACCCTCCCGGCTTAACCCCTGAGTACAATCCCACATACTCAGACCCTCACAACCCAGTTGACTCTTCATCAGCAGCCTTGACTGTTGCCTTCACGCCCTCTTCATCTTCGGCCCTCGTCCCTCGGATGCGCACGCAAGCCTCCAGCTTGCTTCCATGCCACCCTTCACGTACGCCTCGAAGTCCGCGTCCCTCGGCTCATCATCCCTGCTATCCAATGGTCCCTTGGATGCGCACGTAAGCCTCCAGCTTACCTCCATACCATCCTTCATCTGAAGACGTCAACCAAGTCCATGCGTACCTGTACACCTCCACACTCATGTACACATGTGAGAACAACACGAACCCTAACTTGACCATATTGTCCACACATCAAAATATCATGATTCTCCAGATCATCTCAGGGCCAATTGCTCCAACAATCTCCCCCTTTTTGATGTGTGACAATACGTTAAGTTAGGTAAACATATAGCAATGATAATAGCAAAAGCAATTGAAATTCAAGCATATCACACAAGAGGCTACCTCCCCCTTAACTTATGCTTTCTCCCAAATTTCAACCCTTATTGCTAATCCTAAGGTAGAATTAAATTCTCCCAACTTAACTCTAAAGTCACAACCAAACTTAAGTTAAGTTTCAACCAAAACCTAACTTAACACTCAAGTTCTCCCCCTTTGACACCATCAAAAGATTGCCCCAAGCAACCCCACCCTAGGTGCCAAATAGAACTTAACCAGATTTCTAAAAACCCCCTCAGAAATCACAAAAACTCATTCTGCCCACACTACTAGTCAATTGCCCCCAGGGCAGTCGACTGATACGCAGTATTTCAGAATTTCAGCCGAAATTCAGAAATGAATAAAAAATTCTAGAAAATATGGAAAAATGTGAAACTTTGCAAGCACGATTGTTAAGGTATTCTCTACCCTAGAAAAATTTGGTTCATGAAAAACATCAACCGTGCTTGACTTTTGGTACAAATTCAAAACTCCTTAATTAGTAACACTTCTTGTATCAATATTGACTTCTAATTATGGTATCATTTGTTTGCCACTATTTATCACTTCCACTTGATATGTAAAAAGATTCCCAAACTTCTCTTTTGCATAGAGACATTTGCATTTTGACAAGATTTCCTCCTTATTTTCTCTTGAGTCTAAAAGACCATTCCTTTTATATATAGGAAATCATTATTTGATTTTCAACTAAACAATGTTAAATAAAATAATACTATACAAATTTCACATCATATCATGAACATATATAGAATGATCATAAAAGAAACCGAAATGTTTTAGCAATAGATTAGCACTTAAAGACAAACATTATCAAAACAAGACAGGATCTTAATAAGGTAGCATAAAGAAAATGCATAATACATGGAGTCATAAGTCAACAAATAAACATCCCAATAACACCTAGGGCCAACAGGCCGGAAGTCATCCAAATCAGTACATCAGAGAATAAAGCGTTTGAGAGGTCTATAAAATATCAGGCCAAAACACTCTCAACACTACAACCCAACAACTACATCAGCTGATCAGAAATACATGTGGTCATTACCATCTGGAGGAGGAGGAGGAGGAGGAGGTGCCTGATAAGCTAAGTCCCACCGCTGCATCATTGCGAACATGTTGTCCTGGCGACTGATAATCCCATCAACTTTTTCTTCAAGCCGCTGCTCCGTCTGCCGAAGGTGATGTACATCCTCACGAGTGGTATGCACATCCTCCTGGAGCTGATGGACATCTACCTGAAGTGTGTGCACATCAGATCACATCTGGGTGTACTCCGCGCGTGTGACAAGCTCACCTGGCTCCTCATCTGCCTCAGGGATCTCCGGGCGCTCCCTCCAAGCAAAAACTCCCTGTCTAGACTCAATCCCTGCTAAGGACAATTGGCGAGTGCCAATTTGATCATAGTCCTTTGACAAGTGTCTGACCTGACCAACAGTGACTCGAATACCAAAACGGAGCTGAAAGAACTCAGTCAACATATGGCAAAAAGGCATGTATATCTTCCCATTCACACTCTGGGAAAAGTGACAAATGGATGCAAACACATGTAATGACACATCTATATCCAGCCGCCTCTCAAGAGCATACATCATCACCAAGTGAGGCACCCGGATCCTTGCCCTCCCCTTAGTGACAATGGGTAGGAGACACTCTACCACAATCTTGTACAGAACATGGCTGGATGGACTCATGGGTTTTGCATCGAAAGTACGCTCAGATTCATGTCTACGCCTTCTGAAGTAGTGGACATGAATCTGATCAATAGTTACACCTGGGAATTCAAGTGGTTCAACAACGTTTGGAAAATAGGTATTGGGATTGTTCGAGGCCCGACATTCTAGAAAACTGGCTAAAACCATGGGTGTGAAAGGAATGGTGACGCCCTTTACCCTTGACTCATAAACTCTAGTGTCTTGGTCAAGACAAGTCAAGTTTGCAAAGAATTCCTTGCACAGATCAAGATTAACATCATGTTGACAATAGACAAGTTGCTCTATGCCGAAATGAGTAATCATCTCAATAATATGAGGTGCCTTATCTTCAAAATATGCTTTATTGAGATACCGACAGGGTAGTTGGACAAATTCATTTTCCTCGAATCTCTTTTTGCATTCTAAACTTCTAAACCTAGACTCTTCTGGGCCTTGTGGACTTGGTCGGGATGATCCTTCAACCCTTGACCTTTTAAACACAGCCCTAATGAACCAAGTATGCATGCACACCAAGAAACCACCCCCCCCCCCCCCCCAAAAGAGAAAATATCAAGGAAAACATACACAAAACAACATATTAGTATCAATGCAAAACCTAAATGGAGAAATGAACCTTAAACACCATACCTCTTCGCCCTTTGCATTGTGAGATTTGGAAATCGCGTGGGTTGAGTTGACTTGAAGAGGGGTTTTTTACTAACCCTAGAAGTAGATCGGAGTTAGAGAAGGCCTTAGGGAAGATTTTAAGGCTTGAGAGGAGTTTAGGACGCAAGGGGAGTCGAGAGGAGGAGAAAATCGTCGGTAGAAGTGAGCCAAAACCCTAGATTTTGCTTTCCCGGCACGCTTCTCTTTTTATAAAACCCGCGAACCAGTCGACTGCCCCTGGGGCAATTGACTGGGCAACAATGTAATTACATTCTGTGAGGTTTTCCAGTCGACTGGCTTCAAGCCAGTCGACTGGTATCTGATGTTCTGAATTTCAGTTTCTCAGCCCGAATTTCAGAAATGTCTAGCTAATTCCACAAATTCCTAAAAATTCTGAAATCTCGTGGGGATATTTGTGGATCCTATATTTACTTGGGAAAAATATAATTTTAGTCAATGTCATTCCAAATCCCAAGTTTGGTACAAACTCCGAGTTTCACAAGAAAATATCATAAAACTCTTCCCAAAAGTTCTAGTTTGGACCTTACCTTGATGCTACTTTCCATAATCATCCATAATCCATTCATAGCATCAAGTTATATCGTATTTAGGCATTGAAATCGATTTGTCTCAAGTAAAATCCTAATTTCACCTTTTTCTTCATAATTCTCCCTTAAGTGTGCCAACTCTCTAGGATTAAGACTACCCTTAGTCTTTTAAACCTCTTGGCACACCTTATAGTTCTTTTTCAATCTCCTAGAAGTAAACCACCTGAGATCCATTGACCATGGAACTCGTCTTGACTCCTAGAGCTTCTTTCCCTAATTACCTCCCTATGTAACTCCTTTACAAAAGCAAGACCACACCGGTGCTCTTCCGGTGCTTCTTGACTTTCCACCATTACTCTCTTAATTCGATAGACCTTTTCTTTGGTCAATTTCTTTTCTTTCCCTTTAAATCACTTTTCCTTGCCATTTTTAACTCTTTCTCTACCATAGTTATAGGGTATCCTTGAATATGATACTTTGTCAACATTAGCCCTCCTAGAATGGTATCCTAGACCTGGCCTACCATTTCTAAGAGATTGATCATTTTGTATTCCTCTTGATTCCTTGGATCTCCTAATGAGTCTATCTAGGTTCTTCTCCAATTTATCAAGTTTGGCTTTTAGAACTTGATTTTCCTTTTCCAAACTCCTAACCTTAGGGCCACTAGATCTAATTTGATCATCTCTAGGATTACCTATTTTTCTAGGCATATTTCTCCCTTTCTCAGATTTTATACCTTGGTTCTTATTCCTAGAGTTCCTGGATTTATCATGAAACATAGAATTGTTGGTGTTTTGACATATAAAATTGTTTCTACTTCTATCATGATATTTAAAATCAAAAACATGCATAGGCACACAATTATTAATTCTATCATTCAAACAAGCATTTTGAGCATTCATTGAAAAGCTTGAAGCATGAGTAGAGTTAGAAGGTACCTTCCTTACCCTTGGCGCTCCCCCTTGATAAGTGCTTCTTTTTCTTTCTTCTTTCTCCCATTTTCTAAGGTGCTCCATCTTCTTGAGCTCTCCATTTCTTGGACATTTTGTATGATAGTGCCCGAGCTCCCCGCATGTGAAACACCGAATTCTCGTTCTTTTATTTTGAACTTCCTCATTCCTGCAACCCACATTAGATTTAAATTGAATTGATTTGGGGTTAGGAATTACCTCCTTTTTACCTAGTGGACACTTGTCCTTGTAGTGCCCCTTTTTATTACAACCAAAGCATACGATATGCCCTTTTGACTTAGCTTTGGTGGAGGCATACATCTTTTCTTGCTCTTGGATGATCGAGGGTCTCTCCTCCCCCTCAACATTTGAATTTGTCATTTCTTCTTCTTCTTCGAATGGAATGGGTGCTTCTCCACTCACTTCTTCCACTCTTCTTGACAATTCAACTTCTTCTTTATCTTTTTTAATACTTGAGTCAATTTCCTCAATCCCTTCCACTCTTAGAGTTGATGTAGGGTTCTTATGAATTTCTTCCAACTTGTTCCATATTTCGAATGCATTTGAATATTTCCCTACATCACTCAAAATGTGGTTAGGCAACATATTAATCAAAATATTTATTACCTTCTCATTGGCCCTAGCTTGGTCTTGTTGCTCCTTAGTCCAATACCTAGGGCGAAGCCTTTTTCCATGCTTGTCCTTGGGGATTTCAAATGGGTCTTCAATAGTCATCCTACACTCCCAATCCATCCCGAGCTACATCTTCATTCTATCTCTCCAATAATTGAAATTTCCATGCTCGTATGATGGTGGTGAGTTGATATCGTCACCCAATTTGTCTTCCATGACCCCTTCTCCTCTAGCGAGTGCTCCCTCGGCGGTTAGTCCGATCAAGAGCGGTCCTTCGCTTTGATACCAACTGAAGGATCAATGTAGGCGTGCAGAGGGGGGGGGGTGTAACGACCCGAAAAATTCTCTTAATATTTTCTTTGAAATATTAAGCATGTCTAGATAATTTTCCGAAGGGCCTAGATATATTAGTACGAACCTTAGCCTAAAACCCATGGTTTTCTCATTTAAATTGAGAAACTAAGTACTAAAGGGTCTTATAGGGGCTTTCTAGTGCCATTATTATGGGTGGTTTTACGTAGAATTTAATATAAAAATAGATGGATTTTAATGAAAAATATTAACATAATTATGGAGGAATTTTTAATGAATTTTCGAAAATAATAGGAAATAAATTAAAAATAAAATAGAAAATTAGTGCATGCACCAAGGATTGAACCTTGGACCTCTTATACAACCAAGCATGCACTAACCAATTCACCTAGCAAGGGAGTGCTATGAGGGAATGAAGTGGATCATAGTTAAGGCTTGGGAAAGATGAAGAGTCACCAAGAGAAGAGACATCATGACTCTTCATTTACCCATTTTAAATTTGTATAAAGGTGGCAAGGAAGTTACAACTTCCCTTCTCCTCTTCATTTTCTTCTTCCTCCCCTTCTAGCCGAAACTTCAAGCCCTCTTCTCCCTTGGAAAAAAATTCACATAAGCCCCATCTTGAAGATCTAAGGCCCCCTACAAGGATACAAGGACTAAGGAGAGTTTGGAGACAAGGAGGTTCTCTTGTTATCTTTTATTCGAAGTTTGTAAGCAAGATCAAGAAAGGTAAATCCCTCTCACCTGTGGTATGATAGCTTTCAAAGTTATATGTCATGATCTAAGTCTTATTGGCATGATATGTTGGAAAAAAAAATCCATGAAAAGGGCTCATGAAGGTTTCGGCCAAGGTATATTTTGGGCTAGAAATCATGTTAAAGACTTGATTTATATTTGCAAATGGTTACCTATGATAGGTGAAGTATAAAAGCATGATGTTTGAAGTTTTAGGGCACCCTAAGAACCCCTTAGGGTTTCGGCCACTTTCAAGATTAGACCTAGGTTTAATCTTCAATTCTCCAAGCATGCTTAGTATGTCTTGCTATGATATAGTATGGATGAAAGTAGTGAGTTGTATAAATTTTCTATGGGTTTGTTACCTTTATAGGTTTCGGCCAAGTTATGTACTAGGGCTAAGGCTTAGTGTTAAGTCCAATCAAGGGTTAAATTGGTCTTCCATGGTATGATATGCAAGGTATAGGATGTTAATCTTAACCTAGGAAAATTTTCTATGAATTTAGATCTCCTTCAAGTTTCGGCCAAGACCCCAAACTTAGGGTTTGGTTTGGGTTCGGGTCTCAAGAATGCATGTTATAAGTTACCATGATGCTAGTACATTTTTATGCATGATGTAAGGGCCTCCATGTGACCAAAATCCTAGTTTATGTGTTATATAACATGACTTTGTATGGTTGATGTTAGGTTATGTTTTAATCATGAATATTTAGATCATATGCCATGAATACATGTAATTGATGTAGAAGTAGGCTATGATAAATATAATGATGCATGAATATTGATAAATGCTTATAATGGATTTATGATTCATGAAGATATATACATGTTTTATGATGAATGCTATGAACCCTAGTAGTAGGTGTTAGGTTTATATGTAGCTTATCATCCATGTCTTATGATGAATACTAGGATTATGCATGCTAGATGAAATGTATCATGTATGAGGTGTATGTTTATTATGTATCATGATCATGCAAGCTTGATGAACCCGGATAAGGTTATGACTAGAACCATGATTATGCATGTATGTCCTATTATATGAATAAAGAATGATAAGTGTGAATGAAGGTGATGGTTATGCCTTAAGTATGAATGATAAGTATGAATGATGAAGGCATGACGATGATATGAAATAAGTATGAATGATAAGTATGAATGACAAGTATGAATGATGAAGCATGCATGTTTATTTTTATGTATGAGGCTTGTACCGGACCGAAGTAAGGGTCCAAGGGATGGACACCTTAAGAACGTCCTGGTTCTGGACTACCGAAGCTGTCCACGGTTCTGACACTACCGAAGCTGTGCAACAGGGATGGGCACCTTAAGAACGCCCCGGTTCTAGGACTACCGACTATGTTGTCCTTACCCTAGTAGGTTGAGGCTAGCTACCTCATATTTACTTAGGGATGCGCGCTTATGATGTATGTATGTGGTACAAGCTGGGGACCCCAATGATGTTATGTTTATGTTAAAGCATTTAAAAGTATGATTTCAAAACTAAGCATCTTTATGTAGTAAATGCATTAGACTCATTCATACATCCATGTTATGCATCGCGCCAAGGTAAGTATATTTTATGCTTGTGTTTATGCTCATATTTCATGTTATGTATAAGTATGCCTTATGTTCATGTATGCTAAGAATTATGTTATGATAAGTATGTCTTATGTTCATGTATGTTAGGAATTATGCCAAGTATAAGTATGTCTCATGTCATGTATGTATGTTTTATGCTCATGTATGTTAAGATTTATGCCATGTTAAGTAGGTTGTAGATCTATGGTGATGTTAGGAATCATGCTATGTTAGTTGTTCATATGCTTATGACTTATGCCATGACTATGCTTATGTTTATGTTCGAAGTTACGCTATGTCAGATACTTGATATGTTTATGTTTAAGTGACGTATGGTTTTAGTGAGTAGGAAAGAGTTTTACTAAGCCTATGTGCTTATAGTTTTATTTTTCTCGTACCGCAGATCAAGCAAGAGGCTATTAAGGGAAGCCGCAGGAGAGGCAGATGCATGTGTGTGTGTAGCAGTGACTTGGCAAAAGATTCTTATATTCTCACATAATGCATGTCTTGGGTGTAAAAATGTTTTCTTAAATTTTATGCTACGTTTTATGGTTATGATTAATGGGTGACTTAAGACTTATGATGCTACGTTTATGGATAAGTACATACTGCTTATGATAATTATGAATAAGTCATGGAATGGTTAAATTATGATATGATGCCATGTATAAATGTTCCATGTGTTTAGTTGCATGATTAAAAGCATGTTTAGAAAAAAAATGTTTCCGCTGCATTAAGATGTTTTTTTTATGCACATGTATGTTTAGCATAACGACGCCTATCTCGCCACACCAAGAGGTGTGGGAGAAAGGCGGGCGTTACAGGGGGGGGGGTGAATGCACTTTCTTTGATCGTTTTGATCTCTACAAAGTTGTTAGCGCAGCGGAAATAATATGTAAAAGAAATAACAATGCTAACAATACTAGATTTTAGTTGGTATCCACCCCGGTCGGGTGACTAATCCAACAATCCGTCGGTGGATCAAACCCCGGATAACCTCCGGCTAGAACTCATCGCTCCTTGTGGGTGGAGAAACCTCGCCACAACACCAGGGACACTTCCTGAGTATACAAGACTACTAACTTATCCTATCCAAACAAGTTTCGTCCAGAAAGAAAGGAGGAAACGAGCCCCTTCAAATAGGGCTCGAATCTGAAACAGCCGCTTACCAGTCGACTGCCCCTGGGGCAGTCGACTGGTGGGGTAGTCGACTGGTCCCACTCAGATTTGACTGTTACAGTACAACGTTCAAATCTTGCCAGCCTGTTCCAACCTACACCAGTCGACTGCCCAAATGTCAGTCGACTGGTATACTCCTAAGCCTAGGTTTTCACTCCGAGTACAAGTCTCTCTCGCACTCAAACCCTCCCGGCTTAACCCCTGAGTACAATCCCATATACTCAGACCCTCACAACCCAGTTAACTCTTCACCAGCAGCCTTGACTGTTGCCTTCACGTCCTCTTCATCTTCGGCCCTCGTCCCTCAGATGCGCACGCAAGCCTCCAGCTTGCTTCCATGCCACCCTTCACGTACGCCTCGAAGTCCGCGTCCCTCGGCTCATCATCCCTGCTATCCAATGGTCCCTTGGATGTGCACGTAAGCCTCCAGCTTACCTCCATGCCATCCTTCACCTGAAGACGTCAACCAAGTCCATGCGTACCTGTACACCTGCACACTCATGTACACATGTGAGAACAACACGAACCCTAACTTGACCATATTGCCCACACATCAAAATATAATGATCCTCTAGATCATCTCAGGGCCGATTGCCCCAACACGAGTATGTTCCTTCTGGTTTCGTCATCACTGTGTTCCTTCTGGTGCTTTGATTTATCTTCCCACAGACGGTGCCAAACTTGTTCCTGAAGGAATCGATGCAGACGACCCATCACCAGAGTTCAGTCCACAAGGATCATGATGAGAGGGGAAGAGCTCCTGCCCTGCGAGATCAACACGAGCGTTAATTGGAACACACCGGGGATTGTCCGGCGGAGCCCACTTCGACGTCCAAGTCAGTACTAGAGTTGTTAAGAGAGAAAGAATTAAGGTGAAGTGTGAGTCAGATGAGCGTAACCCTCTTATTTGAGGGGTTGAAGTACCTTTTATACCTGAGGCGGCAGTTACACGTGTCCCCACGTTTTTCTCCACGTCCCCTCAATTGTCGTTTATTGGATAATCCTTGTAACAATCTTTGCATCAATTAAATCCGACCCGTTGCAATAATTAAGGTTTTGTGAATAAGATAAATCTATATAATTAGTTGTAAATACTAACGCTTACCATTCTAAACATATATTAATTAAATAAAATACCTCATTTTCTAATTCCTACCTATTATAATAAATTATCAATTTACACCCTAAAATAATAACAAAATTAATTGTTCTAACATATATTGAAACATGTAAAAGGACTACAAAATAAAAATATATACCTGAAATGAAATACACGTCTTGGAGAAAGCAGCAACTGCAGTAACCTACAAGAGTAAAGAATAAATCTAATTAATAAAAATTATTACAAAATTAGATTAATTATTCAAGTGTATCAAGGCAACGACGGCGACACAGTGACTACACGCCAACAATGGCTCTGCTAACCAATGCACAGCTAGCTGTACGTGTTAGTTATATGAGAGAAGTGTCCTAAGGCAATCGCCTTATGATTGTAATCATTTACTTTAATAAATGAATATTCACTATTTGAGTATACATGTTCGTGTATTTGATTGAGATCTTAAACTCATTTACTGAATGTCCGCAATACAATTCACAGCATGAGAGAATTTGTGATGAATTCACAACTAATAATTATCTCTACATGTGCAATTGTGAAGTATTGAAATTGTCCCTAGTCGATGAATTGATAAATACGGACACTATCAATTCTGTTGAGACTAGCATGGGTTATTCTCTAATCAGCTGATTCTCACTGGCTGGTGACATTGGGATGTCCGGAGATAAACATGAATGTTAGTTAAGGGAACTAGTTCATTGGAGTACTGGCTGTAAAACTTCATATGGTAATCTACATATAGATATGTCAATGAAGTTCTTATTGCAGCTTAAGTGCGAAGTTCCTTTGACTTGCGGTGTTCAAGTCATCTTGGTCATGAAGACTTATACTTTGATATCTTAAGCAAGCATCTCTAAGGAGGTGTGGACCCAGGATGATTAGGTATAAGCCGAAGTGCCCGAAGATGTTTGAACAACCTACAAAGGATTCACCACTCCTTGCGAGGAGATGTATACTCAAGGCCTATCGTCGAATTGTTACTCGAAGCCTCTGGCCAGAGCATCACATGTTCCGAGTATGAATCTCTCAGAAACATGAGAGTAATTAGAATCCGTTGGACGAGAAAGACATTACTTGGGCTAGGTGTGACGTAGTCAGCCTAGTGGTGACTGACACACATAGACCGTGTCCTGAACCAAGTAGGTATAAGATGGTGAAGGGAATGAGGCACGATTCATTAAAGCTGCTGAAGGGTTTCAGAATTATTTCTGAGGTCAACCGTTGATCTTTCGATTAATTGGGGATCATGATGTACTACTAGGTGCCACTCATGATCGTTCTATAATTGGTTGATTATAGACGGCCAACATAAATCGAAAGCCTATTTAGTCACACGCACTACGAGTGATCCGAGGGATTTAAAACGAGTTGAAAATTGGATTTTCCGATCAAGAGAGATAAGTCGAATCTGAATTTTTCAGAGACGCATCGGAAGCATAAAATGGCTAAGTCTTTTGAAGACTTATTGGACGAATTAAATGAGTTTAATTCGTATGGTTTTAGCTTGGGTTTGGCCGGCCAAAGAGGGTCCCCACCCTCTTTGTTTGGCCGGCCACAACAAAAGGGGAAAACCGAATTTTTGGTTCAAATTATAAAATAAACCGAGCGTGGTTTGTTTTATAAAATTATGGATAAAGAAATTTATATAAAGAAATTTATTTTTCATGGAAATTAAAATGAACCATGGATTGGTTTATTTTATTTTATAAAATCAATAATGGATTGATTTACCATGATAAAGAAATTTATATAAAGAAATTTCTTTCCATAAGAAAAGGGAGACATGGTTGTTTTTATCATAAATTAAATTATGATAAAAACTTGGCATGATGGAATAATTCATAGAAAAATTTATATGATAAATTTCTTATGAAAATTTATTCCATAAAAAGGAGACTTGGCGATTGAGAGGCTACTATATAAAGGAACCAAGGTAAGGCTTGGAAATTAATCTAAGAGATCTAGAAATAAGCTCTCTCTCTCTCTCCTTCTCTCCCTCTCCCTCCTCTAGTGCCGCCGGCCCTAAAAGGAGGACCCCTTTGTTGCCGTGAGCTTCATCCACCAAGTACCTGCCGATGAAGAAGAAGAAGCGGGCGCAACTTCTTCCTTCCTCTCGGAACCTTGATTCCGTTCTTCGTTTGGTGGTTAGTCTTCCCATCTCTCTCTTGGTATTCTTGTCGTGCCTTTGGAGAATCTAGTAGTTCTTGTCCGCACGAAACTCGTGGCTTTGCGATGTCATCCCGAAGAAAACTCGACGTGGACGCGAATAGAGGCGGAGCTTCCAAGGGACGCTTACGGTTGGATCTCGTCCCTTCCTTCGAGTTACGCGAGGTATTAAGTAAATTAGTTTACTTTCTGCAAAATTTTAATATATGATCATGTCTACACAATATAAGGTTGCATGCTTAGATGTGTTGTTAAATAATTTGGGAAATTATTTATGCTAAATCTTCCGCTGCACGTAATAAATTTTAAAATTACGAACCGACATCCATGTCAACATGGACCCGGTCCCAACAGTGGTATCAGAGTCGGTTAGTGTTCGACATAATCATATAATTGTTTTGCGGAAAACTATGTCATGATCTCAATTTTGGAAAATTTTCCAATTATGGAAACTTTCCAATTATGATAAATTTTAGATTTAGGAATTTCAAAGTTTGGAAATCCTCATGAAATTTCGCAAACTTTTGAAATATCCTAGTTTCTGAAATTTTATGATAATTGTGAAAACTTCCCATTTTTGGAAACTTTCCAATTTTGGAAATTTCCTATTTTGGAAATTTTCCAATTTTGGAAATATGTAAGTTTTCTTTGTACCAGAAACTTACAATTATTCTGAAAACCTATTATGGAAATCTCGCAATTTTGGGCACTTTCTTTCAAGAAAGTCTAGACAAATTTATGGATCATTAATTGACAATTAAATTCGAATTGGTTTTAAATTATTAACAAAATTCTTTACTTTGGGGAGTGCCTCGGGGAGCCACCCAAATTAAAGTTAGTTGTTGTAATTTAATTTCCTATTTTGAATAAAATTGTCATGTTTAATTTGGCTACGCCTCGGGGAGCGGGCCAAATTAGATTTACAACAAATTTCTTTTCTTTGGGTATCTGAGCCTCGGGGAGCCACCCAAAGAAAATAATTTGTTGTAATTAATTAGTCCATAAATAAAATATGTAATCAAATCTTGGAAATTTTGAGGTGATTCTCAAACGATAATTTCCTTATTTGATTTAAGAGGTGATGCTCTTACATATTGTTGTCTCCAAAATTAATTAGGAAAATTGTTTCCTATAGAGTTTTCTTAAATAAGATTTTCATGAAAATAATATGTGGTTGAATTAAGGGAATCTGTCTCTTAATTTAATAAGATTTGATTTAGAGAAATCAAAGTCTTAAACATATTATTTCCGAAATTGATTATGACAATTTAGGAAATTGTTTCCCAAAACAATTCCTTGAATAAAGTATGAAATTAGAATTAGGAAATCCGGTTCCTAATTCAATTAATGAGACTTGATAAATTAAGTCACATACATACTTTATTAAGGAAATCGTTAGTACATGACATAATTATATGTCATGAATGTGCTTAAAAGAAAAGGATGAGACCCAAAACCCCTTACAAAATATTAAGGCCAACACCTTCCATTAATATGGTTAGAATCGGAGTTTTGTTTCTCGTTTGGGTTGATGGACACATCCATGCCCGGCTTGAACCTGACATGTTCAAACCATGGTATTAGTTTATGATTAATATAGTTGGAGTCAGAGGTCAATCCTTAGTTTTGGTTGTTGGACACATCCAAGCCTGACTAAACGGTTGAATGAGCTCCAACCATATTAAAACTATTTCTTGATTAATGGGTCAGCCTTAAGCTTGGAGCATCGATTTGTTGTGCCACAGCCAAGGTCGATGTAAAGAGAGGTGCAGTTGGGTGCTATGTATATTGTTGCATACTTGTTAATGAGTTAACAACCCAATGATTTATGCAAACATTCAATTAGTTGATAGCATAATGTGATAGTTACATATATGTGATATGTAATCGGTATAATTACCTACCTTCATAGCTAAGAATAACTTGATGGCCACAGCCATGGTTGTTCTTATCTATGGTTGGATATCAACCTATTTGGAGATGTTCCTACGATCTCCCGAATTGATAAAAAGGGTTATTCAATTCGAAAAATAAATAGGATTTAATGAATGTATATTGATGCATTCTTTATCATTCTCATCACTCACTTGATCTGAATTTACGTTCCATTTTGGACACCAATAAGTTAACTAAGGACAAAAGGATTGAAAAAGCACCAAAAGGCACTTGCCATCATTGTGGCAAGGAGGGCTACTGGCGAAGAAACTGCAAGGTTCATCTTGAGTCCTTGAAGAAGAAGGCATCCGATGCCCCATCCTCTTCAGGCATCTTCGTTATTGAATGTCACTCTATTTCCTCAACACCTGGGTACTTGATACTGGGTGTAGCTCACATATATGTAATGACATACAGGGGCTAAGGAATAGAAGAAGACTCGTCAAGGGAGAAGCGAATCTGCGAGTTGGAAATGGAGCAAAGATTGCTGCTGTTGCCATCGGAACATATTTGCTAAAGCTCCCTACTGGACTTGTCTTAGAGTTGGATAATTGTTATTTTGTTCCTTCGTTAACAAAGAACATTGTATCTATTACATGCTTGAATGAAAAGGGTTATCATTTAACTTTTAGTAACAATTGTTGTTACATAACTTTAAATGGTGTTTTTTATGGGACCGGAACTTTGTGCAATGGTATCTACACGTTAGATTTATCCGGTGACATTTTCAATATCGAAGTTAGCAACAAACGTGCTCGAATAGATAATCAAATAGACTTCTATACGTGACATTGTCGTCTTGGCCATGTAAGTAAAAAAAACGCATGACCAAATTACACCGATGTGGGATTCTGGAATCATTTGAACCCGGCTCATTTGATACATGCGAATCATGCTTAAAAGGCAAGATGGCCAAATTACCCTTTTCCGGAAAAGATAAACCAGTGGGAGAATTGCTTAGTCTGATACATACTGATGTATGTGGACCAATGTCAACTCTTGCACAAGGAGGCTATAGCTACTTTATTACCTTTATCGATGATCACTCACGATTCGGGTATGTGTTCTTGATGAAACACAAATCTGAAGCTTTTGAGAAATTCAAAGAGTTCAGAAATGAAGTAGAGAAACAGCTTGGCAAAAGTATTAAGATACTTCGATCCGATCGGGGTGGTGAATACTTAAGTCAAGAGTTTCAAGATTATCTTAGGGACAATGGGATATTGTCTCAATGGACTCCGCCGTATACACCACAGCATAATGGTGTATCTGAGAGGCGTAACCGAACCTTGATGGACATGGTTAGATCATGATGAATCATGCAACTCTTCCAAAATCCTTTTGGGGCTATGCGCTCAAGACAGCTGTTTACTTGCTAAACAGAGTCCGACCAAGGTAGTCTCTACTACTCCATATGAGACGTGGAATAGTAAGAAACCTCACTTAACTCACCTTAAGATATGGGGTTGTCCTGCTTATGTGAAGCGGACTGTATCAGACAAATTGGATGCTAAGTCTGATAAATGTCTATTTATTGGATACCCTAAGGAAACAAAGGGTTACCAATTCTATCATCCCTTGGAACAAAAGGTGTTTGTTTCAAGGCATGCTGTATTTCTAGAAAAAGAATTTCTTTTACAAGAAAATAGTGGGAGTAGTATTGAACTTGAAGAAGTTCAAGAAAATCCAATAGACATTACAGAGACACCTAGTCTAAACCCACAACCAATAACTCATAATGATGAGCTATCAGTTGAACCTAAAACAACACCACTTCTTCGTAGGTCTGATAGGACACGCAATATTCCAGAGAGATACGGATTTCTTGTAAGTGAATCGAATGACGTGTTACTCATTAGCGATGACGAACCTATCAGTTATGATGATGTTATGAAAAGTTCAGAAAGGGACAAATGGCTTGAAGCCATGAAGTCGGAAATGGATTCCATGTACGAAAATCAAGTATGGGACTTGGTTAACCCACCTGAAGGGATTAAGCCCATAGGGTGCAAGTGGGTTTTCAAGAAGAAAACCGACATGGAAGGTAATGTTGTTACCTTTAAGGCTAGATTAGTGGCAAAGGATATCGTCAGAAACAAGGAATTGATTATGACAAAACCTATTCGCCAGTAGCTATGCTTAAATCCATTCGGATGCTCCTGGCCATAGCAGCTCATTATGATTATGAGATATGGAAAATGGATGTGAAAACAGCTTTCCTTAATGGAAACCTGCTTGAGGATGTATACATGATACAACCTGAAGGTTTCACATCGGTTGATAAAACCAAAATATGCAAGCTTCGACGATCCATATATGGACTGAAGCAAGCATCCAGGAGCTGGAACATCCGTTTTGATGAGACAATCAATGAGTTTGATTTCTCACAAAATCCTGACGAACCTTGTGTGTACAAGAAGGTTAGTGGGAGTGCAGTCGTATTCCTAGTATTATATGTCGATGACATATTACTTATAGGAAACGATATATCAGTCTTACAGTCGGTTAAAATTTGGTTGTCCAAAACTTTCTCCATGAAAGACCTGGGAGAAGCAACCTATATCCTTGGGATTAGAATCTATAGAGATAGATCAAAACGGTTGCTTGGTCTTTCGCAGTCTACATATATAGACCGAGTGCTAAAAAGGTTTAGCATGTCGGAATCCAAGAAAGGTTACCTTCCCATCAGGCATGGGATCAACCTTTCAAAGTCTATGTGTCCGCGCACAGAAGACGAGAGGATTTGCATGAATAAGATTCCTTATGCATCTGCGATAGGATCTATCATGTATGCTATGTTATGTACTAGGCCCGATGTATCGTATGCTCTGAGCGTCACAAGCAGATACCAGTCTGATCCAGGAATGGATCATTGGGCGGCTGTCAAGACAATCCTTAAGTACTTAAAAAGAACTAAGGATGTGTTCCTAATATATGGAGAAGGAGATATGATAATACGTGGGTATACAGATGCCAGTTTCCAGACAGATAATGATGATTCCAAATCTCAGTCCGGATACGTATTTATTTTAAATGGAGGCGCAATAAGTTGGAAGAGTTCCAAACAAGACACTGTAGCGGATTCTACCACGGAAGCGGAATATATTGCGGCATCGGAAGCAGCAAAAGAAGCAGTCTGGATCAAGAAGTTTGTCTCAGAACTTGGTGTGGTTCCAACCATTGATGAAGCAATACTGGTTTACTGCGACAACAATGGAGCTATTGCACAAGCAAAGGAACCAAGGTCTCATCAGCGATCCAAACATATGCTTCGCCGCTATCATCTGATCAGAGAGATTATAAGTAGGAATGATATACAAATTGAGAAAATTCCCATTGAAAGGAATTTAGCGGATCCTTTAACTAAGGCCTTGCCTCAAAGCAAGTTTGAGGGTCATGTTAGAGCCTGTGGTATTGGATACCGTAGCGATTGGCTTTAGGCCAAGTGAGAGTTTGTTAGTTATATGAGAGAAGTGTCCTAAGGCAAATCGCCTTATAATTGTAATCATTTACTTTAATAAATGAATATTCACTATTTGAGTATACATGTTCGTGTATTTGATTGCGATCTTAAACTCATTTACTGAATGTCCGCAATACAATTCACAGCATGAGAGAATTTGTGATGAATTCACAACTAATGATTATTTCTACATGTGCAATTGTGAAGTATTGAAATTGTCCCTAGTCGATGAATTGATAAATACGGACACTATCAATTCTGTTGAGACTAGCATGGGTTATTCTCTAATCTGCTGATTCTCACTGGCTGGTGACATTGGGATGTCCGGAGATAAACATGAATGCTAGTTAAGGGAACTAGTTCATTGGAGTGACTGGCTGTAAAACTTCATATGGTAATCTACATATAGATATGTCAATGAAGTTCTTACTGCAGCTTAAGTGCGATGTTCCTTTGACTTGCGGTGTTCAAATCATCTTGGTCATGAAGACTTATACTTTGACATCTTAAGCAAGCATCTCCAAGGAGGTGTGGACCCAGGATGATTGGGTATAAGCCGAAGTGCCCGAAGATGTTTGAACAGCCTACAAAGGATTCACCACTCCTTGCGAGGAGATGTATACCCAAGGCCTATCGTCGGATTGTTACTCGAAGCCTCTGGCCAGAGCATCACATGTTCCGAGTATGAATCTCTCAGAAACATGAGAGTAATTAGAATCCGTTGGACGAGAAAGACATTACTTGGGCTAGGTGTGACGTAGTCAGCCTAGTGGTGACTGACACACATAGACCGTGTCCTGAACCAAGTGGGTATAAGATGGTGAAGGGAATGAGACACGATTCATTAAAGCTGCTGAAGGGTTTCAGAATTATTTCTGAGGTCAACCGTTGATCTTTCGATTAATTGGGGATCATGATGTACTACTAGGTGCCACTCATGATCATTCTATAATTGGTTGATTATAGACGGCCAACATAAATCGAAAGCCTATTTAGTCACACGCACTACGAGTGATCCGAGAGATTTAAAACGAGTTGAAAATTGGATTTTCCGATCAAGAGAGATAAGTCGAATCTGAATTTTTCAGAGACGCATCGGAAGCATAAAATGGCTAAGTCATTTGAAGACTTATTGGACGAATTAAATGAGTTTTATTCGTATGATTTTAGCTTGGGTTTGGCCGGCCAAAGAGGGTCCCCACCCTCTTTGTTTGACCGGCCACAACAAAAGGAGAAAACCGAATTTTTGGTTCAAATTATAAAATAAACCGAGCGTGGTTTGTTTTATAAAATTATGGATAAAGAAATTTATATAAAGAAATTTATTTTACATGAAAATTAAAATGAACCATGGATTGGTTTATTTTATTTTATAAAATCAATAATGGATTGATTTACCATGATAAAGAAATTTATATAAAGAAATTTATATAAAGAAATTTCTTTCCATAAGAAAAGGGAGACATGGTTGTTTTTATCATAAATTAAATTATGATAAAAACTTGGCATGATGGAATAATTCATAGAAAAATTTATATGATAAATTTCTTATGAAAATTTATTCCATAAAACGGAGACTTGGCGATTGAGAGACTACTATATAAAGGAACCAAGGTAAGGCTTGGAAATTAATCTAAGAGATCTAGAAATAAGCTCTCTCTCTCTCTCCTTCTCTTCCTCTCCCTCCTCTAGTGCCGCCGACCCTAAAAGGAGGACCCCTTTGTTGCCGTGAGCTTCATCCACCAAGCAGCTGCCGAAGAAGAAGAAGAAGCGGGCGCAACTCCTTCCTTCCTCCCGGAATCTTGATTCCGTTCTTCGTTTGGTGGTTAGTCTTCCCATCTCTCTCTTGGTATTCTTATCGTGCCTTTGGAGAATCTAGTAGTTCTTGTCGGCACGAAACTCGTGGCTTTGCGAAGTCATCCCGAAGAAAACTCGGCGTGGACGCGAATAGAGGCGGAGCTTCCAAGGGACGCTTACGGTTGGATCTCGTCCCTTCCTTCGAGTTACGCGAGGTATTAAGTAAATTAGTTTACTTTCTGCAAAATTTTAATATATGATCATGTCTACACAATATAAGGTTGCATGCTTAGATGTGTGGTTAAATAATTTGGGAAATTATTTATGCTAAATCTTCCACTGCACGTAATAAATTTTAAAATTACGAATCCGCATCCATGTCAACATGCACCCGGTCCCAACAGTACGATCACGGCAAGCCAAAAAGGCCAAGGAGGCTCAAACCGCCAGCGACCACGGTCGAGGCAGCCCCGGCTGCGCCTGCTGGGCCGCCGCAGCGCCTGCTGTGCCGTCGTAGTGCTTGCTGTGCCGTCGTGGCCACTTGCAACCACTGCCCCAGGTGCGGCCGCTTGCGGCCCCAGCCCCGACCCCGATCTAGCCGCGCTTGCCACGGGCGAGGTAGCTGTAGTAGCCAGCGACCCCTGTCGAGCCGCCCAAGCGACCTGCCCACCACGCCGCCGCTGCCGCCGCCACCGAGGAGAAGAAGATGTACCACCGACGAGGAGGAGATCGCGGCGCCTTCGAGGAGAGAATCATCGCGCCTTCGAGGAGAGAAGTCGTTGGGGAGCGAGAAATCGAACCGTGCCCTAATTTTAATAAGATTCCGTCGAAAGTTTCCGAAGGAATCGTGATTCCGTCGGAGATTTCCGACGGAATTGTGATTCCGTCGAAAATATCTCCACATGGTAAATAAATCGGCGCCAATCCTAAAAAATTGGCGCCAACCCTAATTCTCCATGATTATCGACGGAACTGTTATTCCGTCGGTACTCATCGACGGAACTGTTATTCCATCGGTGTTCACGGACGGAACCAACGTGAATCCGTCGGAAATATCTCCATGTGGCAAAAAAAATTTACGCCAACCCTAAAAAATAGGCGGTAACCCTAATTCTCCACGCTTACCGACGGAATCACTGTTTCCATTGGTAATCACTGACAGAACGATTATTCCATCGATGAACACCGATGGAATCACCTTTTCTGTCGGTGATCACCGACGGAAACGGGGATTTCGTCGGTGTTGACAGAGGTAACCGTTGTTTCCGTCGGTGATTACCTACGGAAAAGGTGCTTCCGTCGGTAATTCCATTAAGTCGGGATTTTCGACAGAAAATATTTCCTTGGGTAATTAACGACGGAATTATAATTCTGTCGATATTCCCTTAATCCACGTGTCCACTTGTCTAATTGCCGATGGAGTAACGCTATACCTAAATTTACCGACAAAATTATAATTCCGTCGGTAATTACCAATGGAATATAAATTCCGTCGGTAATTATTGACGTAATAAATGTTCCGTCGGTAATTCCGTTGGTGATCGCAGTATTTCTTGTAGTGGAAGACTCGACCAAAACCAAGAGAAGAAGCTAAAACCAAGGCGGAGCTTCCAAGAATACTCCTAAGGTACCATTAGTTAATGGTATTTCCTTTAAACATGATAAAATGCATTCTAGAGATAAATTCTGTCATTTTAATGCTATTTATTATGAGAATAGGAGGCATGAAATACCTAAGGAGAACTCTAGGACTACCAAATCTAAGGATAGGAAACAACTTAGGACATCAAATGGTAGACCTACAAAAATCAAGGCCAAGAAGAAAAATCTCTTAGGAAATATTAGAACATCAAAATTAGAAGATATAATGATTGAAAATCAAATTTTGAGGTCAAACTTTAAAAAATTAGAAAAGTCCCTTAAAGAATTGAAAATTTATTTAAGGGATCAAAAAGTTAAAACCTAGGTTTAGAAAAACTATGACCCTCTAGGGTCAAGAGAGGTTTAGGATACAAACCTAAGGCCAAAGAGAATGAGTCATCCTATTATAGTGATCCATATATTTATGGAACAAAATCTAGGTCTAAGAGTCAAGTCAAAGTCATAAGGGAGGCTACCCCTAAAGTTGACCAAGACAAGACCAACATGACTAAGGCTTCGGAGAAGCCTAGAAAAGTTATTAGGAAGGTATCAAGGGAAGTCATCCCTAGTGAATATCCAGAATACCCAAGGGGCACCAATAGGTTTTGGGTTCCTAAGAGTATGTTCGCTACACCCTAGATGAGTTTGGAGAGTGTCAACTCTAATTGGAAGGGTAATTAACTCAACCTTAATGTAGTTGGTACTTTGGGACATTTTCAAGGAATGGTTAACCTTGAAAATGAGAAGTTTCACTATTTACTCTTGAGGAGTAAAATTGTGCCAAACTATATTTTTGGAAGATTGAACTTGATAAAATTTGTACAACTAGGATAGAATCCAAAGATATGCCAAGTTGGGAGTTTTGGCATTACCTTGGAAAAATTAGGAGCAAAATGAGGATTATCAATGGCTTAGCGATGAGTTATTGATACTTAAATAAAAAATCTAGATATTTTCTTTTATGCTAAAATACCATGATTTGTATGCCCAATCATATGTATTGACATCATAATTCATCATTTATATCTTATTTTTATGAAAATATCATATATCATGTCATATATGCATCATTTAGTTAAAATGATTTTTACTTTTTGTAAAATTTTCATATGATGCATGCAATGATCATTATCATGCATGGATTAAGTTTGTAAAATTAAGGACATTGACATTAATTGACATCCTAGGTGGATAATCAAATTTATAATGTCTAGGTAGAAATATATGAACCCTAGATTAGGGAGAACCAATTTGTATATCTCACAAAATCATAAGTTAACTTTGTTAGATCATGACCGGCAAGCTAGAGGGGGGTGAATAGCTTTTTCCCGATTCTTCTTCCTATGATGATAGAGTGCGCAAGCGGAAACAAATGAATAAACTAAAAACAAACGCTAACACCAACCTTTGCGTGGTTCGGAGATGACGCTCCTACTCCACGGCTGTCCGTAAGGTGGACGATCCCTTGATCCTTCGGTGGATTACTCCCCGGATGCCCTCCGACTAGCTCGTGTAGCTCCTTGTGGGTGGAGAAACCTCGCCACAAACCCGGACACACTTCTGAGCACCAAAGACTACTAATGAGCTCTAACCAAGCTCATTTCGTCAAGAGCTCCCAGCCCAAACCGAGTTCTATTAAATAGAACTCAAAGCTGAAACCAGCCGCTACTAGTCGACTGCCTTCAGGGCAGTCGACTGATCTAACTCGAATTCGACCGTTGCAAGCCCAACGTTCGAATTCTGGCTGCTACCAGTCGACTGCCCCATAGCAGTCGACTGATTTTTCTGCCCCTTTTATTAGTCGACTGCCTGGGGCCTAGTCGACTGCTATCTAGGTTTTTCCCTTCCCGAGTACAATTTCTCTCAGCACTCGACCCCTCACAACTCAGCTGACTCTTCACCAGCAGCCTCGATCTGTTGCCTTCACGCCCTCTTCGTCTTCGACCCTCGTCCCTCAGATGCGCACACAAGCCTCCAGCTTGCCTCTATGCCATCCTTCACGCACGCCTCGAAGTCCGCACCCCTTGGCTCATCGTCCCTGCTATCCATGGTCCCTCCGGTGCACACAAGCCCATGACTTGCCTCCATGCCACCCTTCACGGTATTCGAAGCCGCCCAGCTAAGTCCATGTGTATCCTGCAAGACATGCACACTCCAATATACATATCAAAACACAAGGGTAAGCTAACTTAAACCCTTTGCCCAAACATCAAAACACATGGTCACTCCGGACCATAGATTGACCTAAGAATCTCTCCCTTTTTGATGTTTGGCAATCCGTTTAAGTTAGGGAAAACAAATAGCAAAAATAATGCTAACAACCATTTGGACTTACGTTGCCAAGGCTCCACCTTAGACTTACACTGCCAATGCATATGCAATGCAAACAATCATGGATCCTATCCCAAGGCATTCCCATACCTAACCTTCCCAAGTTAGGAATTTTTACCAAACCGGGACCTCTCCAAGGCTCCCTCTACATTGGACTTACAAAGGTTTTTTAAGAACCTCTCCAAGGTTCCCCTTACGCCAAGAATGGAGCAATCATGCTCCCCTTTTTCCGAAGCTCCCCCTAAACCTAGGGTTTCTTGAAAAGGCGTGTTTGATTTCCCAATTTAAACCCAACACTTCTCCCCCTTTGCCATACATAAAAAAGACTCCAACAATTTCCCTCTTATTGGACTCTTTAACCCCTAATGATCATAAACACAGTGTACTAACCCCCCATAGGGTTCCACACTTGTTTTATATCATTAAGACACTCTCCAATTGCTGAAACTCATTTTTCAGCCTTTACCAGTCAACTGGGATAGTTACCAGTCGACTAGCACGCTGAAAACTAATTTTTCAGCCTTCTGAACCCAAATTCAGAAATGCATCAGAAATTCTACAAGTCTCCAAAAATTCTCAAATTTTGTAGAGATGTTTGTGGTACCCATACCTACTTGGAAAAAATACACTCAAGAATGTATCTATCACTATTCCCAAGATTGACATAAAACCCAAAACTACATAAATAGTTCAATTAAACCTTGACATAAAGTTCTAATTTTGGTTTCCTCTTGATGTCTTTGCCCATACCAACCCACAATGCATCCCTAACATTGATTTATATTATATTTATAGATCAAAAACCATCTTTCATACAATATGACCCCAATGCCATCTTCTCATGCATGAAACTCAAATCCAACATGCCAAAACCCAAGAATTGAGACTCATATCCATCTCCAACTCTTTTGGCACACTCCATGGTCCACCTAGACCTCCTAGAGAAACACCTCCCGAGATCCATTTACCATGGATTCCAAAGACTTCTAGAGCTCCCTCTTGAACTCTTAGCCCTAGCCACCTCCCTAGGTGACTCAACAAACACTAGACCACACTGGTATACCCCCCGGTGACTCTTGGCCTACAACCTTGACCTTCTTAACCTTAGACACCTTGTCCTTGGTTAAGTCCTTCCTTTTGCTTTTAAATGACACCCCCTTGTCATTTTCGGACTCTCCCTTCTTGCCATAATTATATTCTACCCTATCATATTTCTTTCCATTGGCATTAGAGACCCTAGATCGGTATCCCAATCCCGATCTATCATTGTTGGGTTTTAGACCACCCAACACCATACCTAAACCCTTAGATCCAACCGCTAATCTTCCTAGGGGTTTCTCCAATTTATCAAGCCTTGCCCTCAAAGCTTGATTTTCCCTTTCTAGGCTTTTAACCCTAGAATCCACATGCCCACCTTGGACATTTATAGACCTACCCATCTTCCTAGGCATATGTCTCTCCTTCTTGGGATTCATGCCTTGATCCTTAGGTACATAGGTCTTGAGTTTATCATGATGCATGACCTTTCTAGGATTTGGATTTACCTTGTTAACCCTATTCCTATCATTATACCTAAATCCATGATTATGCACAAGCAAGTATTTTTCACTATTTCTAGCATACATAGATGAATCTGACACATGCTTAACTTTAGAGATTACCTCCCTTACCTTTGAAGCTCCCCCTTGATGCGAGCTTCTTTTCTTTTCCTTCTTCTCCCATCTTCTCAAGTGCTCCATTTTCTTGAGCTCTCCTTTTCTCGGACACTTGGTATGATAGTGCCCTAGTTTCCCACATGTAAAGCATCTAATATGCTTCTTATCTTTCTTTACTCCATCCCTACAACTCATGTTAGTCTTCAAATTATTTGAATCGAGTTTAGGACTTACCTCCTTTTTTTTACCCAATGGACATTTATCCTTGTAGTGTCCCTTTTGATTACACCCAAAGCACATGATGTGATCCTTTGTCCTTGCTTTGGTGGAGGTAGGAGCTTCTTCTTGCTCCGATATTGAGGATGGTCTCTCCCCCTCAATTCTTGATGTGGATCCTTTTTCTTCTTCTCTTGATGAAGTGGATGATCTTTCACTTGATTGTGTCACTTCACTTGATGAGGTTGATAATTCTTTTTCTTTCTCCACTTCTTGGACCATTTGACTTGTCTCCTTGGACTCTTCCACTAATTGAGCTTGTATAGGATTTTTATGAAATTCTCCTATCTTGTTCCATAGCTCATATGCATTTTCGTATTTACCTACATCACTCAATACATTGTTAGGCAAAATGCTAAGTAAAATCGAAATTACCTTTTCATTTGCCTTTGATTGACTTTATTGCTCTTTATCCCAATATCTAGTTCGGAGCTTCTTCCCGTGCTTATCTCTTGGAATTTCGAAGGGCTCCTCTAGTACCATCATACACTCCCAATCCATTCCAAACCAAGTCTTCATTCTTGTCCTCCAATAGTCAAAATCTTCATGATCATAAGGAGGTGGAGTGTTGATATCATCACCCAACTTGTCTTCCATCATTATTTCCTCTAGCTTGTGCTCCTTTGGCGATTATTCCAATAAGAGCGGACCTTTGCTCTGATACTAGTTGTTAGATCGTGACCGGCAAGCTAGAGGGGGGTGACTAGCTTTTTCCTGATTCTTCTTCCTACGATGTTAATGTGCGCAAGTGGAAACAAATGAACAAACTAAAAACAAACGCTAACACTAACATTTACGTGGTTCGGAGATGACGCTCCTACTCCACGACTGTTCGTAAGGTGGACGATCCCTCGATCCTTCGGTGGATCACTCCCCGGATGCCCTCCGACTAGCTCGTGTAGCTCCTTGTGGGTGGAGAAACCTCGCCACAAACCCGGACACACTTCTGAGCACCAAAGATTACTAATGA
Organism: Boesenbergia rotunda; assembly: GCA_024364735.1. Classification (NCBI taxonomy): domain Eukaryota; kingdom Viridiplantae; phylum Streptophyta; class Magnoliopsida; order Zingiberales; family Zingiberaceae; genus Boesenbergia; species Boesenbergia rotunda. Next base: position 42,259 of record JAGFNQ010001213.1, on the reverse strand, counting down.
GCTCTAATCAAGCTCATTTCATCAAGAGCTCCCATCCCAAACCGAGTTCTTTTAAATAGAACTCAAATCTGAAACCAACCGCTACTAGTCGACTGCCTCTAGGGCAGTCGACTGATCTAACTCGAATTCGACCGTTGCAAGCCCAACGTTCAAATTCTGGCTGCTACCAGTCGACTGCCCCCATAGCAGTCGACTGATTTTTCTACCCCTTTTATCAGTCGACTGCCTGGGGCCCAATCGAGTGCTACCTAGGTTTTTCCCTTCCCGAGTACAATTTCTCTCAGCACTCGACCCCTAGGATTTCTCGAGTACATTCCCTCAGCACTCGACCCCTCACAACTCAGCTGACTCTTCACCAGCAGCCTCGATCTGTTGCCTTCACGCCCTCTTCGTCTTCGACCCTCGTCCCTCAGATGCGCACACAAGCCTCCAGCTTGCCTCCATGCCATCCTTCACGTACGCCTCGAAGTCCGCACCCCTCGGCTCATCGTCCCTGCTATCCATGGTCCCTCGAGTGCATACAAGCCCACGGCTTGCCTCAATGCCACCCTTCACGGTACCCGAAGCCGCCCAGCTAAGTCCTTGTGTATCCAGCAAGACTTGCACACTCCAATATACATATCAAAACACAAGGGTAAGCCTAACTTAAACCCTTTACCCAAACATCAAAACACATGGTCACTCCGGACCATATATTGACCCAACAATCTCTCCCTTTTTGATGTTTGACAATCCGTTTAAGTTAGGAAAAATAAATAGCAAAAATAATGCTAATAACCATTTGGACATATGTTGCCAAGGCTCCACCTTAAACTTACACTACCTTAGATTTCAAATTTTGAATTTTGAAATCTCATAACCTCAAGTTGAGATTTTCTAAAGGTTTAGGAACTAAAAAATCATTATTGGTGCAATGATAGAAGTTTAGAACATATTTTGAGGGAAAAGTCTTCCTTAAAAGCATGTGTTTTAATTTCTTTTTAGGATAATGAGAAGATGTAGATTGGGAATCTTCATCATGCTGAACGCTCAAGGTTGAACATGGGTTATAGTGAAAGGTATTTGACTTTCTTTGGATGCCTTTGAACATATGGACTCTTGGCGAGAGTTTTTGATGTGTGTCAAAGGGGAATAAATTGTAAAGCTAATATGGATTAGTCTAACTCAAATATATTGTCAACAAAAAGGGAGAGATTATTGGTGTAATCTTCTTTAGGTCAGGATTGACCTAGTTTGACTAGGCTCGGGTGAGCTTGAGTTTCGATATTTGAATATTGTGTAAGTCAAGTGGGTTAAGGTTGATTGTAGATTTGACAAGGTGAAGTTCAAATGGATGGGGGAGATCGCACGCTGGCACGAGAAAAGTCCTAGTGGGATTAGGTGAAGTCCAGGTGGATCGGGGAGATCGTACGTTGGCAAGGTGGAAGTCTACCGAGTGATTAGACCTAATTCGAGGGTTAGGCGAACCTAGTTGGGAATTGGGTTAAGTCCAAGTTGGGAACTTGGCATAAGAAAAGCCTTAGTTGGGAACTAGGCAAGGGAAAGTCCAAGTCGGTCAAAGGTTTGATCGGATACTTGGTGAGGATTTCCTAACAGGTCACGGTTGATCAGGGTTAGGCATGGGAATCCTAAAGTTGTGTTTCGGTGCCAATCGAACAAGTGATCGATTGGGCTACTATCTCGTGAGAATAGAAGGATCCTTAATCGATTGGGTGATCGATTAAGGGGTCTGCCAATAAATTGGGTGATCGATTAGTGTAGGATTATCATAAGAACAAAAGCATACTGAATCAATTGACCAATTGATTCAGCATTTTCTTAATTGATTGGTCAATTGATTAAGGAGGACCGTAATCGATTGGACAATCGATTATGACTGTATTGCACAAGAGCACATAAAGGCACTAAATCGATTCAGTAATCAATTGACTAATTGATTAATCTTCATAAACAAGCTGTTAAACGATTAGTCTAATGTGGTAATCGATTGGGTAAACCCTAGGTCGCGAGTATATAGGGTTTTTATGTAGGTTTGAAGCGAAATCACTTCGCAACTCTTCTCATCCTTCTTCACGTATTCTTGTGAGTTTCTTGGTGACAAGTGCTGTTGCATTTCCAAGCATCAAGAGGTGATTGCAAGTTAGAAGAAAGCAAGACTTAAGTAAAGAAATCATCATTATATAAATCTTGTAAGATTGTATTTATATTTTGCTTGTCATCTTGTTGTTTCTCATTGTAAGCTTATACGAGGCTTCTCCGCCTCAATAAAGGAAATCTTTCATAGTATATGAGAGAGTGAGAAAGAGTGAATCCTTGGATTAGTCAAATTAAGGAGGTAAATATCAAGTAAAATACGAGTATTAGCATTGCTCAAGTTTTCGCTATGATAAATCTTTATAGAGCAAAGATTGGAGCTAATCACCCCTCTCTAGCTCTCCTACCGATTCTAACACAATGTATATAAACAAAGCTTAGATGTATAATAGATTAGAAAGTGATTTTATCCAAGATGAATATTTTGCTGGAGTTGAAGACTTTGTGAACTTTAGTAAGAGTCATTCAGAATATATGAATGGTATTGAGTTACGATTTTCGTGTACTCATTGCAAATATAAAAATAAAACTTTCTACGATGAGAATATCATGAAAGTACATATATGTAAAATGATTTTGTTCCAAATTACTACAATTGTATTGTCACGGAGAGTCTTATTTATTTCATCCAATTGAAACTTCAATTGCTTCTTTCATCTGACACAATTGCTCTAGGGGAATCATTATCTAATGATAATGCAATACAATTAATGGTTCACGACGTTATAAATACAGTTGATCATTTCAATATAGATGAAATATCAACACTTGAAGTTTAACAACTATATGCCATGTTAAGGACCTAATGAAAGAGAAGTATGGAAAGACATTCTATATGGACATTTTCAACTATTAGCTACTACAAGGTTATTAAATTTTAAGGCAGAACATCATTTTTCAGAATGATGTTATGATGACATTTGTCAATTTATGTCAATGTTGCTCTTTGCTAATCACCTAATAATTGATAACTTCTACAATATAAAAAAATTAGTGAGGAATTAATGTTTGCTTGTAGAGAATATTGATTATTGCATAAACAACTACATGATATTTTGGAATAAAGACAGTGAACTGAGTGAATGTAGAATCTATACTCAAGCTCATTATAAGCATGGTAGTTGCATACCAAGGACGAAGAAAAAAAATATTATATGGAAAGTTATGTATTACTTCTCATTAACTGCTAGACTTCAACGCTTGTATGCATCTGCTACAATAGTAAGTCACGTGAGGTGGCATTATGAGCATGTACACGAAGGAGGTATAATGTGTCATCCTTATGACTCTCCTGTATGAAAATATCTTGATAAAATATTTTTCTCCTTTGCAATGGAACTACAATGACTTTTTATAGATGAATTTTAGCCATTTGGGACAGTCAAAACATTAATATTCATCTTCGCTAGTTCTACCATATAAGTCAATACTGTTCTGATTTAATTATTAGTATGAATGTATGTGCTATAATGTAATTATGCTGATATAGATATGTCCGATCTGTAGCTTCACCCGATGGGCAAACTAGGTCGCAGATTATTCGAGGTTGGTAAGTATCAGTGTTATTAGTAATTTCTATTACATATATTTTTTATTTATAACATATTTTTAATATTTTATTTTTTTATACAATTTTACTCCGGATGATAATCGGATAGCTACGTATTTAAAGTTGAAATTTAATGAACGAATGCACGCATCTAATACTACATGGAGAGCTAAATGATAAAAGTTTTTATTATGAGAATTTTTTTATAAGTAATTTTTATTATCAGACATTTTAACTTTTGTTATTTTTTTAAAATTTAATAAACATCTCATAAAATTTTCATTGGGGATGTCTTATAACTTCTAGTGCATTTGGTTGACGATTATCCTTAATAATCTTAGTTATACATCCAAGGTTATCAATAAAAATCTTGTTTGATTTTGATAATTAACGATTCCCAAGTAATGATCGATGCCCGACACCTCAGCAAAAGAGTCATGCAATCAGGAATCGAAAAACCTTAGAAAAGTAAGGGGGCGTTTGGTTTGTATTTTCCAGTCTGTTTTCTATTTTCATTTTCTATAGAAAATGCGGTTTTCTGGAAAACATGTTTGGTTTGTATTTTCCAGCTTTTTTTCTAGAAAAAAACATAGCGTTTTCTGGAAAACTGGAGAATGAAAAAAGTCATTTTCCAGAAAACGAGAAAATGCGATTTTCTGGAAAATGAAACAAACCAAACGCCCCCTAAGGTTTTTCTTTATTCCGGGGTTATGCAACTTTTTTTTTCCAAAATTATTCTCCAATATTTATATTTAAGACAAAAATAACCATTATAATTTATTAACTTTCGAAAGCGTTATTCACGACCGACATTGACAACGACGATCGGCAACCACCGCGGGCGGCCGGCGATTGACGACCGATGACGCCGTCGACGGTTGGCGATCGGCCACCGCCGGCGACCGACGACCACTGTCGACGGTCGGCGACCAACAACTAAATTAAAATATTTTTTATTTAATATTTTAATTAGATTTTTAATATATTAAATAGAGAAAAAAATAAATAAATTTAATTTAAATTTTAATAAAATCATCTCAACAAATTTTAAAGAGTAATATGGTAAAATATTATATTATGTTATAGACTATTACCTCTAAACAAACAAGATTTTATTTGATTATCTAGATTGAACCAAACAAATTTAATTTATGCTGCATTCCCCATTACCTTGGTTATGTGATTACTTAGTAATCACATAACTAAGATTATATACGATAACTTGAACCAAACACACTCCTATTATTTTTCAATCTTTTGAGAGCTAATCTAATCCAAAATTGATCGAAGTCATATTCTGTTTTGTAATCAATAGCCGGCAATAAGAGTGAATTTTTGTGTACCAGTGGCCGCTCTGAAGTTATGAAAGCTGGCACTTTCTTTTTATCGAGTCAAATCGCATGGTGTGCAAAGCCCGGTTGTGATCTTTCCATTTTAGGAAATAATCTTCTTCGCTCTCAAAACCCAACTGCGATCTTTCCGTTTTAGGAAAGTATCTTCCTCGCTCTCGGTGGTAGCGCGTTGGAACCCTAAAATCCCTATCGAGAGGAACAAGATGCGGCTTTTGACGAGTCTCACATGGCTTCTTTTACTCCGCCTCTCCTATCGAGCCTGCCTTATTCAAAATTACAGTTGACCTGATGAATGCTTGCATCTCTAGTCTGGATCACATGGGGGACCTGTCCCTGCCTCTTCCGCCCAGAAAAAGAGGCACGCTGCTTCTGTCAATCTTCTCGTAATCTCTTTCATCTTTATTTGAAATTTTCACTATCTATTGCATCGTGTATCCTTTGTTTCAGATTGGTTTATATAGTTGCCACACCATGCTATAGATCTTCCTAGTGGATGTTAACATCTTTTATCTATAGTTAATTATCCCAGATTACGACTCTGGGTTGATATCGACATCTAAAGAACATTAGGCGAGTATCTTTCTTTGCTCAAAAGTGTCCAACTTTCTCTTGCAACTTCTCATCTCGATGCAGCGTTTTTTCCCATTTACAATTCGCAACTCTTGATCCTCTATGACTTGTTTCTAAAACCGGATTCTGTTCAAACTTCTAGCTTGTTGTTCTCTGCCTCCTCAGCTGATCAACCTTTTATGGGCTACAGCGCCCTAAAATTCCTTTAACAAAAAACTAGTGGAAAAAGAAGACTCCAGGGGAGTTAAGTCTCTATCTATAGAATTTAACCAAAAACTCCTTAAATTATTCTCGTAAGAGCGGAAGAGATTGGCCATCTGATTCTAAGAACCTGCCGTCAGGGCATGGCTGAATTGACTAGCATATGATAGTATTGTTGTAATGACCATTGGTCGAATCTCAATAAAAATCATGTATAACTCTCTCCCATATATTGCTTAACTATAATTTCTTGATTTATCTCTTTATAAATGATTGTGAAATCAGTAATGTGAGGTGTCCTGGATCAATGTATGATCTTTTATTGCGATAACTCTAAGAACCTGCTCGACATTTATATTCTTGGTGAACAAGGACGGCTTTTGGTCCAGCTTCACTGGCCAGAATCTTCACGAGTTTCTTACTGACCCACAGTAATGAGAGATAGGTGCTTTAACCAAAGAAGTAAGTCTCTGTCTAGCGATTTGGACTATAAACTATTCCCATAATACCAGTAGGGATTAGCCATCTAATTCTGTAGAAAATTCCATCCAGTATATTTATACAACCACATTGTTGACCCAGAGTTCTAATAACCTTCTTGATATTCATATTCTTGGTGAACAAGGAAGGCTTTTGAGTCCAACTTCACTGGCCAAGAATCTTCAGGAGTTTCTTTCTGTTTGGTTGGACCGAAGTCATGGGAGTAAGGACAAGAAATCTTGTGAATTAGCTTAGGTTTTATAGCAGGAATCTTGGTTTTGATATTGTTTCTTGCATATAGATCTTCAGCTGGGTACAAATTAAGTTCAATGGGAGGCAGGAAAGGAAAAGATTTGATGTAGGAATGAGTTCATTGGATTGTAAGTGATGCCTACTACTGATGATAAAATATGCTACTTAATTTGTGTCCATTACTTATCTGTTATTCATTCTTTTCTTTTTCTTTTTATTGTCTTTAAAACATAGAAATGCATGTGCCCCTATGCTATGCAGATGCTCAATATTTGTTGGAACTTAAAGAGCTATCTATGTTCAAAGATGTGTTTTCCCTATCCAACTGCACCAGTTGTGGGTAAATGCACCAATTTCAAATATATTGGTATGTCTTTATGAAGATTGCTAAGGATCAAAATTGATTATTACTTATGATAAAAATTCAAGATGTTAGGAAATAGGTAAATTTAGTATTTATGATGTAACATTCCCTCGTGATTAAGAGAGTTATGCATGAATTATCCATGGAATAAAATTTCAAGATAGTGCAAGACAACCATTAGCTACGTTTTATGACTCAACTGATAGATCCAACAATGCACTGTTGTAGAAGGACAACTTTAGCATAAACAAGAAGACAGACTTTATGTCTCGTACTAAACTGATACAGTGTTAAAGTATTAATTAGGTTATTTTCAAAACTCAAACTCTCGAAAACTGGCCTACTGATGTCTCTTTCTATAAATGTTTTCCTGAGGAAATCACTTTGGGAAATGTAATCGAGCATCACTGCTCCATCATTTAGTCTTGTTGATGAAAACTTGTCTCTACTGATTTTCTTCAGATAATTCCGTATCTGACAAGCTGAAACAAGAATCCAATGACTGGCCACAAGCATTGTTGGCAATCGGCACATTTGGAAATAATAAATTGAAGGAAGAACCTCAGAAGGATGACCACCCTCAAGATCTACATTGCTCTGATGATTTAACTGATTTCACAGTTGAAGAGGTTAATAAACTACGACAAGAACTAAAAAAGCTACTCATGCGCAAGTCAAAGTCCAGGTCTTGTACGGGAGCAGATATAGTTGAAGAATATAAAGTAAACCTGCCATTGAACAGATTCCTAAATTGGCCATCAAGATTGGAAGTTGACAGAACTGCTAGTGCCAAATTTGAATCACTGGAGGATGAAAGCAACGGGGACCTCTCACCTAACACTACGATTGTACTACCCAAATTGAAAAATATGTTGTTGGGTGACCACAACAGGCGGGACGATGCACATCACAGGGTGTATGTGCATAGATCAGAAGAAGCCATCCTAGCTGTTGAAGGAGACCAGGTGGATAGAGCCTTCATTCAAGAAGAAAGCCACTAACAACTACAAAGAAGCCAAATGAGGTATATCCACCTTGGAGTACTTCAGGTACGAATACAAATCCTTCATAGACAGGAAGAAGGAACAATGGCGCTCGTGGTTTTCAGAGATAATCGATGGATAGGCGACTAAGCGATTCTTGCAACAATGGAAGTTGATCTTACAAAAGGAAGTCGGCTTGTTTATGTTATTCCAAATATTATGCTTACAATTGGCGATTTTTACAGAAATATTCAGGTCTCAATCCTCACTCGAGGGTATGAACAATGGAATAATGGTGAATCAAACTTACTCATTACCCGTGGACTGGTCGGAAGATTGTCAAATACGCCTAACGTAGGTTTTGCTTACGAAATATAAGGCATGGTTGATTATTTAACAAGCCGAGGTGTCAAAGCCCTCCCAGGAAGGCGAGTTTCAACAACTAATTTACAAGGGCGTCAATGGTTCATCCAACCAACCCGGGTTCAAATTCCTATGGAACCCATGGAGGTAAACACAAGGAACTTGATTGATGGAAGGATATCTTTAAGTTTCAGTAATTACAGAACCGCAAGAACAACATCTTTCCATAAAGAAAACTCGGATAATGAAAACGAGGAACAACTTCAAGCAATTGCAGTTCTAATACAACAAGATGATGGCGTTCTTTTTGACCGCCAAGATGATGGTGTCTTCATCGACCTACTTGATCCAGTAATAGTGAAGGACCAACGTTACTTGCACCTCGATGTACTGGTACATTTACTATCACCAAATGCTATTTTACCTAAACGATAAAGTTCAGGTGTTGCAGGATATGACCTGGCTGCCAGTGAAAATGACATTATACCAGCAAGAGGAAGGGAAATTATTCCTACAGGAGTACGAATGGAAATTCCGCAAGGGAGTTATGGACGAATTGCCCCTAGATCGGGACTAGCATACAGAAAAGGATTAGACATTGGTGCAGGAGTGATAGACTCAGACTACAGAGGTGAAATTCTTATTCTTGCATTCAATCATTCTGACACCGATATTACAATAACGCAGGGGGATTTCGTAGCCCAACTTATATTTGAAAGAATCCTCTTACCTGAGCTGCTCGTAGCAAGGCAGCTAGAAGAATCAAAGCGAGGGAACCAGGGATTTGGTTCTACATCTTCATCTAGTAATGAAGCCACACTAGAAATATCTATTAGCAAAAAGCAGCAACCTGCACTGACCAAGGCACTACTAGATATACTAATCCCAAGACCACAAGGAGATGAAGGGGAAACAGAAGAATTCATAGGCCAATACGAAAGACATACAATATCTGTTTTCACTGAACACTTGGAACAAGAAGAACCATTGAAAGACTATGCAGGAAATACAAGCCCAGGGGCCTTTGTACTCCAGTCCATGGACCCTACAATGGAAACTCTTGACTCTGAGGAGTTCTTTGATCAGATACAATATATGGCCTCCTTAACAACACCCTTCAATGAAGATCCAATTTGGGACGAGTACCCTTCCACTGAAGATGACTCCATTAATCCTTTCGCATCGAAAGGTGACGGGGATAAATTATTTCAGGATTCCAACAAAAGGTGGGACACTTTGGGAGAACCTAGCGGTAAGTATGACTATTATGTATCCTATGCAATACCGTAGCAGCCAGACTACTACTATACTTATAAGCCAAAAAATCCATCATGGGATGATGACGAAGATACTGAGCTTATTGCAACTGGCATGGAATATCCAATTTTAAGGCAACTCTCCCAAACCTCAGCTCCACAACAGGTATATTCATCTAGTACCACAGCAATTTCGCCATATAGACCACCGGCAGAGGCAGCAATGGGACCTCCTGGGTACCCGCCTGCAAGGGCAAACCCGGGACCCTCAATCCCACAACCAATTTATGAACAAAGACCGGCTAAAGGAAAGTTCAAAGGAGGAGTCAACAATGAAATGTGGAACCTCCCATCAGCACAGCAACAAGGAGGAGCAATGTTTGTAATCCTGGAACAATTGGGACTATTCGATGACACGTTCTCAAGATGGGAATCAATCACCAAAAATCATGTGGCAAGTCAAGCATTTACAGATACAAGAGATAAGATAGAATATATAGAAAACCTTCTCGGAGAAGTTGAAAAAATAACATGGGTACAATGGAGGATGCACTATCCTACTGAATATGATGCCCTCATCGGAACAGGAGAAGGACGAGAAGGAACCCAGAATATTCTCTCACAAATGAGAAGGGTATTCTCATCAGAAGATCCTGCTCAAGGCTCAACAACTATTCAAGATGCTGCCTACAGGGATCTAGAAAAACTTTCCTGTGATAATGTGAAGGATATTATCCAATACCTCAATGACTACCTAAAGCTAGCAGCAAAAACAGGAAGACTACAGGATAAAGTCAGCCTTTGATACAAAATATCCTGGGCTAAGTGTTGGGGTAATTCCTAGAATCTTATTTGCATATAAATTCTTGGAACAGGAATGCAAGGATGCAGCTTTTAAAAGGGCTCTGAAGAACCTGTCCTTTTGTAGCCAAATTCATATACCAGGCTACTATAAAGGACATGGAAGGAAGAAATATGGAATACGGCGTTCAAAAACTTATAAAGGTAAACCTCATGAATCACATGCAAGGATTGAAAAAAGAAAGCACCTCATGAGAAATAAAAAATGTAAGTGCTACCTATGTGGCCAAGAAGGGCATTTTGCAAAAGAATGTCCTAATGAAAAAAGGAACATCAAAAGGGTAGCTATCTTTGAACAACTAGACCTTCCAGAAGACTGTGATATATTATCAGTCCAAGAAGGGGAAGATCAAAGTGATGCAATATTTAGCATTTCCGAGGGAGAAGAAGATGATGAAGATCTCCAAAGGTCAGTCCAAACACTTAGACTAACTGATCATTATATATACATGCTTGGACAGATAGACGGAGGTTACAGACCTCAGGTAAAAGTGACAGAGGAACAATTAAACTGCGTACATGACTGGCAACACAATAAGCCAGTCTCTCCCCCTCAAACTACAGTTTGCACCTGTTGCAGAAGGGCTACAATGCAGAGAGCAAGAATACACTGTCCAAAGTGCTTATCGATAGCGTGCAATTTATGTGGACCATACTACTTCAATAAAGAAGTCCCAATAGCCCCATCAGCACTGGCTCAGTTTTTTCCCAAAAAATTAATCCAGGAGCAGCAGTATTATATTGCCTGGTGTGAAGGAGAAATTGAAAGGTTACAAAAAGAAGCCAGCTACTACAAAAACCAGTATGAATCCCTCCTGCTAGAAAAGGAGTTGGGCCAAGACCTACAAGAGTTAGGTCGAAACCTTCAAACATTAAATGAAGAAGAGGAAGAAGAGATAGCAAGCATGCTATTTGAGACTCATAAAGTCGCAACACAAGAAGCAAAAGGCCCAAGGTTAGTAAAAAACATGCTATACAATCTAACCGTGGAAATAGAAATTCCAGGTACTCCCAGGTTTTCATTAAAGGCTATCCTAGACACCGGGGCTACCACCTGTTGTGTGGACATGAAATCTGTACCCACTGAAGCCTTAGAAAAAAATACATTCATTGTAAGCTTCAGCGGAATTAATTCCCAACAAACAGCAGATATGAAGCTCAAGCCTGGAAGAATGTTTATTGGGGAAAATATTTTCAGGATTCCCTATACTTACAGTTTCCCTATGATCCTAGGAGATAATATTCAGATGATTATAGGATGCAATTTCATCAGAGCTATGCATGGAGGACTCCGGATTGAGGGCAATGTGGTAACTTTCTATAAAAATCTAACCACAATAAATACCTTACCATTTGTTGCAGCTGCAGCATTGGAAGAGCTAGATCTGGAAGAGGAGGAATATATCCAGATAAAGGAAATGGTAAATTATTCTGCAGGAACGACACAGCAACAATTTAAAGACAAATTTGGGCCACTCCTTCAAGAGCTAAAGGATCAAGGATATATTGGCAATAACCCTCTCCAACACTGGTCCAAAAATCAAATTGTCTGCCAACTAGACATTAAGAATCCTGATTTCATTATAGAAGACAGACCATTGAAGCATCTAACTCCAACACAAAAGGAAGCATTTTCAAAACATATCAAAGCACTACTGGAAATAGGAGTTATTCGACCCGGCACCAGCCGGCACAGAAAACTGTTCTTTTGAAGGAAGTAAGAACTTCGCTCTGATACCACAAAGGTTGGTGTGCAAAAAGTAAAGTGGAGTTATAAGAAAACTGCGGAGCGGAGGGATTGAGGGGGATCGGCTTTCTTTGAGGGGTTACAATGAACACTTAGCAAAGAAAGTCTTAAGAACTAGAAGAAAGAAGAAAGGAACACACAAATATATTAAGAAAGCATAGGCAAGGCTATTACAAACTAAATTCCCAAGTAGAGCTCAAGGGATGCTTGATGATGCTCTGCAAGGGCTGAGGATCGTTTCTTATATAGAGAAGGAGAACGATGCTGGGTGCTCATTGGGCCCCATCATCACATGCATTTCCTTTTCTTGATAAGAACGAATATTATGACTCACACACTATCAGCCGACAAGGCTGAGTCACAAACTTCTAATAATTCAGCCGATAAGGCTGAGTCACACACTATCAGCCGATAAGGCTGAGTTACAAACTTTAATAATTCAGCCAATAAGGCTGAGTCACACACTATCAACAGCTACTTTTGTACAATCTTGGGCCCATCACGTCCGTAACGTCTAAAGTCGGAAATTCTTCATTCTGTTGACGACATCTGTTATCATTGTAACCGCCTGTTCGTCAATCTGCTTGGTGACAGGGTACCAGTCCGACCACCAGTTGTCGGATGTGCTAAGGCATTGGCACTCCAATCTTTTGAGGTTATGGAGTAGTTGTAGTTGTCTGAGGGCATCAAGTGCTTGTTTTGAAGCCTGTTGCTGGAGATCATGCATTTGTTGTCTAATTTCTTCCAGCTCTTGGAGGTTGATTCCTCTCTTGGATCTGATTCTAATATACTGAATGTGGTCATGGTATTCTTCAGCGAGGCTTATAGGCCTTGAATAATTTTGGATAACTGCACTTCTACCTTGGATGTTGGAGCTTCCTTCACTTCCAGTAGGGCCAGAGGGAGCAACTCTAGCTGGTTCATTATTTCTTCCGGCCATTCCGAGATGATAAGTGTTGAGATTAAGCGGGATAAAGAATCTGCTAGCTGATTATCCTTTCCCTCAATATGTTCGAATTTGACGTCTACCCCAATACCTGTTATATAGTCCGTAAAAGCAAGCCATCGGACACGGTGATAAAGAACAAACCCATTTCATTCCTTCTCAAGAAGATTTTTGTGTGTGGTAATGACTTCACACCAGCTCCAAGCTTAAGAGATCTCATACCTGAGTCAAGGATAGACAAGGTATATTTCCGTGCATTGAACATCTTTTTTGGATTGTTCTGGTCGATGAAATGACCAAAACTTTCTAAACAAATTGATAGATTTTAAGAGCAATTCTCACAAAGACGGCGAAACAGAAAAATTCTGCACCAATTTCATCAAAAAATTACTTGGAGAATAAACCAAAAGAGCAAGCACATGAGGAGGAAGGGGAGGGTAGGAAGAAAACCAAGTGGGTGAAAACAGATTCAGAATGTGAGTTCAATCATTTCCATTTCGAGTTTTTAGCTGTTGCATTTAATACATTGAACTTGTATTCGTGAATGATTGTTTTTTTTCTTTTGTTGCATTTCCTCCAGTTATTGTTCTGGAGATCTAGTGACCAATTGATCAAGATGGAGATGGTAGGTCCACAAAAGATCTTATTGTGAATATGTTCTGGAAGAATTTGTAAACATAAATCATAAACTGTATGCTTACTTGATTAATCCTCATCTGCAGGTTTGCCAGGTCTACGTTCCATGCAAAGGTATGTGCAGTCTCTCTTAACATAATATTGAATGAAAAAAAAATTCAAATGTTGCTTGAAATAAGTAATAAATGCTGACGTGCATTGGTTCTTTGCTGAAAGATTATATGCTATTGATTTTAGCATTACGGTTCAAAAGCAAACAATTGTACATTTTGTATCATTAATTTTTAATATCTCGATATTGCAAATTTTGAATTTGGCAATGGTTCAAATCATTGTGCATACTGAAAAGAAAGTGAATGAATTATGAGATAAGCTATAATCAGACCTTTGCTCTGTTTTAGGCTCGAGCAAAGGAATACATGAATAATTTTTGTCACTTATTATTTTGCATCCGATTTTAGGTTTTGGGGTACAACCACAAGCCCTTTGATTTTGACAAGAGCTTCAGGTACAATTTATAGCAGGGGAATAGCTTATATGAGTACATGACTTTGCAAATACTATGTTTGGTTAAGAGTAATGTAATTAAGTTTGTAATATAATTGAGCTTGGAATATAATTCAGATTACATGTTGTTGGCCTTGTGATGCAGCTTATAAAACTTTAATTAGCTTTTGTAATACAGATTATATTATATTACAACTTTAAAATTGTACCACACAAAGTAAACAATTTTGTAATGTAATTTTGATTACATTACAAGGCTTACTCCTCATCAAACATAGCCTTAATCTTATAAATAGGTTTAGAGATTTGAAGTTTTACTATGTTTCTGAAATTTGATAAAGAAAAAGGAGAATGGTGAGAAGAGACTTGGTTGAAGTGATAAAGCTGGATTCCTGTAAGAAAAACTATTGCTTTCTACAATTGTAAATAGATGTGGTATTCATTTTTTAAGATTCAAAAAAACCTTGTGCAGTTTCTCAAAGTAATATGATATAAGTAAAAGTACAAGAATTTCAGGTTTGATTTTTTTTTCCCCTTAGTCTGGTATTCTTTTTCACATAGATAAAAAGTGAGCTATGTTTTGAATTAAAAATCTTGAATATGTGAGTCAATTTGGCACCACCATCTCATACTTGATCATAAAATCCATATAGGTTGACCAATTACGACAATGCAACTAAATCTTACCCTATAAGAGTTTAGAAGAATTTCCTAGGTCACCCACACCAATGCAATTAAATCTTACTTCACAAGAGCTTAGAAGAATTTCCTAGGCCAGCCACAACTTGGCCTCACTGTTGCACTTACTAAGGTAAGTTCGCACGACTAATATTTATCATAGTGACCTTGAAGTAATTAAGAGCTTTAGCTTACCTTTTTTAAGATTCAAGTACTTTCCTAGTTGCCAAGAATGGTGATTGATAAAAAATTAAAATAAAAAGGAGTGTTTATAGCTTCATTTTTACTTGTGTGTGCCACATTAAGCATATCTTGGATTTTTTTGTCAGTTAACTTGGATCAAATTGGATCCAAGTTCCATCAAATTGGATCTGAATCTTATTCTCTCATTAGACTTTTGATGGTCTCATGATTAAGTCCCTTAGTTAATGTATCTACTAGATTGTTCTTTGAACTGATAAAGTTCACGGGCATCACTCTTGAAACATTAACTCTCGAATAAATTTTTGTTGAATTTTTTACCCTCCCCCTCTAGCCGTAATCTCAATCCAAGGAGCATGAACCTTAATTGATGTATCAATTTACAAGAAATAAACTAACCATATTCATTAGCACACCTTAACCTAGTCTAAAATGAGACAAAGGACTTTGGTGCCTAATAAAAGTTGGGTCCAATTAGATTTACTAGATGATAAATATAAATCTTAAGAAGGAGATTACCAAGAGCTTAGTTGAATCCTTCAATCTTGATCCAATCCCTTGGAGACTTTGAGCACTTATTCACGTGAGAGTTGAGAATATTTTTTTGTGCAAAATTGCAAACTCAAAGCTCACCAATAATTTTCATAACGAGTTGTTCAAAGGCCACATTTTGTCCTTCTCCAATCGACTATAAATTACTCCAATCAACTTATTGGGAAAATTTTACCATTGGGCATCCAGTATAATATCATAGTTGAATAGATTCCCAACTCCACTCAATTACTCAATCTCCAATCTATAGGAAAGACACATCTAGTCAATTGTTGCTCGAACAAAAATATTTTGTTCACTAAACCTACGTATTTACTTGACTCCTTGGTCGACTAGCATGCCCCACATGACTAAAATCACTATGAATTGACTAGGTCCAATTGATGGTCCCTCTGTCAATTGATTTACAAAAGTGGTAAGCCAAGACAAAGTCCTAGGTTGAGTTTAGACTAGTTGGTTATCACATGGTAGAGTTGCAGAATAGATTGAATTTAGACTATAAATTACGGCTTGGGACGAGTAGCCCCTAGTCAAAGGCTTCGTATCAAGTCATTATATAGCCTACCCATACTTAGGAAAATACATCATGTAAAATGATGTTACCCAAAAACAAATACCCTAGATTATAAATTACTCTTATAATCTTTCATATGTTACATGCCTCTATGTCTTTCACATCCTTGATGTTCCTTATTCCTAGGTCCATCTATTATCATCCTTCTTCAATAAATGCACCAAACTCCCCGAACTTGCTTTATGGAATCCAATCCTTCATACTTGTAAATTCACTTAAAGCAGTACAATGAATGAACCATCCTCACTCAAAGGAAAGTTTCTAATTTTTAATTAGAGAAAAGAAAATTAAAAAGTGTATTAATTTTAAAACTTATTCATCATATGAAATTCTTACTTTTTTTATAGTTTGATAGCATGGCCTATTCTTTATAAAATAATAATTTTCTAATAAACCCTCATCATTCTAATAAAATTAGAAAAAACATTTTTAAAAAATTTAAATGATTTTTAAAAAAAATCTAACAAATTATAAAAATTAATGACTTAGACAACTTTTTTAAAAAATTAATTTTTAACTATGTTGTTCTTATTAATTGAAGAGAACTTTCCTTTGTGGAGTAGAAAGGTGAAGCCGTTGTAAAACATAGACACATTTTTAGCCGAATCAAATAATTGTTATTAATTTTTTTTTTCAATCATTATCTTTTTTAGTCAAAGTATTTCGTTATTTGATTGAGTGGGAAGGTGCTAAAGTTGTGAAGTAAAGGTGCTTTTTTAGCCAAATTAGGTTGTTTTAGTTTATTTCTTCAATTATTATCTTCTTGATGCCGATGTATATCCTTGTTCGGTAGAGGAGAAAGGCGGAATAGTTGTGAAGAGGAGGCAATTGTTTAGCCGAATAGGTAGTAGTTGGTTTATTTCTTCAATCTTTGTCTTTTTTTAATGCCAATATACTTCCTCATTTGCATTATTCTTCCCCACTAATGAGAACTCAACTCCTAGCTAGTTGTTAATTTTTTTCTTCTTGGATCACCTTTTCTAATTGTGGGGAACAATTACTTAGTTAACTCTGTCTAGTAGTGTTTCTTCATTAATTTTGTTTTTTGAATGCCCCTTCTAATGAGAAAGAAATAGATATAGTTTGTTTCTCTATTTGCATTTTAATTTTAAATTATTTCCTTTTGGTCATCCTTTCAGTGGAAAAGAAAACATCTAAGTTTGTTGTTTCACAAGAATGATGTCTATGTTTTTGTTGATATTTTATGATGTAATATGATAAACCTATAATAAAATCAGCATATGGATATGAATGCTCGAACTTCTTCCAACAAATTAGCATATCCTCCAATTTAGAAATTTAACTTTTGTTTAAATGAGTTGGAAAGTTAAATTTCAACACATTATATTTCAACAAACAAGCATCAAAGAAAGCAGATATGAATAAGATGGAGGCATTTTAAGTAGATATATATGATGAATAATTTTGAATTAATGAATGTCATATGAAAATTTTAATATATCACTAGATATTTTATAATAAACACTACTCAATATAATTTCCCTTCTTAGTATAGACAAATATATTTCTCAGTGTAAATTTCTCGATTTGGTTGATAGAAGAAAAAAGACATTAATTTTCCTTGGTTGATGAACATGAAAGAAATTGTTTTGCATTACTAGATGATGATGGGAGAATTTTCTTAAACTCCCCAATTTCAAACTCATCTTTACATGCAATCCCCATTCAAAAATTTCTTTGCATGCAGTCCCTGATGGGATTGACAAGACAGCTTTGTAAGTATTATTTGAAGAAAGTTGAGTATACAAGTTAGAAATTTGAGTATGTAAGGTTGCATCCACCATATCAAGAAACTGTATACTTAATTTTCACTCTTTTATACTTACTTTTCACTCTTTTATACTTAAATCTTTACAATGTATACTCAATTTTTACTCTTTTATACTCAATCCATCAGGGAGTGAATGCAATGAATTTATCAAATGGGGAGTGCATATAAAGATCAATTTGGGATTAGGGAGTTTTCTATAATTTACCATAGATTATGATATTTATTCTCTTTAGTTTCCTCGATAGGTCATGTTTTGAGAGTCTGAATCGTGACAATATTAAATGGATTAGTCTCTAAACAAATCAAATCAATAAGAGATTTTTCTAAGATTGCATTTGACGGGGCCGGATAGCCCGTGCCTGACACGGGGGATGAAGAAGCCAGGGACATGACATAACCGCTCTCCTCGGGCCCCCAAGGCCCCCTTTCGGGGGCGCGCTCGGGAAGGTCAGTCTAAGGATCCCTCGCGGAAGCCCCCTCGGGAGAGGAGGCCCCGAGAGTACTTTGAGAGATAGCACACCCAAAGACTCCCGAGCTCACCTCGGGAGGCGGAGTCCTCGCAACAGTCGACCTTGGGTACCGACCTCCCCCGCTCAGCGCGGGCAAGTCCATGCACCCTCCCCGAGTGTCTCAACCAGAGAAAGAGTGATAACGACACGGACTGTTTCAAAAAGATATCCCTTTATCACCGAAAGCAGGGGGCGCGACCTAAATATCGGAGACGTGGCACCGATAAAAGGGGCACGACTAGTCGGTCGACATGAATATAAAAGGTAGTCCGACCCTCCAGTAAGGGGGTCGGGATCTTCCATTTTTACATGCTATCTTTCTTTCTCACCATAATTCGGACCACCTACTAACTTGAGCGTCGGAGTGGACTTCGCCGGACCCCTGCCGGCATGTCCCCTAATGCTTGTGTTAATTTTGCAGGGCCCTCAAGTTCCTCCTAAACGTAGTGACGTCCACAGGGGCTGATCCTCTGTGACTGGCCATCGCCGCTGACTCCTTCTGGAACAAATTTGGCGCCGTCTGTGGGAAACTAGCAAAGCACCTGAAGGAGCACCGATGGCAGGATCGGAGGGACAACCCCTCAGCCTCACACGAGAGGAATTTGACCGCCTGGTGGCTAACTCCATCAAGGAAGCTCTGGAGGAGCAGCAAATCGAACAAGCTGCCCCACAACCAGGGGGTCCGGCGAGGGAGGAGATCCCCAGAGTCTCCGCCTTGCATTCTCGAAGATCTGTCACCCCTGTGGGGCGACATGACAGAGCAGCCCAAGGCCCTCAGAGAGAATCCCCTGGAGATGGGGAGAAGGCCCATTCGGTGGCCTCCAGTGCTCAGAGGCATAAAGAGGGACCGGGAAAGCGGGATGGATCCAAGATCTTTCAGAAGACTCCCTCTACCCCTTTCTCGTTCGAGATTGTCGAAGACCCCATGCCGAAGCAGTTCCGCGGGCCGGGGATCCCTGAGTATGATGGGAAAACGGATCCAGAGGATCACGTCTGTAAATTCGAGAATGTGGCACTTCTGCACCAATACATTGACAGGGTGAAGGGCCGGGTGTTTTTGAACACTTTGTCTAGAGCAGCTCAACGGTGGTTTCAGAGGTTGCCACAAGGCTCCATTAACTCCTTCGCGGAGTTCAATACGACCTTCCTCCACCATTTCGTGAGTAGCATGCGCTACCAGAAGATGGCACTTAACCTGTTCACGTTCATGTAAAAGCCCAAGGAACCGCTCAAGGAGTACATACAGAGGTTCAACCGAGTGGCACAGGACGTACCCAGCGCGACATCGGAGATACTCGTCAGCGCTTGCACCCAAGGGCTCGCTGAAAGGGACTTCTTCCGATCCTTGGTGAGGAAGCCCCCTGCCAGCTTTGATGATTTGCTGGGATGCTCAGTCAAGCATGCCAATGTAGAGGAAGTACAGCACGCCTGACGCAAGGATCCAGTTGGAGCTCCTCCTCCGACAGCCCCTCGATCAGACATGAAGGAGCCCCCAGCGCCGGCACGGGGAAAAGACCTGCCGCCCGGGAAGGATCACTGGACCGGCAAGCGGCGGCTGGTGGAGAAGGTCGACACCGAGCAGCCTAGGTCAGGGCCCAAATACTGCAATTATCATGGTAGTTCGACTCACTCCACAGAGGAGTGTCATGCCTTGAAGAAGAAGTTCATTGAGGAAGCAGACACCAAACCTCGGAGGAAATGGAACAAGTCGGGGTATCACCGAAGGTCACCACAGCGAAGCTTTTCTCCTTGGCAACAACCCGCAAGGGAGAATGGAGTCCGACCGCAGTCCCGATCGCGATCCAGAGATAGGAGTCGGGGGCCTGCACCCTAAAGATCCCTCTCCATAGAGAGAGATCTCCAAGAGGGCAAAGCCCCTATGCGGGGCCCCCCTTCGGGCCACATAGGGGTCAGCTCCAGAGGACCTACCGGGAGGGACTCTAATCGAGCCCGGAAGTCTTACACCCGGCGGTTAGAAAACTACTCCATCGGGACAAGCCGAAGCCAGGTGTCTGGCCCTACAATCTCGTTTGGGCCATCCGACCTCGAAGAAGTGAAAGCTCCCCATGAGGACGCCATAGTGATCGTGGCTCGCATCGCCAATTATGAGGTAAAGCACATCTTCGTAGACATGGGGAGTTCTGTGAATATTCTGTACAAAGCAGCTTGGGAGCAGATGCAGATAGACGAGGATGAACTGATCCCCATCTCAACCCCCTTGTTTGGCTTTACGGGATATCGCGTACAACCATTGGGGCAGATTACCTTGTCATTCTCGCTGGGCAGCGTAAGGCTCGAGAGAACTCGGAGGACTCCTTTCTTAATTGTGGACGCGCCTTCCTCCTATAATGCCATCCTGGGTCGACCAGCGCTCAGCACCTTCCAAGTGGTGGTCTCTGTGTACCGCCAGAAGATCAAGTTCCCGGTGGGCGATCGAGTGGTGGAAGTCTGAGGGGATTAGCTAGTTTCTCGTAGGTGCTACAGTGGCGAGGTCAGGTCTGAATCTTGAAAGAACCCACGAGGCCTGGAGGAGTAGCTGCTGAAGAAAGATAAAGAAACTCAGGAGGTCTCAGTCTGGCTGAGGTCTCCGGTCCTTCTTGTCTTGGTACGGTTTACAATTTATTTAGAACGTCAATTTGTGTCTCTGCGCTTCTGCAGCGGAATCAGGTAATAAAAGGAGATGCTTCTTTCAAAATGACTGTGCTACTAAAGTAATGCCCTGCGGTACAGCCTATGCCCGGGGTACTTAGGCTTGGTTCGGGACCTACGCGCCCGTCCAAGTAACTAAAACCCTAATGCCCCGCGGTGCAGCCTATGCCCGGGGTACTTAGGCTTGGTTCGGGACCTACGCGCCTGTCCAAGTAACTAAAACCCTAATGCCCCGCGGTGCAGCCTATGCCCGGGGTACTTAGGCTTGGTTCGGGACCTACGCGCCCGTCCAAGTAACTAAAATCCTAATGCCCCGCGGTGCAGCTTATGCCCAGGGTACTTAGGCTTGGTTCGGGACCTACGCGCCCGTCCAAGTAATCTAAAACCCTAATGTCCTGCGGTCCAGCCGATGCCCGGGGTACTTAGGCTTGGTTCGGGACCTATGCGCCCGTCCAAGTAATCTAAAACCCTAATACCCTGCGGTCCAGCCGACGCCCGGGGTACTTAGGCTTGGTTCGGGACCTACGCGCCCGTCCAAGTAATTTAAAACCCTAATACCTTGCGGTCCAGCCGATGCCCGGGGTACTTAGGCTTGGTTCGGGACCTACGTGCCTATCCAAGTAATCTAAAACCCTAATACCCTGCGGTCCAGTCGACGCCCGGGTACTTAGGCTTGGTTATGGACTTACACGCCCGTCCAAGTAACTAAAACCATAATACCCTGCAGTCCAGCCGACGCCGAGGTACTTAGGCTTGGTTCGGGGCCTACCCGCCCGTCCAAGTAATCTAAAACCCTAATACCCTGCGGTCCAGCCGACGCCCGGGGTACTTAGGCTTGGTTCGGGACTTACGCGCCCGTCCAAGTAACTAAAACCCTAATGCCCCGTGGTGCAGCCTATGCCCGGGGTACTTAGGCTTGGTCTAGGACATACGCGCCCGACCAAGTAACCAAAACCCTAATGCCCCGCGGTGCAACCTATGCCCGGGGTACTTAGGCCTGGTTCGGGACGTACGCGCCCGTCTAAGTAATCTAAAACCCTAATGTCCTGCGGTGCAGCCTATACCCGGAGTACTTAGACTTGGTCTAGAACACACGCGCCTGACCAAGTAACCAAAATCCTAATGCCCCACGGTGCAGCCTATGCCCTGGGTACTTAGGCTTGGTTCAGGACATACATGCCCGACCAAGTAACCAAAACCCTAAATACCCTGCAGTCCAGCCGACCCCCGGGGTACTTAGGCTTGGTCTAGGACATACGCGCCCGACCAAGTAACCTTAATGACCCGCGGTGCAGCCTATGCCCGGGATACTTAGGCTTGGTCTAGGGAATGTGCGCCCGACTGGGCGAACCTGGACTCTACTACTTCGCTACATTGGGAACTTAACCGGTTTCAAAGCGAAGACAACATGACATACACACTTTCGGAAGAACCGATAGAACAGTGAAATATCAAAAGTATCCAAAAGGAATTATTTATTTACATGAAGAGATACATGAAAATATACATCTCGGTGAGTTATTAAGACGCGTCGAGTAGTCGGTGGGTAGTGGATGAAAATGGATGCCTGAAGTAACACATGAGTAGCTTAGGTACACCCTCCGAATAGTTTAGGATGAAGATAAATGCCTGAAGTAACACATGAGTAGCTCAAGTACTCCCTCCGAGTGGTTCAGAATGAAGATTGATGCCTGAGGTAACACATGAGTAGCCCGGCTCCATCTGGGCACCCCCGATCTTCGCCGTAAACAGGCAGTAAAAAGAGAAGGGGTATGAGTCGCTGCAATTTCTCTCTAGAGCACGCGAGGGCGTAACTCCAGGTTGCCACACCCGCGATCCGAATACAGGTCGAGAAAAAAATACAAGGGGTAGACAGCAAAGCAGATAGAAATATTCTCAAGAAACCTGTGGCGGTGGCTCTGTCTCCCTTGGTGACGACATACCCCACCGACACCTCCATCTGCCTGAAGCTTGGAGGAAACGAGCAGCCGATGGTGCGTGGAGTATACCGCCACCGCCCAACCAGGGGTTTGGTGATCAGCAGGAGGGATCATCTCCCCCATGCCCCCTGGTGGACCGCGTAAGGTCTTTTCTGGACTCCTCAGATAACCCGAAAGCTTCACATCCCGGGCATCATCTCCACCATGCTCCCCAGCAAAGGGGGTGACACAAAGGCCTCTACCCCTGTCTGGTCCCTCAGCCAAGAGCACCGCGGTGTTTTGAAGGAGGGCATGGAAGATGCCCGTAAGAAGGAAGGAAGCAAGCAAAAGCAAGAGGGATGGAGGAGACTTGCTCCCCCTCTCTCCCTATTTATAACAAGGAGAGTCTCTCCAAGCAGTTAAGGCATGGCAGATGCAGTAACGCCAAGCGTCCTTTCGACTGACGCGCCCTTGCTGTGCCTAGGAACTCATGACTCTTAATGGGTCCAATCAATGAGATCGCGAATAATACGGAGGAGACGGTTCGAAAATCACCCCTGCACCTCAACGGGCAAAGATTAGCAAGGAGCTGCCGCAGACTTAAAAGCAGGGTGCAGGGATTTAACTTATAGAATCCGCCTCGAAGGCAATCGTCGGTGGAGCGCACAAGCAAAAACAGAAGGCGTAGCTCGCAAAAGCACACACGTAGGGAAGCAGGAAAATAATTACACTAAGGTCAAAACTATTACAACAAGACTTGCTCCTCGGGTCGAAATCAGGCCCCAGGAGCTCGGGGCCTCAAGAAATGACCTCTATCCAGGTCGGGGGCATTTACAATTGTGGATCAGCATTAGGGGGGAGGAGTTGTTCCTTCTTCAACTTATCAATAGCTCCATGGAAGCCCTACTGCAAGCGCTTCATAACATGGTCGGTCATAATAACGCGGAACTCCTCCGACTCCAGGAACTTCGCTTTCCAATTGGCCTCAGCTGCCTCAGAACTAGAAGTACTAGCACGAAGGGCGAGAAGCTCGGCCTCAGCAGTCTCCAGAGAATGCCTCACCCACCTAAGCTCCGCGGACGTATCGTCGTGTTCAAGCAAGGCCTCTCGGAGCCTTTCTGACACAGCCCGCTCGTCTGAACGAGCCTGGATCAAGTCGTCCTCGAGGATAAAGGTGCGGTCAGTGGCCAGTAGGAGATCTGACTCCATCTGGCCTGGCAGCCTCTTCTCTCTCACTTGGAGCTGATCTCTCTCCTGTGTCACCCCAAGGAGATCTCGGGTAACCGACACAGCCTTCTCGGACGCTAGGCGTTCCCGGTGCCGGGAGCTCTCGAGGGCCTGCTTCGTGTCTCGCAAGAGCTTCCTCAGCTGCTCTACTTCTTCACGGAGAGCTCTACTGACGCCGGCCTGCATCACCCCAGCCCGATGCTCAAGGCCCGCGGCAGCCTTCGCCTGTAAGGCTCGTTGGAGTAAGGCCTCCACTTGGGGCCCAGAATACAGGCCCCGACTGATTACTAGGCAGTCCTCAGCTGCCTGCCATCACACCAAAAGATTAGCAGCCGGACAGGAAGACAATCAATACCATAATAATTCGCACCTGCAGAAGGGTCTTCCGAAGACTGGCTAGCGGCCCAGCAGAGGCTCGTACGACTACCTCGGCAGGAGTGCTGGGCGTGTCTCCCCGCTCTTCGAGCGGCGGAGAGAGCGGGCGAAGGGGAAGTCGCTGGACGGCAGGAGCTTCAGTGGGCGCGCTAGGGGAGTCGGAGTCCTCCCCTTCGAAACTGGAAGTCCCATCCGACAAAGTCCCCTCAGTTGGAATCTCCTTCAATTGCACCGTGGAGGAAGACTGCAAGGAGGCCTCCAACGCTGCATCCAATCTCTGCCTTAGTCGATCTAGTTTCAGACGAAATTGAGTACGCAATGCCTCCTTACTCGTCGAAGAGGTAGCGGGATCGACGAAACAGGAAGGAGGCACCAGGGTGGTCGCCTCTGGAGTGGAAACTGGTGAGGCCGATGCAGGCGCGGCTACCTCGGTAGGCGGAGCTGCTTCCTCAGGCACCAAGGGAAGTGGAGAGGAACGTGCATGACATTGCTTTTTCCAGGAAGGGCCCAAGCCCTTGGGGAGCCGCCGCTTCTGCCGACCGAAGGGCCGGGTAACCGCCGGGGTGACTAAGGAAGTAGATTTTTTGTCCCCCCTGTTAGGGCAACTTATGCCCGGGGAGGAGCCACCGCCGGGGGAGGAGCCATCACTGGAGCAACTGGCGGAGCCGGGGGTGCTCGCTCTTCGGCTAGCGAGGATGTAACAGTAACATCGACCCCCTCAGGTGAAGCGGCCCCACGAAGCGAGACAGTAGGCCCCTCGGTGGACTCGGCGGGAGCGGAAGGAGCGTCAGAAACGATCGGAGGAGGATTCAGGGCCTCCTTGTTAGCCTCCTCCCACTTGATGAGCCGACTCATCGCCTTGGTATACATGACCTCCTCTGTAGAAGCCAAACAGAAAGAGCATCAGTTAGAACCAATGTGCTTGGAAGAAAGAGACGAACATACCTAGGGTGGGGCTAATCTGCGTTACTTTAGGGCTAAGGCCTGCCCGGTACATAAACTCTTCGCTCTGCACCAGCCTCGGGCCACTGAACTCCATGCTCGAAAGTACCTCTCTAGCATGATGATACACAAGGCTACGAAGAAAGCTCTCTAAGAGGGGAGGAGTCGGCAAATCTGCTATCTAACACAGAGGGTTGAAGGGCAATGACGATAAGCGGATGAAGAAGAATTTCTCCTTCCACCCCTTGTGCGAAGAAGGAAATCCTCCCAGAAACCTATGGCCCGGACGGGCCGCGAAGCTAAAAACTCCTCTTGATCCTATCGGGATGAAGAAGGAGTGGAAAAGGTGTGGAGTCAGAGGAAGATCGAAAAGTTTGAAGATGATATATGCCCCCCCCCATCTGGGCGAAGGCATTAGGAGCCATCTGATGCAACGGAATACTAAAATAGGAAGCTATGTTCGTAAAAAAGGGGGGATAGGAAAACGAAGCCCTAGCTCCATCTGCCCTAAGAAGAAGGCCAGCATGCCTGCGGGGGGCTCCACGGGTGTCTGGTCCACGTTAGGGATGACCATCGCCATCTCGGCCGGGACCCCATAAACCTCGATGGTTGCTTGCAGGGCCTCTGGCCTCACTCTCGAAGAGGCGGATTCGTATCATTCCGCCCGATAGCCCTCCATGACCCCTAGACAGAAGAGGAGAGAAGAAGACGAATTACTCACGCGCAGAAGAAGCTCTACAGGGGAGAAGGACGAAGTACACCCAGTCACCGAACCGGATATGGAGGCCAGCGTCTGCTTTTTCACCCTCTTATACCTCGGCAAGCATCCGCCTAGGCACAATGGGGAGAGGACGCGTGTAAAGCTAGGAACCGCTTCGTCCAGACAGCCGATCGACGTGAGCTAGCTGTACCAATACACGATTAGGGGAACTTGGGAGGGTAGCCATTATAATACGTGGCAATAATGTATTCACGTGAACATCCTGTTACCCTCGAGAAAAAAGATCATGCGCCTTTATCCCGGGAAGAGAGGCATCATTATAAACCTTCGGGAAGCGGAGAAGCCTTTCTAGAAAAAGAAGAAGGCACAAAAAGGGGATTCCTAGGAACCCTGGACGAAAGAGATACGATCCAAAAAGGCTTCCCTGCTTATGGCAAGAACGGGCGTAAAGGCAAAGACCCAGGCAAATGCAACTTCTTCATCCCGACACTAGTCCGATCAGTCAGCCACACTTCCTTCGATCAGACTTGAAGGGAGGGACTTGTGATGGGGCTGGATAGCCCGTGCCCGGCACGGGGGATGAAGAAGCCTGGGACACAACATAACCGCTCTCCTCGGGCCCCGGGGCCCCCTTTTGGGGGCGCACTCGGGAAGGTCAGTCCAAGGATCCCTCGCGGAAGCCCCCTTGGGAGGGGAGGCCCCGAGAGTACTTCGGGAGATAGCACACCCAAAGACCCCCCGAGCTCACCTCGGGAGGCGAAGTCCTCGCAACAGCCGACCTCCCCCGGCTCAGCGCGGGCAAGTCCACGCACCCTCCCCCGAGTGTCTCAACCAGAGAAAGAGTGATAACGACGTGGGTTGTTTCAAAAAGATATCCCTTTACCACCGAAAGCAGGGGGCGCGGCCTAAATATCGGAGACGTGGCACCAATAAAAGGGGCACGACTAGTCGGTCGACATGAATATAAAAGGTAGTCCAACCCTCTGGTAAGGGGGTCGGGATCTCCCATTTTTACATATTGTCTTTCTTTCTCACCACAATTCGGACCACCTACTAACTTGAGCGTCGGAGTGGACTTCGCCGGACCCCTGCCGGCGTGCCCCTAACGCTTGTGTTAATTTTGCAGGACCCTCAAGTTCCTCCTCAACGTAATGCCCTCCACAGGGGCTGAGCCTCTGTGACTGGTCATCGCCGACGACTCCTTCCGAAACAACATTATTAAGGGAATCCTCTAAAGTGTCATCGAAGGACTTTTCTAAATTGTTATTAGAGACTGATTTTACGTTTGGTGGAGGTTAAATTATGTTGGTCAAAATAATTTTTAATATCAACTCACAATCCAGAATATATTAGGGTTATAATTCTATTAGTATATAATAAAAAGGTATCTATATAAAGATAGAATTTATCTAGAATAGAATTTGTCTTTTTAATTTGTTATTAATTGTCTATTTATATCTTCTCTTCCTATATAAATCCTAAATTTTATGGATACAATTATGTAGTCATCGTTTATTTTCTCCTTTGTCTTGTCTCTCTCCTTCTCTTTGTGTTGTTTTTAGATTATATTTGTATTGTTTTCATAGTATCAGAGCACGGTCTTGCTAAACCGAAAAGTTTGAATTTGGAAGGATTTCAATGTCATCGTTGAGATTTGTGATTTTCAAATGTTTGAAAGTTGATCATTATGAGGTTTCTTCAATGTTTTCTATGTCATTGTTGCTTTAAAAAAAATCGACCCACTACATTTGTAGAAGAATTATATTTTCTTAAGTTTAAACCGTTAGATTGTTCTGAAACTTTGAGGAAGATTCTCCGCACCCAGTGCTACATTTTGAACAGTGAAGATCGGATTTTGAGTTCTTTAAATCCACCCGACAACTAAAAAATATGACTATTGATTCTGTCTTCTCTTTGAAAATCTGATAGCCAATCACAACAATGATTCTTTAAATTTGGAGAATTTAATATGACAGCAGTAGTTCCTCCTAGAGACTCTGAAAGAACTCAATCATCAATGCCACAATTGCAGCTCTTACCGAACAATTTCAAAAATTTCTTACATCTCATCCACATGTCATGCCTTTTTCTTCTCACAAATGTTTGCCTTCTAATGATACCTCAGGTATACCTTTCACTATTTGGATCCTTGATTCTGGAGTTTCACATCATATGTCGTCTAATGTCAATTCTTTTGTATTTATAAATTCTTATTCTTCTGTATCGGTCATGACCGCAGATGGTTCTTCCATGCCATTAGTTGGTTTTGACTCTATTTATATATCTAATTTGTCTCTGTCTAATGTATATCATATTCCTAATCTTACTTTGAATCTTGTTTCAGTTGGTTAATTATGTGATTCTGGTTTCTTAGTTTCTTTTAATTCATCCTCTTGTTATGAGCATGATTTGCGATCTTAGAAGCAGATTGGGAATGACTGTAGACAGTGGGGACTATATGTATTAGAACAACTAAAAGTTCTAGATGTTGCAGCATCCAGTGCTGATTTGTCATCCTTTCGGTTAAACTCTGCTTCTTCTGATTTTGTGGTATTCTCGTCTTGGATATGTTTCTTCTTCTCATTTGAAATACTTAGCTTCTAAAGGAAATTTAGGAAAATTACAAATTCATGATATTTCAGATTGTTGTGGCTGCAAATTGGCAAAATTCTCTTCCTTACCTTTCTATAAAAGTATCTATGTTTCTCTTGCACCGTTTGAATTAATTTATTCTGATATGTGGGATCCATCTTTGATTCGTACAACTGGTGGATCCCATTACTACGTTTCCTTTATTGATGATTGTACTTATTACACTTGGGTCTATCTTATGAAATATCGTTCTCATTTTCTTGGTATCTATCATATGTTTTGTGTCATGGTAAAAACTCAACATAATATTGTAATTAAATGTTTTCGATCTGATTTGGGTGGTGAATATACATTTAATCATTTTTCTGAACTACTTGCCTCAGATGGTAGACTTCATCAAAGTTCTTGTATTGATACTCCTAAATAAAACGGTGTTGCTGAAAGAAAACATAGACATATTGTTGAAACTGCACATTCTATCTTGTTATCTGCATATGCTCCTAGCGAGTTCTGGGGAAAGTTATTCTTGTTCTTGTTGGATCTGGGATGGCTAGAGAGGGGGGTGTGAATAGCCACCCACTTAAAAATTGATTTCTTTTGATTCTTTCTGTACTTAGGTTAGCAGCGAAAAAAAAAACAGCACAGAAAGTAAACTGAAAGAGAACAAACCAGACACTAACAGAAGGATTTAAAAGGTTCGGGGACAACTTGCCCCTACTCCTTATCATGCCCGTGAAGTGGGCGATCCCTTGATCGTCGACAGATCAAGCCCCAGAATGAATCCGGATAAGAAAATCTCCTTCTCGGTGGAGTAACCTCTCCACAGACAGTCTCAGAAACGTATCAGAGTAAGCACAGAGACTTGAGAAGAAGCTTACAGATGAATCTTAAGCGCAAGCACAGAAAGCACGAAGAAGAAGTTTCACACAGAGCACAACACAGCACACAACTACACACAAGACCCTTCACTCAACTCTTGTTCTCGTTGTATCTGATTTTTTTTTGTCTCTGCTTCCCCAGCCTCCTCTTAAGCCATCCTTCTGCACATCAATAGGCTTCGTCAGCTACTAGCCCCTTCTGAGCTCACTGAAGTCATCTCTTCAGCTGAAGCTTCAGGCCAGTCGCCAGCCGCCAGAAACCGTTGAAACCTGCAAATAGATACCAAACAAACCTGCCACAGCGAAAGTCACCATTGACCCTCCTTCTTGGCTTGTATTGTCTCTGTATCATCTGTACACTCAACAGACTGATTAGCGAAGCAAATCAAAACATATCAGAAGGTATCAGAAGGAAATCAGAAGCAATCAGAGGTCTGACAGTAATTCAAATTCTGAGGAGCTGATCGGTCACCCTGACCGATCAGACACCCTTCTGACCGATCAGACCCCACTCTGATCGATCCAGTAAAGATCTGATCGATCTCACTGACCGATCAGAGATGACCGATCCCTAAACCCACTGAACTCTCAGGGTTTAGATTCAAGAACCTAGCCAGGGCTGATCGGTCAGCTGACCGATCAGCTAGGGACTGATCGATCTCACTGACCGATCAGCCAGGGACTGATCGGTCTCACAGACCGATCAGCCATGGCCTGATCAGCCATGGCCTGATCGGTCAGCCTGACCAATCAGGCCATAGCCTGATCGGTCCAGCCACTGCTGATCGGTCAGACTAACCGATCAGCCACCACATAGATCCTTACTGATCTAATTCTGATCGGTCACCAGACCGATCAGCCACCACACAGAAACATTCTGATCTAATTCTGATCAGTCACCAGACCGATCAGCCACCACACAGAATGTTTCTGATATGTTTCTGATCGGTCACCAGACCGATCAGACATCCTGGATTGGTCACTAGACCAATCTATTATCAAGGGAGTTCATGTCATCTCCCTGATCGGACTCCAGATCGATCTACAACCGAGGAAGTTCATACCAACTCCCTGATCGGACTTCAGACCGATCTAGCTCCGATCATTTCGACCCTGGGTCCAGAGAACAGACTCCCTTGCCTAACTCAGTCTGGTCCGGAGAGCAAGCTCCTGAGCCCTCTCCGACCTAACCCGGTCCAGAGAGCAAGCTACCGAGCACTCTCTGACCAGTACACTCAATGCTCAGTCCCCCAGACCAAGACTTCATGCCCAGCTTCACTCACCGGGACTTAGTCCAACCTAGCTTCACTCACTAGAATTTCCTTCACCTAGCTTCCCTTGCTAGGACCCGGCTTCACTCACCAGGATTTCCTTCACCTAGCTTCCCTTACTAGGACCCGGCTTCACTCACCGGAATTTCCTTCACCTAGCTTCACTCACTAGGACCTGGCTTCACTCACCGGAATTTCCTTCACCTAGCTTCACTCACTAGGACCCGACTTCACTCACTAGGATTTTCTTCACCAAGCTTCACTCACTAGGACCCGACTTCACTCATCAGAATCCGTGCCTAGTCCCCGACCAAGACTTACTCCGAACTTATCTTACTCAACTAAACTTAAATCGGTGTCAACACCAAAACAACAATCAGGTCAGACTGCATCACCAATTCTTACTGCAGTTCATTTTATCAATAGAATTTCATCTTCTATTACATTTGATTTGTCTCATTTTGAAAAACTATATGGTTATGTTCCTGATTATTCTGTCTTAAGAGTTTTTGTATCCATACGTTTTGTCCTCCGTCCTTATGTTAAACGTAGTAAGCTTAGTTCTTGGTCCGCTCTTTATATTTTCCTTGGTTATGGTGAGAGTTAAAAATGATATCGATGTTATGATCCAGTTAGTCAAAAACTCTGTGTCTTACGTCATATTATTTTTCTTTAACACATTCCATTCTATTTCTGAACATATTTCATTCTATTTTATTCCCTCTAACACTCCTAATCTTAGAAAATTTGATCTTACTTGTATTTATCCTTTTTACACAGACTCCGATGATATGTCGTCTCATGTTTCCCCACAATTAGACCACCCTAGCATATCTTTTTCTAATGATGTTATTTGCATGATTGACACATACAAATTTTGGTTATCAGCTTCTCGATGATTCCCCTGCTCCTACTACTTCCCATAATGCTCCTGTGATAGCGGATCCTCCTCCTCGTTACCCTCAACGATCTCATAAGTCTACTCAATTGCTTGATTTTATGTATTCTATTTATTCTAGTTTTTTCCCTTTTTGTCTTTTATTCACCAATTGTCTAAGCCTTCCTCTTATAGAGAGGTTGTTCTTGACCCTCTTTAGCAGTAGGTTATGGTGGAAGAACTTTCTACTTTGTATCAAACAGGTACTTGGAATCTTGTTCCTCTTCCTTTGGGGCAGATTGGTTCTCGATGGGTGTATAAGATCAAAACTAAATATGATGGATCAGTTGAGCAATATAAAGCTCATTTGGTTGCTAAAGGATTTTCCCAACAATATGACATGAATTATGAGGAAACCTTTGCTCCAGTTTCCAAGCTTGTTATTATTCGTACTCTCGTTGCAGTTGAATCTATTCGTTAGTGGTCTATTTTTTAGATGGATGTTAAAAATAGTTTTTTAAATGAAAATTTTCAAGTAGAAGTTTACATGATGCCTCCACTAGGTGTCACTCACAATCCTAGTGAAGTTTGCAGATTAAAAAAAGACTCTTTATGACCTTAAACAACCTCCCCCAGCTTGGTTTGACAAATTCTCTGTTGTTATTGGATCTCTTAGCTTCCTTCCTAGTCAACATGACTCTGCTCTTTATGTTCATTGTACTTTGTCAGGTCGTACGTTACTCTCTCTTTATGTTGATGACATGATTATTACATGGGATGATATAAGTGGGATAGAAGAATTGAAACAACATTTGACTCATGAGTTTAAAATAAAATATTTGGGTCTTTTGCGTTATTTTTAGGACTTGAAGTAGCTTATTCTCCTCGTGGTTATCTTCTCACACAATCCAAATATGTTGATGACATTTTAGAGCAAGCTCATATATCTAACACTCACATTGTGGATACTTCACTTAAGATTAATACTCGGTACTCTTCAATTGATGGTGTTCCCTTATCAGATCCTTCTTTATATCACATTTTAGTTGGTAGTCTAGTGTATTTAACCATCACTAGACCTGACATTACTTATATTGTATATATTGTCAGCCAGTTTGTTGCTTTTCCCACTTCAGTACATTTGGGAGTTGTGTTTTGCATCTTTCAATATCTTCGAGGTACCTAGTTTCATAGTCTTCTTTATCCTTCCACTTCTACATTAGAGTTGCACGCCTATTCAAATGCAGATTGGGGTGGTAATTTACAGATCGTAAGTCTATCACAACAATCTCACGAGCATTTGTGAGAGAAAGAGAAAGGAGCATGATGAAGAGGAAGAATATTTTGTGTGTGGGGGAAAAGAAAATCATATATTGACCTATTTTTTGTTGGGATCTTTGTGTCTAGTTAGAGGAAGGGTGAATAATTTTTCTTGAATGTTGCCTATAAAATATTAGCCAAAGCACAAGAGAAAGATAACAAAAAATAATTAACAATTAAGACTAAGCTACCTCACTTGATTTACTTGGTCTCCACCTCTTTGAGGTGACTAATCCAAGGATTCACACTCACACTATAAAGCTCAATTATACTCTTCTCCTTTTCAATCAATCTTGAAGGTGGAGAAACCCTCACAAGATGATCTTTTCCTCTTTTATAAGATGAGACTTAGAGTATGAGGAAGAGAGTAGACTTTGGAAGCTTTGGGCACTTAAAAGTGGATTTTTCAATCACAATTCGTAATCTCTTCATGCCCCAAAACTTCCTCTTAAATAGAGGAGAGAGCTGTTAACAAAACAGCTCAGCTTCGACACCAGTCGACTGCCACCAGGACCAGTCGACTGGTGTCCAGCCAATGGCTAAATTTCGAACGGATCAGTCGACTGGTTCCCAGACCAGTCGACTGCTACTCACTGTTCGATCTTACAGAAAGATCAATCGACTGGTTCTCTTACCTGTCGACTGCTACAGTTCACTCTCAGTGGTGTCAGTCGCTTGCTTTCCTTGCCAGTCGACTGCCCAACATACAAATTTACTCTCAACCTCTCTGGAGTTCATCCTTCGCATATGCCTTGAAGTCCACTTCCTCGTCTTGCCCCTTGAAGTTCTCTTCCTTCGGCTCTCGTCCCTCGAATGCGCACACAAGCCCGCGGCTTGTCTACATGTCATCCTTCGCGTATGTCTTTGAAGTCTACTTCCTTAGTTCGCCCTTTGAAGTTCTCTTCCGCTCTCGTCCCTCAGATGTTTTACTCCGTTATTCCTCATGTGTGGTTCACCAAGTCCTACAAGACTCAACCACACACATCAAACCAATATGAAAATCTAACTTAATCATATTGACACACACATCAAAATTCATGATCTACCTGATCAAACATGGGTCGATTGCACCAACAATCTTCCCCTTATTGATGTGTGACAATATGTTTAAGTTAGGCACAAAGATAACAATTGAAAATTAGAAGCATAACATTCTAAGAATCATAAACATGCATCCTCCCTCTTAACCTATGCCTTGCTCATTACATGATTTTCAATTTTTGCACAAACATGAAAAAATAAATTAAATTGTAACGTAAACCCTTCAATTGTCCCCCTTTGACACTGTAAAAAAGATTGTACGAAATAATGTTAACCTATGATATCAAATAAAGATAAAGTTTGAAATTCTGAAAATAAACATAAATCAGAAACTCAGGTACCAGTCGACTGGTCTCATCAAACCTGCCCTTTCTACCAAGAAACAGTAAGATCAGTCGACTGGTACCAAGGGTCAGTCAACTGATACATTTCTGATTTGAATTTCAATCTTTTGAGCTGAATTTTAAAAATGCATACAAAATTTCAAAAAATTATGAAATTTTGCAAATATATTTCATTTGATTTTCTATAACAGGGAAAAATATGGTTTCATGAAAACTCAAAATATTTTTGAATTTTTATCAAAACTCAAAAACTTGAAAACCCATTAACTTTGTAGCAAAATCAAGCCCTAGTTTTGAACCCATATGTTTTTCAAATCTATGTCATAGCAAATAAAACATAGAATTATTTTTAAAACATTTGAAATATCCAACTATGATTTATGGGCAAGACGTCCATTAATTAAATATTTGCTTTCCCCATAAGTGGTATATTATTGCTAAAATGATACATTTCATAATCATCAAAATACCATAGGCACATGTGAATTATGAGTATCATCCTATCATCTCATATGCATAAATAAAAGCATAAATCAAGTCATTATGAGATGTAGTGAAGGTAATCTCTACTTAGCCAATTTGATCATGAATTATATTTAGGCTAAATGCTCCCCCTTAAGCTCTCAAGTCAACCAATTTTCATAAATTTGAAATTTTAATAATATGGTTGACTAACCCTAAATCCTCTAACCTTTGATGATTGACTTTGGCACCTAATAGAAATGTTTTCTAATTGGGTTGACCAAATATTTCTTCGGAATCCATTTTCTATCTAGAGTTTTGGTTTTTGATTATCTTCTAGCAAGTAGACAATGATAGGTCTTTTCATTGCTAGAATCACTATATCCTAAACTCATTTTCTTGAAACTTACTCTTTGACTCTTAATAATCATGTCTAGGGCGTTAGAGCCAATTTCAAATTTTCTAAGGGTTTTACTAAGGTTATCCACATTTTCCCTTAATTCCCTATTTTCCTCTTCTAAACATGAATCATTTAAATTAAAAGAAGAGGAAGTATTTATATCATTCTTAAGTGTCATGGATTCTAGTTTTTCATTAAGTATGCAAATTTTATTTTTTTAAACACTTAATTTTTTTCTAACCTTAAACAAATCATCATCGGTGCTAAAAATAATTTTTACTAAAGTGATAGTGTGTAGATTGTATACCTCACTTAATGAGACATCCGAATCCGAAGATTGCCCTCCCCCTTCACTTGAGCTCCCTTCTTCATCTTCACTTGAGCTCTTTTCATCTTCGAATGATGTCTTCAATTCCTATTAAAGCAAAATGGGATACGTGGTGTTCTTCTTCTTCCGATGACGAAAGATCATCCCAAATCGCCTTTAAGTTTTGAACCTTCTTGTCTTTTTCTTTTGTTCTCTTCTTTTCTTCCTTCTTCTCCTCTTCCTTCTTCTTCTTCAAGAGTGGACAATCATTCTTTATGTATCCTTCTTCATGGCAATTGTATCATATAATCTTTCTTGTCCTACTTTTACTTCTTGAATTTTTCCTACCATGAGATTTGTTAGAAGAAAAACTTTTAAATGTTTTCCTTATCTTCCTTATCGTATATGCCTCTTGATCACTATCCATTGAGGCGTTTGATTCTTCCAAATCGGATGATGATGAATATGAAACTTTCTTCTTGTCCTTCTTCTTCTTCCTCTCTTTCTCTACAATAAGAGTTATACTCTTTTCTTTGGAAGACACGTTAGCTTGTTCATGAAGTTTAAATTCATAAAATAATTCATTAAGTTTAACTAAAAAAAGATCTCTAGAGACTTTATAAGCATCAACCATTGAAGCCCATAAAGTAATTCTAAGAAAGGATTGAAGCACATACCTTACTAGATCTCTATTTTCAATTTTCTCACCTATCACATGAAGCTCATTGACGATTTCTTTAAATTTACCATGCAATTGACTCACAGTCTCATTTATCTTCGTGGTGAAGGATTGGAGTTGAGAAACTAAGAGGTCCTTCTTGGCTCTTCTTGTTTTGTTTGATCATTCGTTTTACTCAATGAGCTTTTCCCAAAGCTTTTTGTCGTAGTTGAATGGTTCGACTTTGTTCAATTGCTCCTTTGAAAGGCCACATTGTAGAGTTATTGTGCCATTTGCATTTGCTTAAGCCTTCTTCATGATCTCTTTTGCCCAATTTTTGGTTGGGAGAGATTCTCCCCTCTCATCCTTTGGCATCTCAAAGTCATTTACAATACTAAATCAATTTTCAATATCATTCATTAAATAATACTCTATTCTACCTTTCCAATAAGCAAAATCGTTATCGTCAAAGAATGGTGGTTGTGCGGTACTATATCCCTCTTGAAATGTCATCTTGATGTTTCGGTTGACAGTGAGTTCTCTCAAAACGAACCTCACTCTAATACCACTTGTTGGGACCTTTATGTCTAGCTAGAGGGGATGAATAACTTTTCTTGGTTGTTGCCTAAAAAATATTAGCCAAAGCACAAGATAAAGATAGCCAAAAATAATTAACAATTACGACAATGCTAACTCCCTTGATTTACTTGGTCTCTACCTCCTTGAGGTGACTAATCCAAGGATCCACACCCACACAATCAAGTTCTATTATACTCTTCTCCTTTTTTTTAAAAAAAGTACATATGTATAAATCACGCTTCATGAGGTTAAGGCCTCAATCCACGGGTCAAAACACGGTGCATGGGACTAAGCCTCCAAAGAAGAGGTCATTGTCCCATTAGGCCCCCATGCATCCCACAGTTTCACATCACAACTCGCCCTCAGCTCACAACCACCTCCATGAGATTTACATCATAAAGGCAACACAAAACAACCCTAATCAAATGGGCAAAGCATCAATCAACATTTACATCATAAGCACCATCATCTAAGAGCATAATAGAGGTATCTAAGACCCTCTATACCCATTAGAACTCATTGGGCAGCAACTTCCTTCCACCGAACAGCAGCTCCTTTATCCATGTCCGGTTAGGTCTACAAACCTATGAACATGAATTTGCACTTTCCTAAAGGCTCCATCAATGTTAGGTGGCACCCCCTCAACCTTGCACTTGTTGTGGGCTGACCATACATGATATATGACACTTGAGATGCCAAGAAATCGTGTTTTGACTTTCCTCCCAGCTCCTTTGTATCTTCTTATACCATTCAACAGCTCCTCCATTTTATTGAAGCTAAAATTGTTGGAAATTCTAGGCCGCAAAAACCGCTTTTTGCGTTGCGGAAACCCCAGAATCTCGGCCACGGATCCGTGCGAACTTATAAAACAAATACGAGTACGAGTTTAATATCTAGATCTACACTAGATCTACGTGATAAGGTCATTACCCTTGACGCGTAGCCCTTCGCTTTCCCGCTTATCCAAGAGGCCGCCGGATCTCGTAGAGTAT
Organism: Boesenbergia rotunda; assembly: GCA_024364735.1. Lineage (NCBI taxonomy): Eukaryota > Viridiplantae > Streptophyta > Magnoliopsida > Zingiberales > Zingiberaceae > Boesenbergia > Boesenbergia rotunda. The sequence goes on along the minus strand of JAGFNQ010001213.1, from coordinate 4,238 downwards.
CAAAGTAGACACTCCTCTATATGTATCCACGCGAACAAAAGAAGATGGATCGAAACCTTGGTGTGCTAGCACCCCTATGGGTTTCGGCCAAGAGAGGGAGAGGAAGAAGAAAATTCGGGAAGAGAAGAAGAGCCCCCAAAATGAAACAAAACACACCTTTTGTTTCCCTTGGGTGGCCGGCCACTTAATGGCCATTAATGGCCATTAGGTGGCCGGCCATAATGGCCATTAAGTGCCATTAGGTGGCCTTCCAAATCCCCTATCAATTTGAATTCGAAATTCAAATGGGGGGGAAAACCAATTCAAGTCCAACTTGAATTGGAACCAAGTCAAGTCAAACTTGACTTGAATTTAGGTCAAGTCAAACTTGCCTTTTATGGACTTTCCATATTTAGCCAAGTCGAAATTGACTCCATTTCTTCTCCCATGTTGAGTCTAACTCGAAGTGGAACCAAGTCAAGTCAAACTTGATTTGGATTTAGGTCAAGTCAAACTTGCCTTTTATGGACTTTCCATAAATAGTCAAGTCAAACTTGACTTCAATTTTCTCCATCTATTTGTTCTTTGCGTGTGACCCTATAGGTTCTTGTAACGTTGGCAATGCTTCTAACGTCTTAGAAACATAAGCAATGAGCGGTATCTAGCAACACATCATTGCTACCCAAGTTACAAGAATGTTGAGATCCAACATTACCTTGTGACTAATAATTGTGACTCTCACAATATATGATAATGTCCCTCTATCCTTGATATCTAGATTGACTCAATTGAGGCATAGACCGTGTCATCCTCGAGTCAATCTATATCTTGAACTCCAAGTAGACTCACACTAATCAAGTGAGCTCAATATCTCATATTGACTCACTTGGGCATGGCCATGCACTTTGTGGTCTCACTCTATCAAGAATACGATATCGCTCCCGTCATATAGGAGGGATAGATCCCATCTACATCACTCACATCCCTCTCCATAATTTGTTACATACCCAGTAATCGCCTTTATAGTCCACCCATTTACGGGTGACGTTTGACGAAGCCAAAGTACGTAACTACTTATGTAGGAATCCATGGTGACTTCAGGTCCAAGGACTAATAGTCATACTAATAGCCACATGAGAAAGTATATGACACTCATATAACGATCCATGATACTTTCTCATGGCGGGTCATTCAGTATACATTCTCCAATGCATACCCATGTGTCAACTTGATATCTCTATATCCATGACTTTTGAGATCAAGTCATCATGTTGACCTACATGCTAGTCTCTACGTATTAACATTGTCCCTGAATGTTAATACTTGACTAGGAATTATTTAGAGTAGTGTTCTCTATATCATCTCACTATCGATTCAACCAATCGATTGATATAGATAAGAACCTTCTACTCAAGGACATTATTATACTTAGCTAATTGGCACAAATACACGTAAGTATAATAACCATAAAACATGCCTTTATTTATACATAGGAATATGATACAAATTAGTCCATACAATCATTACATGATCGGCTCTAGGGCTCTCACCAACAATCTCCCACTAGCACTAGTGCCAATCACTGTAGTATCTAATACCCAATGATCTAGTGTGACCATCATGCTTTGTCTGTGCCAAAGCCTTGGTCAGGGGATCTGCGACATTCGCCTCTGTGGGTACTCTGCATATCTTCACATCTCCTCTATCGATGATCTCTCGAATGAGATGGAAGCGCCGTAGTATATGTTTGGTCCGCTGGTGTGAGCGAGGTTCCTTAGCCTGCGCAATAGCTCCATTATTGTCACAATAGAGCTCTATGAGATCTGCAATGCTAGGAACCACCCCAAGCTCTGCAACGAACTTGCGGATCCAAACTGCCTCCTTTGCTGCCTCTGATGCAGCAATATACTCAGCCTCTGTTGTAGAATCAGCAACTGTGTCCTGCTTCGAACTCTTCCAGCTCACAGCGCCGCCATTTAGACAAAACACGAACCCTGATTGCGATCTATAATCATCCTGGTCGGTTTGGAAGCTAGCATCACTGTAACCCTTTACAGTTAGCTCCTCATTGCCCCCATATATCAAGAAATATTCTTTAGTCCTTCTCAAGTACTTAAGAATATTTTTGACCGCTATCCAGTGACGCTCACCTGGATCTGACTGGTATCTGCTCGTCATACTTAAAGCATACGAGACATCAGGACGAGTACATAGCATGGCGTACATGATAGATCCTATGGCCGAGGCATAAGGTATCTTATCCATGCGGTCTCTCTCCTCTCTAGAAGAGGGACTTTGAGTCTTCGAAAGACTCATACCATGTGACATAGGCAGAAATCCTTTCTTGGAATTCTGCATGGCAAACCGAAGTAAGACCTTGTCAATGTATGTACTCTGACTTAGGCCAAGCAATCTCTTAGATCTATCTCTATAGATCTTGATGCCCAAAATACAGGCTGCTTCACCTAAGTCCTTCATTGAGAAACAATTCCCCAGCCAAGTCTTCACAGACTGAAGCATAGGAATATCATTCCCAATGAGTAGTATGTCATCCACATACAATATGAGGAAAACTACTATGTTTCCTTCAACCCTCTTGTAGACACAGGGTTCATCTTCATTCTTGATGAAACCAAACTGTTTGATTGCATCATCGAATCGAAGATTCCAGCTCCGAGAAGCTTGCTTTAGTCCATAAATGGACCTTTGCAGCTTGCATACTCTGCCAGTATGCTTTGGATCTACAAAACCCTCAGGTTGTGTCATGTACACATCCTCGAGTAGGTTCCATTCAGGAACGCGGTTTTGACATCCATCTGCCAGATCTCATAATCGTGGTATGCTGCAATAGCAAGCATGATCCGAATGGACTTGAACATCGCTACTGGAGAAAAGGTTTCATCATAGTCAATACCATGAATTTGTTTGAAACCCTTTGCTACCAGTCTACCTTTATAGGTATGCGTAAGTCCTCCCAAGTCAGTCTTTCTCTTAAAGACCCACTTACACCCAATGGGTTTTACCCCTTCAGGTGGATCAACCAAGGTCCAAACTTGGTTGGTGTACATGGATTCCATCTCGGATCTCATGGCCTCAAGCCATTTCTCAGAGTCTGGGCTCATCACAGCTTCCTGATAGGTTGTAGGCTCATTCTCAATGAGCACAACGTCATTGTCATCAGACAAGAGAAATGAATATCTCTCAGGCTGATGACGTACCCTACCAGACCTGCGAAGAGGTTGGTCTACTTGAACAGGATGTTGTTCCATAACTCCTTGTGTAACAACATCATGATCCACAACATTTTGTGGTTCCTGTTCAACCTCCATCAAGGCCTCAGTGCTTTGGTCCATATCTTGAAGTTCTTCAAGATCGAACGTACTCCCACTAGTTTTTCTAGAAACAAAGTCCCTTTCTAGAAAAACCCCAGTCTTCGCCACAAACACTTTGTGCTGACTGGGTATGTAGAAGTAATATCCCTTCGTTTCCTTGGGATATCCTACAAAATAGCACTTATCAGATTTGGGTCCCAGTTTGTCTGAGACTTGACGTCGAACGTAAGCCTCACAACCCCAAATCCTCATAAAAGACATCTGGGGACTCTTCCCAGTCCATATCTGATATGGTGTCTTTATTACAGCCTTTGATGGAACACGGTTAAGAGTGAAGGCTGCCGTGTCCAGAGCATATCCCCAAAAGGATATAGGAAGATCTGTGTGACTCATCATGGATCGCACCATATCTAATAGGGTACGATTCCTCCTTTCGGACACACCATTCCATTGTGGTGTTCCAGGAGGAGTGAGTTGGGACATAATCCCACACTCAGCTAGATAGTCACGGAACTCATGGCTGAGGTATTCTCCACCTCGATCTGATCGAAGTATTTTAATACTCTTGCCAAGCTGGTTTTGTACTTCATTCTTGAATTCTTTGAACTTTTCAAAGGATTCTGACTTATGTGTCATCAAGTACACATAACCATATCTACTGAAATCATCAGTAAATGTAATGAAGTACCTATAACCACCTCTGGCAGCAACATTGAAAGGGCCACATACATCGGTATGTATCAGACCTAACAAATCGGTTGCTCTTTCGCTGTGTCCACTGAATGGAGTCTTGGTCATCTTGCCAAGAAGGCAAGACTCGCATGTCTCAAATGATTCAAAATCAAATGAGTCCAGTAAACCATCTCTATGGAGCTGGGATAGGCGACTCTCATTTATATGGCCTAAGCGACAGTGCCAGATATAGGT
>JAGFNQ010001212.1:290635-329991 GCA_024364735.1 Boesenbergia rotunda | reverse complement strand
AATGGTTTCAGAAATCCATATATGGGAGGTCCATCAGTGGGTGTTGCTCAAAACTCACTGATGGAACTAAACTACACCTATAGCTTTGGAAAAAATATAAATTTGAGGTTATGGACACCTAAAATACTTTCTCCAACCTCATCCCTAACTGTTGATAATGGTTTTTCAGAAATCCAGATATGGGAGGTCCATCAGTGGGTTTTGAGCAAAACCCACTGATGGAACTAAACTGCACCTATAGCTTTGGAAAAAATATAAATTTGAGGTTATGGACACCTAAAATACTTTCTCCAACCTCATCCCTAACTGTTGAAAATGCTTTTTCACAAATCAAGATATGGGAGGTCCATCAGTGGGTTTTGCTCAAAACCCACTGATGAAACTAAACTACACCTATAGGTTTGGAAAAAATTATAATTTGATGTTTCCGACACCTAAAATACTTTCTAGAACCTCAACCCTAACTACTGATAATGGATTTTCAGAAATCCAGATATGGGAGGTCCATCAGTGGGTTTTGCTCAAAACCCACTGATGGAACTAAACTACACCTATAGGTTTGGAAAAAAATTATAATTTGATATTTCTGACACCTAAAATACTTTCTAGAACCTAATCCCTAACTACTGATAATGGATTTTCAGAAATCCAGATATGGGAGGTCCATCAGTGGGTTTTGCTCAAAACCCACTGATGGAACTAAACTAGCCCAATAGCTTTTGACAAATATATAATTTGAGGTTTCTGAGACCTAAAATAGTTTCTAGCATGTCAACCCTAACTACTGATAATATATTTTCAGAAATCCAGATATGGGAGGACCATCAGTGGGTTTTGAGCAAAACCCACTGATGGAACTAAACTACACCTATAGCTTTGGAAAAAATATAAATTTGAGGTTATGGACACCTAAAATACTTTCTCCAACCTCATCCCTAACTGTTGATAATACTTTCTTCAACCTAAAATACTTTCTCCAACCTCATCCCTACTTTCTCCAACCTATAGCTTTATTTCAGGCCCACCTCGGGCCTGAAATATCTTTATTTCAGGCCCACGTTGGGCCTGAAATAACTTTATTTCAGGCCCCAGGTGGGCCTGAAATAAAGATATTTCAGGCCGATAGTGGGCCTGAAATACATTTATTTCAGGCCCATACTGGGCCTGAAATACATTTATTTCAGGCCCACCTTGGACCTGAAATAAAAACATTTCAGGCCCACAGTGGGCCTGAATTAAATATTATTTGAGGACACCCTTAACCATATAATATTTTTGACCTCTTCCCCCAAGTTGGATTACATATTTTATCCCTACTAAAAATACTTTCTCAAAACCTCACCCCTAACTACTGATAATGGTTTGTAGAAATCCAAATATGGGAGGTCAGCAAAATCCACTGATGGAACTAAACTAGACCTATAACTTTGAACAAAATTATAATTTGAGGTTTCGGACACCTAATCTACATTCTCCAACCTGAACCCTAACTACTGATAATGATTTTTCAGAAATCCATATATGGGAGGTCCATCAGTGGGTTTTGCTCAAAACCCACTGATGGAACTAAACTAGCCCTATAGCTTTTGACAAATTTATAATTTGATGTTTCCGACACCTAAAATACTTTCTAGAACCTCAACCCTACCTACTGATAATGGGATTTTCAGAAATCCAGATATGGGAGGTCCATCAGTGGGTTTTGAGCAAAACCCACTGATGGACCTCCCATATATGGATTTCTGAAAAACCATTATCAGTAATCTTTAAATTGTAATTGTTGTCAATTACATCAATAATTTTTTAGGGAAGTATTTTGATTTCAGGCCCACGGTGGACCTGAAATGACATTATTTCAGGCCCAGAGGGGGCCTGAAATGATTTATTTCAGGCCCACACTGGGCCTGAAATGCTAGTATTTCAGGCCCAAGAAGGGCCTGAAATGATATTATTTCAGGCCCTATCTGGGACTGAAAAGAGTTATTTCAGGCCCACACTGGGCCTGAAATGCTATCATTTCAGGCCCACGCCTCTGGTTGCAAAAAAATTATTTACAGTATGATTAAATTTTTATACGCCAATCTTTTAAATAAATGAACATGTTGTGACCACATTTTTAAAAAATAAACAAGAAGGAGAGTACCTAAATACACATTGCACACCACAATTGAATTCCATTCACATCAAAACCTCATATTATGAAAATTTGGCACATCAGGAGGTTTGTATGATGGACCTAGCATATTTGGATTTTTCAAACCTCATTATCAGTTCTCAGACTTTACCTAATTATTGGTATTTTAGCTAGGATATGCTATTTTTCAGTTGGCACACAACTGTGTTGATACAGTATCAGTTGGCACACAACACTCATTTAACAAAGCAAAAATCAGAGGGGGTTAAACAACAGATTTTCAGAAAAACACAGGACTTCAGGACTTCAAGTTCCTGAAATAACATTATTTTGGGTTTACAAATGATACGACTTCGATTCTGATATATTCTGCTTATAACACAAGGTAAAATGTATCATAATATTGAAATACTTCTATAAGTCACAACATTAACAACTGGTTTTTTTAAAGAATACTATACATTCAGTTATCCTCCTTACAAAATAAACACTTCCATCAGAAAATTTCAGCAATTCATAAACCAATTAACTCAAGACCTTGGGCCTGGCGGCATTCTACATGTCCTTTTATTATGGCCAAGTTGTTTGCACCGGCTGCATTTAAGTTTCACCTTGCCATTGTGTCTTGACTCAATCCGTGCCTTCTTTCGTCTACCAGGCTGCACAAGGCTACGGGGACATCGAACTGTAATATTGTTTACTCCACTAGGCCAAAACTGCTTGCTTCTACAAGGGTAAATACGATCCATGTAAACCCACTTCCAAGTTTCAGAATAAAAATAATGCTCACAATATCGGAGTGTATCGATATTCCTGTGAACTATTACAGCTATAGCATGTGAGCAAGGGAGTCCTGAAATTTGAAACTCCCCACAATGACAAAAGTTTTTTTCCAAATCAACAATGTATGAAGTGCCCCATGTTTCTACCTCCATTTCTGATTGAGAGTAAGGGTGAACCTTATAAGCTCTAGCTTTCTCTCTCCTTGATTCCATTTCTTTTGTAGCATGAGGTGTCAAAGCAACATGCCATTTGGAAACTTCCTCTCTACGGTTATAGAACCATTGAGCTACCTTTCTTCTTGTATTATCAATTAACCTATTTATGGGAAGCTCACGTGTAGACTTAAACAAAGCATTCAAGCTCTCCACACAATTCGTGGTAAGCATTCTGTACCTTCTCCCAGTAAAGTGTGCATTTGCCCACCTTTTAGGGTCAATGTTCTGAAGCCACTTATGAGCATCTGGATGTTTTTCGAGCATTGTCTGCATTATCATATCATATTGAAGTGTTGTGTTGGCTCGTGCTGCTGCCCAAAACAAACCTACACCAGCTCTACTTCCAGTATCAGTTACCATATTACAAGACATGTGGTGGCAACAAAAAGCATGATGCGCGTTTGTGAATACTTTTCTGACTGCTGATATAATGCCCCGATGTCTATCTGATACTATGGTGAGTGAGTGATCATCAACAGCAAAGAACCTCTTTGTATGATCCAAAAACCACTCCCAAGCAGACCCACATTCTACTTCAGCTATTGCAAAGGCAACTGGGAGAACATTGTCATTATCATCAATCGCCGTTGCAATCAACAATACTCCTGGATACTTTCCTCTTAGGTGTGTCGCATCAATTCCGATAATTCTACGCAAATAAGACCTGAACACCCTTCGGCAAGCACCAAAAGCCCAAAAACACCTCTGGAACTGATTGTCACCATTCGTGCATAGTGCCACATAAGTTTCAGGATCTCTAGCTCTTAACTCACGCAGATATTGTGGGAGATCTCTGTATGCCTCATCATAATCTCCAACAACCTTTTTCAATGCTTTCTCCCTAGCTATGTATGCTTTTCTGTATGATATCGTCACTCCAAATCTAGCTTTAATATCTGAAATAATCATACTTGGTTTGTATTGTTCATTATGAAGAAATTGCTCTTCAACAAAAGAAGCAACAAATGATGAAGAGCATGCATGATGATCAGCACTTTCCCTAACACTTCGACATTGGTCTTCCTTTATATATTTTGTAACAGTGAACTCTACTTCCCCCCTTCCTACTACTCTCCATGTACATGGTTGGTTAAAACACACTGCTTTAACTCTGTTTTTCTGGGTGTCAACTGGGTTATATCTCATATGCTTAACCATCGCATGTTTAACAAGTGCATTCTTGAATTCTTCTCTAGATGGAAATATCTGCCCCACAAAAATTCATGCTCATCTCTTGCCTCTAGCTCTCGAATTGGCCCAGCAAGCAATCGAGAATTCAAAATATATGGATCTTCAGCTAATGGAAACTCCTCCTCTAGGTCACTGTACTGATCTGGGGGGAATTCATATTGCTCAACCTGCATATCATCAGCTTGGAATTCTAGTACACTTGTACTGGGTACAAATTCTTCTGCATTCCGGATTTCAATTTCTTCCTCCCCACTCCAGGTTGGCTGAAATATTTCAACTACTCTTGTAGAAGAATTCAAACCCTCATCTTCTAAATTATTTGCTTCTTCATTTAGATCAATTGCCAAATTCCTTGTAATGCTATTATCACCATACTGGGAACATAATGGAATATTATTACTAGTTATTTCTAATCCTTTCCCCGTAGCCACATTATCATCAAGAGTATTCCATATCTCAGAGAGAATTTCGTCAACAACATTATCAACCCTGAAAAAAATTACATATAACTTTATCAAACTTTGAAATTGATAATAAAGGCCCTAGGAGCCCCTGAGGGCCTGAAATCATTTGATTCAGGCCCAGGGATTTGATTTCAGGCCCTACCAGGGCCTGAAATCATTTTATTTCAGGCCCAGGTCGGGCCTGAAATAAAATTATTTCAGGCCCAGGTAGGGCCTGAAATCATTTCCTTTCAGGCCCACTCCGGGCCTGAATCATTACATTTCAGGCCCAGGGAGGGCCTGAAATCATTTGATTTCAGCCCCTCCCTGGATCTGAAATAAAATAAATTCAGGCCAGGTCCTGGGAGGGCCTGAATTTCTTTTATTTCAGTCCCTCCGAGGGCCTGAAACAAAATTTTACAGCCTCTCCTATTGCCTGAAATCTAATGATATCATGCACTCTCAGGGCCTGATATCATGTAATGCATATCACCCTAAGCCTCCTCCAAAATTAAAATAGTAGAAAGAGTTTAACTTGATTAAAACTATATCTGATACCATATCAAAGAAGACAATCATACGTACATTCCTATTTCTCTTAGTTACCAATCTGTTGCTTCCTTTTTCTCCTTCGACAACCTATTTTGTTGCTTCCTTTTTCTCCTTCGACAACCTATTTTGTTGCTTCCTTTTTCTCCTTCGACAACCTATTTTCCTCAGGTGCTTTGGTGATGAATCGAGTTGTGCAAGGAAGCAATATATACGTACATTCGTGATCATTCGACTTGTGCAAATCATTTCACATATATATATTGGCTGAGAAAAATTCGACTGCTACCCATCCGAACCACAAATTAATATTTTATTGATAAAGTGGTTCGGTTGTCTCGAAACTGTGTCTGATAAAGTTATTCTTTGGCGGGAGGGGTATAAAAGTAACTTCACTATATGGGATGCGCCCTTTGGTATAATAGAAACCATGGTACTCATTTCGGTAATTACGAATAGTTGGATACGCCCTTTGGTAAATTGCCCTTATTTTTTTATTGAGAGTTTATTAGAATTTAGGTGACCACAACTCTCATCATCTGTGCATAAGTTTAACACCGACACTTTGTTTTTGTTTTTTATAGTTTCTTTCGAACCCAATTTCAAGTTTATATACATTTTTGAGAGCTGAAAATATTACAGGAGTTGGGGTTGAAAATTTTGACTTAATATGACACGCCCCAAAAGACTCATATCATACGAATAAGTATAAGATCATCAAACCACACAAATGATATATTCTATATGTGCATATCAAACAAGTGCAGCAAATAAATACAGCAAACACAATCAAATGCACAAATGCATCATATGCACATGATGTAATGTCATGGTCACCCCCTAAGACCCGTCAAGCCATCGAGACATGTGATAATATGTCGGCCAAGTGGGTAGAGCTATGATATTATCCGCACTCTGCCATCACTGCTCTTGAGTGACCGAGTGACAGGATGCTAGTAGAGTAAACACTCCGCCCCATGTATATATGGTGGAGATATCTCTCTCATCTTCTCTGATCTATGATAAGAGAAGGGATCCCTGCCTGCTACCATGCTCCGAAACCACTACCCTTGAGCGGTCGAGCGGAGCAGTACAGAGCAAATGCACACACCCAACGGTATCCACTAACCCATGAGTGGTCGTGTGTGCATATCATGTGCCGGAGAACAATAGACTCAACCACAAGAGAGTCGCTGATCGCCGGCATGTATGATGCATGTCTCTAACACACGCAACCCCTACCAGATCATTGGCACATAACTCAACCTATCATGCACAGGTCGTAAACATGTATCATAACTCAATCATCCTATATCTAGACACACGTACAAGTATGACTAGAATCAATCAATGCAACCATACAGTGGTGAGCTATGTTATATCTACGTACTCATGCCCATACCAATGTTATACAGAATCAGATAACAAAAATACGAGACTGTATAGAAAAAAAATTTAGATCAAATCCAAGGTCAAGCATAAGTATCAAGCATGATAACAAAACGGTAGCAGATAAAGATAAATATCAACCTACTGCATAAATATAAAATAGCCATGCATAAAAAGTAAAATAGTTCTACAAAATACAAGCAAAAAGTATCCGCCTCAAAATAGAAGCCCGTATACAAAGAGAACCTCCCGTCTGATACACCGCAACCAAAAGTCTAAATCAATATCCTATATCAAAGGACATATTTTAAATAGCTATTACAGAAACAATAACTAGCTAATAAATCCCTAAACCATTTTAGGATTTACCTACTCAACCTATTTCATTTAATTACATCTAATTAAATGATAAGTTCCTAACTACTCCGTGTAGTTATGATTTGGTGTTATGATTTGGTTAACTCTTAGATTTCATTCTCAACCAAGAATTCGGTACAACCCAAGAAATAACCCAATAGATTTGATGAGAACCTCACGCCGTCATCACGAATCCAATCTCAAAACACAAACAAATAATCCAAAATCGAATCAAACACCATCATACTGATTCAAACAAAATTCAACACAATGGTCTATAATCCGAGAATGGAAAACACAAGATATTAAATCAAGAACTCAATATAATCATTTCACAAGAAGAAACTCATCTCAATCCCACAATAGATCAAGGATCAACCTTATTACTACTAATCTAAACTGAGTCAATCATAATCACAATCTGAATCACCAGAAAACTAAATCATAGATCGAGACCAAATTCAAAGCAGAGTTCCTCTTCCAAAACTCCTCATGTGGCACTGATGCTGCCCACAACGAGTGTCACGAATGAGCCTCAAATTTAGATATTTATAAGTTGAAAACCCTTAGCTCACAAAATTAAAAATGTACTACAAGGGCCTCAAGTCGTATTTTTCCAAGGACTAGTTAAGAGTGCTTAATCCAAGCTTGAATTTGTCGTTTTATGTATTCTTTTGGGTTTTCAAATTGAAATGGGGGTTTATTTTGCATATGAATGAAATAACAGTATGAAATAGAATGAACTCAACTAAAGGATGAAACTAATTGGAAATTGCAAGAACTACACTTAACCTATTTGAAACCAAACTAAGCAATTCACCTTGAAATTATAAGAATGAAACTCAAGACTAAAATTGAGTGCAAGAAAACTGTAACTAAGTGAATAAAATTGAATGCAAGCAGTTTGTAACTAAACGACAGGATTATAAAGTCTGAAACAAGACATGCTTAAGAAACAGGGCTGAATCGCAGCTGAGACTACCTGATCGGTCGACAGACCGATCAGATGCAAGCCTGATCGGTCGAACAGACCGATCAGGTGATGTTTTGATCGGTCAAACAGACCGATCAATACCTGAAGCAAACTGATACAGAGTCGAAACAATTGATACAACTAAAACAGAAACTACAGAGATGAATTCAGAAACAGAGATTACAGAAACTAAGCATCAGATCCTTCCCTTAATCCAAGATCTTGCTTGCCGTCACACAAGAACCAACTAGGAACCCCCTAGCTTGACAAATCAGCAGAGATCTTCCTCCAACGATCGATTAGCGTCAGATTGATGTTCAGCTGAATTCTTCCTCCGATCTCCTCAAACTTGATGAGTTGGATTGCGATGGTGGCTCAGGGACCCTCAGAGCTCTTCAGAGAACCCCTCTGAATGCTCCGATTGATGAAGATTGGCGATCAAGTAGGAGCTGGTCAGATGAAGCAAACTCTCGGTGAAACCCTCACCGGAGCTTGGCAGCTACGCGATTGCTTGCAACTTCGCCGGAAACCTCCCTTGATGATTTGGAAACTTGAGCAAAGATCAGATCTGATGCGGCCGCGCGAAGAAACGGAGAAGAAACGATGCGAAAATGAAGAACAGAACAGAAACTGGAAACACGCGACGACAGAGCTTGGCGAAGAAGAAGTTTGATTTAAATTATCTCATTTGAATGTGAACGGCTGTGATCATCCTCGCCTCATCCAACGGTTAGATCCAGTCAGATCAAGCCCAAACTCCTCAGATCTCCATCAATGGTCAGGATCTGCTCCTCCTTAGCTTGGATCAATCATATCTGCAACGGACGGCTCAGATCTCCCTACCTTTGAATGGATGGTTTAGACTCAACTTGAGCTTGATCCAATGGCTGGATGACTTCGTGTCTTGATTGGACGGCCTATATTAATCCAATGCATGATCGCCTTGATCCTAATCCAATTCTGGCTCAACTCGATCCAATCCGATCTAGGTCCATGATCATTCAAAGCCTACAAAATTAGATTCAAATTTTAGTGTCAAAATACCTCAATTATAGAAAGAATTGCATCTAAAGCCAAAAATAGAGATAGCTCATGGAACCTAGTGTAAATACAAGATTAAGCATGTAAAAATGGATTAAAACATGAATTTGAAAGCCTAATTTGATTAATAAAATAGTAATTATCAGGCACACTGCAGGATTGAAGCATCCTTGGACTCATCTAAAACCCAATTTGATTAGAAATCAATTTCCAGAAAAACCAGCATACCTATTTCAATCCAAACTCTTAGCCAACGACCAACCCATCCATGTACCCCTAAACAACACATAGGATCAAAAGAAAACAACCCACACCACCATTCCAACCCCAGACAAAGATCAAACTGCATTATCTACCCCTAACCCATCACAACTCCTATCTCAACTACTCCTCCCACATATCAAATCAACCTAAACAGGGATTCCCAAATTCAAATCAAAACAAATCGAAGAGAAACATATCTTTATCAGATTGGTATCACAAAAAACACATATCCGATCAGAAATATTCCTACAAAATAGCAAAGAGATCAAACTTCCATCCAATTCAACAATAGAACCATCCTTCCATAAGGTTCCTATCATGGAATAAAGATCCAACCACCACATGACACTAATCTAAACTATAATCTTCAAATTTCACAAATCAAAACCCTGAATATGCTATGCATCATCATCCACATCCATAACTAAGGTAACAAATCTATAGCAGAATCTTCAGATCCGAAAAACTCCATGAAAAATCGACAATAACACCCAAATAGATGATCTCTCCAAAACCTTAATCCGATCAACAACAAAACTCATTCAAGATACATTCTACATATCTTACTTGCAGGAGCTCACGCGCGATGGCCTCCCTCTACTCCGATCTAGGGAAATCAGCTACCACCATAGAACCCAGATAAAATCCAATCCGAAGAGCCCTCTTCGATCCTAGATCCATCTTCCCTAACAGGAGGTTCCCCGTGAAAGATCAATCAGAACGAAAAAGAGTGCGCCGTCGACGACTTACTAGTGGTAGTGCAGCGCCGACGCTCCCTACCTCCCTGAAGGGCTTGAGGTCATAGACATGGATCAGGGGTGGTCGGCGATCGAAATGTAACCCAGCATCGAGGAAGGAGGGGCGATCGGCTAGTCTCAGTTGTCTCTCGCGCACAGAACATAGGCTCGAGGGTAGCCTCGACTTGTTGGGCTTGGAGTCGATGGAGCAGTGTGGTGGTCGTCGTCGGCGATGGGGAGGAGAAGTGCAGGCGCAGAGGGAGAGGGCACGCACGGGACGAGAAGAAAGAAGTTGGGGTTTATGTGTGGCCATTTTGCATATTAGCCCTCCAAGTTTCACTTATCCAGATTTAGCCTTTTAGGTCTAGGAGTTTAAATCCTTACCTATAGGATTTAAGCATTTAGACCCTTCCTAGTTTAGGTTTCATCACATTTAAGCCCTCATAATTTCAGTTTCAAAGCAATTTAACCCTCTAATTTCAGTTTAGGTCTTGAAATCCCTAAATCATTCTCGAAAAAATTTTCGAAAAATTTTCTGAGTCGTGTCTGAAGTGTCATATTTAATATTTTTTTAATAAGATATTAGTTCTAATATGTTTTTTTGAATGATAATAGTTGAATAAAAATTAAAAAAATTATTAGTATAGAAGATATCCGATCCTTTAATGGGTATGGGTATAGGGATGGATATCCAATACCCGATGAGTATGAGTATAGAGGATATAAAATCATATCCAAATCTGATCCATTGTCATCCTTATACATAACATATAGATGTGCAGTGAAGGAACTTTATCAACTTCATTCCTAAAGAAAAAAAAAAGGATGGTTAATGATATGCAAAAATGGCCGCTTCATTATTACTAACATTTTAACTTAAACACGAACAACTAAACTCTCAGATACTTGGTAGCAAAATAAATAAAGGAGAAGAGTACACATACCAAGTTTTTGAATTTGTATGGACCATATAATCTCGAAACAACAACCTAATTATCATATTACTTGCTAAGCATTAAATTACATATATCACATGCTAATATATTACATTGACATAAGCAAAAGAATCAAAATAAAAATCTCAACAAAAAGTAATGCTCATATAAAACCAAACTACAACAACTTGGTCGGCGGACAATGGTATGCGTTTGATGGTCTTGGTCTGTAACTCGCCTATGTTAGATTCCATCACCCAATCTGTTGCTATGTATTGTTGCAACGCAAGTGTGTGGTCATTTAGAGGACAAGCTTGCGAGGTACAGGTTATCTGCAACGTGTGTGTAATGACGCATTTTGTTGTGGCTATAATGAAAGTACCCCATGTTAGTTTTGATGTAATCAACCAAGTCAAGTTAGGTCCTAGTAGTGTTAATCTTTGTATCTAAGTATGTAAAAGCTTAGGAGCACAAGAAGTTAACTGGAAGACGCAGCAGATGAAAAGGATGACATGAGGAAGGGAGCCAACATGTTCGGTGCATCCGAGGGATGTAGAGGCTGCAAAAGAGTACACTGGTGGACAAAAAGGGCGTGTGGGACGTCCGAGAGATAAGAAGCCAGGGAGGAAGCTTATTTGAGGTGAAAGCCGGAGTCCGGTTCGGGTGGACCTAACTTTGGTTAGCCGAAAATCGCCCAAGAGGATGAAGACAGAGAAAAATCAATACGGAAGTTCTTTTTGACCAAAGGTCAACTGAGAAGATTGAGTTTTGCATAAAAACAAAATAGAGGCGCCTCAGGTTAGAACTGATGCGCCTCAGATGTGTTAGTGATATGAGAAAAGTGTCCTAAGGCAATCGCTTTATGATTGTAATCATTTATTTTAATAAATAAATATTCACTATTTGAGTATACATGTTTATGTATTTGGTTGAGATCTTAAACTCATTTACTGAATGTTCGCAATACAATTCACAGCATGAGAGAATTTATGATGAATTCACAACTAGTGATTATCTCTACATCTGCAATTGTGAAGTATTGAAATTGTCCCTAATCGATGAATTGATAAATAAGGACACTATCAATTCTGTTGAGACTAGCATGGGTTATTCTCTAATCAGCTGATTCTCACTGGCTGGTGACATTGGGATATCCAGAGATAAACATGAATGCTAGTTAAGGGAACTAGTTCATTGGAGTGACTGGCTGTAAAACTTCATATGGTAGTCTACATATAGATATGTCAGTGAAGTTCTTACTGCAGCTTAAGTGCGATGTTCCTTTGACTTGCGGTGTTCAAGTCATCTTGGTCATGGAGACTTATACTTTGACATCTTAAGCAAGCACCTCTAAGGAGGTGTGGACCCAGGATGATTGGGTATAAGCCGAAGTGCCCGAAGATGTTTGAACAACCTACAAAGGATTCACCACTCCTTGCGAGGAGATATATACCCAAGGCCTATCGTCGGATTATTACTCGAAGCCTCTGGCCAGAGCATGACATGTTCAGAGTATGAATCTCTTAGATACATGAGAGTAATTAGAATCCATAGGACGAGAAAACGTTACTTGGGCTAAGTGTGACGTAGTCAGCCTAGTGGGGACTGACACACATAGACCATGTCCTAAACCAAGTGGGTATAAGATGGTGAAGGGAATGAGCACGATTCATTATAGCTGCTGAAGGGTTTCAGAATTATTTCTGAGGTCAATCGTTCATCTTTCGATTATTTGGGGATCATGATGTACTACTAGGTGCCACTCATGATCGTTCTATAATTGGTTAATTATAGACGGCCAACATAAATCAAAAGCCTATTTAGTCACACGCACTATGAGTAATTCGAGGGATTTAAAACGAGTTGAAAATTGGATTTTCCAATCAAGAGAGACTAGGTTTGGTTGAGCCAAACGATAAGTCGAATCTGAATTTTTCAAAGACGCATCGGAAGCGTAAAATGGCTAAGTCTTTTGAAGACTTAATAGATGAATTAAATGAGTTTAATTCATTGGGACGTGGCTTGGATAGGCCGGCCAAAGAGGGTGGCCAAAGAGGGTCTCCACCCTCTTTGCTTGGCCGGCCACAACAAAGGGAGAGAACCAAGTTTCGGTTCAATTTATAAAATAAACCAAGTGTGGTTTGTTTTATAAAATTATGGATGATATAAATTTTTTATATAATAAATCAAGGTTTGGTTTATTTTTCATGGAAATTAAAATGAACCATGGATTGGTTTATTTTATTTTATAAAATCAATCATGGATTGATTTACCATGATAAAGAAATTTATATAAAGAAATTTATTTTTCATGAAAATTAAAATGAACCATGGATTGGTTTATTTTATTTTATAAAATCAATCATGGATTGATTTACCAGGATAAGAAATTTCTTTCCATAAGAAAAAAGAGACTTGGTTGATTTTTATCATAAATTCAAATATGATAAAACTTGGCATGATGGAATAAGTCATAGAAAATTTATATGATAAATTTCTTATGAAAATTTATTCCATAAGAAAAAAGGGACTTGGCGGTTGAGAGGTCACTATATAAAGGACCCAAGGCAAGGCTTGGAAATCAATCGAAATAATCGAAGTATTCTTGCTTGGGCTCTCTCCCTCTCCTCCCTTCTTCCTCTTGGCCGGCCACAAGCCTCTCCTCCCTTCTTCTTGCCGTGAGCACAAGGAGAAGCACCGAGATGACGAAGTTCTTCCGTTGGGACGATCTTCCTCTCCGGCCATCATCACCTTGGGATTGGGCGCAAGTCATCTTCCTCCTTCTCGCCGGAATTGTGATTCCGACCAACCTTGGTGGTGAGTTTTTCCGATGTGATTACTTCTCTCTTGGTTTCTTGTCGCATTCTCGGAGAATCTAGTAGTTCTCGAGAACACGAAACTCGTGGCTTTGCGAAGTCATCCCGAAGATACTCGGCGTGGACGCGAATAGAGGCGGAGCTTCCGAGGGACGCTTACGGTTGGATCTCGTCCCTTCCTTCAAGTTACACGAGGTAATAAGTAAATTAGTTTACGTTTCTGCAAAATTTTAAATATATGATCATGTCTACACAAGATAAGGTTGCATGCTTAGATATGTGGTTAAATAATTTGAGAAATTATTTATGCTTAACCTTCCGCTGCACGTAATTAAATTTAAAATTACGAACCCGCATCCATGTCAACATGCACCCGGTCCCAACAAGATGAGCAGTAGCCATTGAGTGGTCATTACTTGCGTGAATAAACCTTCTCCATCTGAAGCGCCTCAGGTCCAAACTGAGGTGCCTCCAAGCTACGTCAGCACAACGGTACCTTATCCTTTTGGGCTAGAAATAGCTCCTAAAGCTAGGATTAAGAAACAACTTGCATTCAATTCCTAATCTTTTTCAGAGTTTTCCAAAGATTGTAAGAGACTTCTCTGTCTATAATGAAGGAAACATTTTTAGTCCGCTTTTCCATTGTCTTGAATTAGTAACCTCCCCAGTTGTAACCAAGTAATTCTAGTGTCTCTTTATTTTTATGTTGTTGATTTCTTTATTATTAATTGTTATATAATATGTAATCTTTGCTAAGATAAGATATTACAAAAGATATAATTTGTAATTGTAGGGCTAGTCACCCCCCTAACCGGCCTATACATGACCTACAATTGGTATCAAAGCCCAACTATTTCAGGAGGACTAACCTTCGCCTAAAGCAACAAGATGATGGTCAGACCTACTATCCACCCACCAAAGTTTGAGCGGGAGTTCACAATGTGGAAACGTTGGATGGAGGTTTTCTTTAAACTCGACTTTGAATTGTTATTAATAATGAAAAAAGGTTTTCTAACTCTCGAAAACAAGAAAGAGCACCTCTGGTCGAAGAAGGAGCCAGCTGACTTCATAGCCAACGAAAAAGTAGAGTTTTATCTAGTAACCATGTTACTAGTTCAAGAATTCAACAGGATCGGAACATATGCTTTAGTCAAGGAACTTTGGGAAAAGTTCCTGGAGCTTCACGAAGGGACCTTGGAAGCAAAGCTAGCACTAAGAGATCTAATCTAAAACAAGCTAACCAGTCTCCGGATGAAAGAAGGAGAAACGATAGCCGAACTACATGCGAAGATCAAGAAGCTGATAATTGGACTCACAAATCTCGTAGAAAATATAATAAACCGAGATTCGCTAAGGTATGCTCTAAACGTATTTCCAAGAATACTGGAATGAATGTCCATGGTTGACTCGTGTACATCTCAAAAAATATCGAGGTAAGTACTTAGAGGAATTTTTTCTATCTTAGAACTTTACGAGTCTCAATTGTTGGGGCAATTGGCCCGGGTATGATCTGGAGGATCATTGTTTTGATGTGTGTGGTCAATATGATTAAGTTAAGGTTTGTTGTTGGACTAATATGTGTATGTGAGTGTGCAGGTGAGCAGGTACACATAGACTTGGTTGGATGTCTTTAGGTGAAGGGTGGCATGGAGGCAAGCTGGAGGCTTGTATGCGCATCCGAGGGACCATGGGCAGAGACGATGAGCCGAGGGATGCGGACTTCGAGGCATGCATGAAGGATGACATGGAGGCAAGCTGGAGGCTTGTGTGTGCATTTGAGGGACGGGAGCCGAAGACGAAGAGGGTGTGAAGGCAAAAAATCGAGACTGCGGATTGAAGAGTCGACCAGGTCGTGAGGGTCCAAGTGTGAGTGGTTGTGCTTAGGAACTAAGCCGGGAGGGTTTGAGTGCGGAGAGAAATGTACTCAGGAAGGGAACCCTAGGCTTAGAAGGGACCAGTCGACTGCTCCTGGAGCAGTCGACTGGTAATGGCTGGTGATTCGAGCGTTGGCTGTAATGGTCGAATCTGAGTGGGACCAGTCGACTGCTCCAGAAGCAGTCGACTGGTAGCGGCCATTTAGTACTCGAGCTCTATTTAAAGGAGATCGTTTAAGGCTACTGTTTCTTGGCGAAATCTGCTTGGATAGAGTAGATTAGTAGGCTTTCTTGCTCAGGTAGTGTCCAGAGGTTGTGGAGAGGTTTCTCCACCCACAAGGAGCTACGTGATCTAGCCGAAGGTGCTCCGGAGAATCATCCACTGACGGATTAGGGATCGCCCACCTTACGGGCAGCCGTGGAGTAGGAGTATCATCTCCGAACCACGTACATCGGTGTGTTTCTTTCTTGTTTTAGTTTAGTTTTTATTTTGTATATTCTGCTTACGCACTAACGGTTGTAGGAAGAAACCAAAAATTGTTATTCACCCCCACCTCCCTCTAGCAAGACTACACGATCTAACAAGTGGTATCAAAGCGAAGGACCGCTCTTGTTGGAATAACCACCAAAGGAGCACAAGCTAGAGGAAAAAAATGATGGAAGACAAGTTGGGGGATGATATCAACATTCCACCATCATACGATCATGAAGACTTTGATTATTGGAAAACAAGAATGAAGACTTGGCTTGGGATGGATTGGGAATGCATAATGGTGCTAGAAGAGCCCTTTGAAATTCCAAGAGACAAGCACGGGAAGAAGCTTCGCCCTAGATATTGGACTAATGAGCAACAAGCACATTCTAGAGCGAATGAGAAGGTAATTGGTATATTAGTAAATATTGAATGGTGTAGGGAAATATAAAAGTGCACATGAGTTGTGGGACAAGTTGGAGGAATTTCATGAAAACTCTACCCGAGCTCAAATAGTGGAAGAGTCTAAAGAGATAAGTTCAATGGTCCAAGAAGACCAAGAGGAAGAAGAATTGTCAACCTCATCAAGTGAAAGACACAATTAAGCGAAAGATCATCCACCTCATCAAGAGAAGAAGAGGAGGTGTCAAATTCAAGAATTGAGGGGGAGGAGAGACCCTCATCTATACCGGAATAAGAAAAAGCTCCAACATCCACCAAAGCAAGATCCAAGGATCATATCACATGCTTTGGATGCAACAAGAAGGGGCACTACAAGGACAAGTGTCCACTAGGTAAGAAGGAGATAATCCCTAAACCCATTTCAATTTCTTCTAAATCTAACATGGGTTGTAGGAATGAAGAATCCCAAGAGAAAAGAAAAAGAATTAGATGCTTCACATATGGAGAGCTAGGGCATTATCACACCAAATGTCCAAGGAAAGGAGAGCTAAAGAAAATGGAGCAATTGAGAAGATGGGAGAAGGAAGAAAGGAAGAAAAGAAGCTCACATCAAGGGGGAGCTACAAGGGTAAGGGAGGTAATCCCTAACTTTAAATTAAAATGCAATTCAAATTTAAGTTCCTCCATGCATGTTATAGATAGTGTCAATTATTTACCCATGCATAACTTAGGATTTAAATATCATGATAGAAATACTATTGCGTGACAAAATACCAAAGATTCCATGTTTCATGATAAATCTAGGGTTTCTAGACCTAAGGATCAAGGCATCAACCCTAGGAAAGGGAGACACATGCCTAGGAAAATGTGTAGATCTAGGAATGATCAAAATAGGTATGGTGATACTAAGGATAGAAATTTAGAAAAGGAAAATCAAGTTTTGAGAGCAAAACTTGATAAATTAGAAAAGAACCTAGATAGACTCATTAGAGGATCCAAGGGGTTAGGTATGATACCAAATGATCAACACCTTAGAAATGGTAGGTCGGGGCTAGGATACCAATCTAGGGGTCAAATGTTAGTAAGAAATCATATTCAAGGATCCCTTATTATTATGAGAGAGGAAAGATCAAAAATGGCAAGGAAAAGTCATTTAAAAGTGAAAAGAAGGATTTGACCAAGAAGAAGGTATACAAAGTTATGAGAGTGATAGTTGAAGGTCAAGAAGCACCGGAGGTACACCGGTGTGGTCTTGCCTTTGTAGAAAAATTACCTAGGGAGGTAACTAGGGCTAGGAGCTCAAGGGAGAGCCCTAGGAGCCAAAATGAGATTCATGGTCAATGGATCTCAGGAGAATTTTGTTGGTGCAGAATGCACCCAAGTCAAACCTGTGTTTTGATATTGGCAAAAGGGTTCAAAAGTTAAGGGTTAGTTGTTGTCTAACAAGCTTCTTGAGTGTACAGGAAAAGCCCTAGCGAAGGAAGGCTAGGCACTGGCGAAGGACTGCCAGACAGGAGAAGCCCTAGCAAAGGACTGCTAGGCACTGGCAAAGGACCGCCAGAATGCTAAAGCCCTAGCGAAGGACTGCTAGGCTGGCGAAGGACTGCCAGAAGAAAAGACCTAGCGAAGGGCAGCTAGGCACCAAGCGAAGGGCAGCTTGGTAACTCAAGACCTGGCGAAGGACTGCCGGGCAAAAGTCCAACTGGAGAATCCGGTTGGCACCAGGTAAACTCTCCCGAGAGGAGTAGGTGAGGACGCGTTCCCCTTGAGGGAACATTAGGCGTCGGTTCGACCTAGGGCTCCATTTTGGAGACCAAAGTCAGAACCAAGACAGCTAAGGCTGTATAAAATAAAATTGTTATTTGGACTAACCCTGGATGCAGGATCGAAGGACTGAGTATCTGCAGCTCAGAGAGCCTCGAAGGAGTGAGGCAGAAGCTGAGCAGGGCGCCCCGGACGACCAGGGCACCCCCAAGGTCAACCCAAGTCTGTAACAACCTCGACGCGCTTCGCCCCGCTTGTCGCGGGCATCCCGCGTGTCTCGGGCGCCCCCACTGTCAGCTGCCGAAGCGCATCCCTGCGAAGCCGAAGAGATGAGACCTTTGACCGGTCAAACCGGGCGCCCCGGTCAAACCGGATCCCGAGGATAAGGGGATCAGACGGCGACCGAGCTAAAACCGGATCTGCTGCCACGTGGGGGGCGCCCCCGTCGACCAGGGCGCCCCTAGGCC
This sequence comes from Boesenbergia rotunda, assembly GCA_024364735.1. NCBI lineage: Eukaryota > Viridiplantae > Streptophyta > Magnoliopsida > Zingiberales > Zingiberaceae > Boesenbergia > Boesenbergia rotunda. Next base: position 311,185 of record JAGFNQ010001212.1, on the reverse strand, counting down.
CTATATAAAGGGCCCTCGACCTCCTTCTTCAGAGCATCAATTACTGCGACGCTTCCACGCTCTACAACTTTCATTCAACGCATCCAAACGCTCCGACGACCGCGCTCTGCTCCAGGAACTTCTCAACTCAAGTCCGAAGAGCCGTCGACCTCCCGCTGCACCGAAACTCGAGCCTACCCCGGGAGTTGGTAAATACAGAAGTGTTATCTTTCTTATTGCAATTTGTATTTCTCTTCTGTATTTATTCTACGCATTATAGAATTGCCCAAAGTAAACGGTCAACGACCGTAGGCCTTGGAGTAGGAGTCGACCCAGGCTCCGAACCAAGTAAAACGACCTTGTTAGCGTTGTGTTGCTTTTTGTGTCTTATTTCCGCTGCGCACTTACTCTTTTTTAAATCCGAACGATTTGCGACATTCACCCCCTCTCTCGCATTTCTCGATCCAACAAGTGGTATCAGAGTGGGGAATTCAAACTTGGTGCAACCACCAGTTTGAAAATTTCGGATTTTATTTTTCTTTTTCTCAATTTTTTTCGTTAAATATTTTTCGTTCGAATTTTTCTTTCAAGGTTGGTGCAACACCCCTTGAAATTTGTTTTTATTTATTCTTCCCGCACTACTAATCCAAGACCAAGTCTTGGAATATTGTTTGTTGGTTTTTTTTTTGTTTGCTATTTCAGAACAAATGGTCATCCAAGAAGGCTTTAGCACCGCCAGACCTCCACTTTTCAGTGGAGAAGACTTTCCTTACTGGAAAAGTCGAATGGAGATCCACCTGAAAACTCAGGTGGATATGTAGATAATCATCCAGTCTGGACTGATGATTCCCACAAATACTGAAGGCGTACCGCAAAACTACTCAGAGTAGGACACTGCCCTTAAACGCAAAATCGAAGCTGACGCCAAAGCAACTCAGACCGTCCAATGCGGACTAACGAAAGAGGAGCTGAACCGCGTAGGCCCCTTCAACAGTGCCAAGGATCTATGGGCTAAACTGATCGAGCTCCACGAAGGAACTTCAGATACGAGGATCAGCAAACGGGATCTGCTACTGAACAAGCTCTTCACCATCAAGATGGCAGATAACGAGACAGCAGCCCAGCTCCATGCCAGAATCCAGGAATTGATGAACGGTCTTCACGCAATAGGTCACCAGGTTCAAAATCGTGATCTTATAAGGTATGCCCTAAACGCATTCCCTAGGACCACCTTGTGGGCATCTATGGTAGATGCATACAAGGTCTCTAGGGATCTTTCAAAAATTAAGTTAGATGAGTTATTTTCTGAACTTGAACTTCATGAACAGACTAACTGCAATTTGGCCGAGAAAAGTATAGCTTTCTTTGCAGGGAAAACAGGAAGGACAACTAAGAAGAAAACTCAAGTTGAACCCGAGTCTACCTCAGACTCAGAAACAGAAGATCAAGAAGGAGATCAATCTGAACTAGTCCGGCTAGCTCGAAGCTACTACAAAAAGTTGAAGAACCAAGCCAACACACGGAGAACAAGCCGAAGAAAGGATGAATCAGCTGAACCAGCAACTGACAAACACAAGCCCAACGTAACCTGCTACGAATGCAAGAAGAAGGGCCACTACAAGACTGAATGTCCAAGCCTAAAGGAGTCCAAAAAGACCAGAAAGAAAAAGGCACTCCAAGCAACCTGGGATGAGTCTTCCTCAGAAGAAGAAGAAGAAGCACCCCAGTCCAATCTTCTAGCCCTGACCGCTTCGGATCAAATCGAGACTGACTCAGACTCGGACCAGGACGACGGCAAGCTGACCTTCTCCGACGACGGCGAAATAAGGGTAACGGGTTTTTCAAAATTACAATTAAATTCTCTTATCTCATATCTATCCCGAGATTTGGCGAAAGCCAAACTCCGAATCGAGTCCCTCCGACAGGAAGTAAAACTCCTGAAAGAGGGAGCTGAGTCTAAATCCTTAACTGAGAAAATTCAGGAAGGAACCCCTGATCAAGTTGAAAAACTTGAATTAGAGAATTCCTCCCTGAAAACTCAAGTTAAGGACTTACGAACAGCTTTAGAACGATTCACTTCTGGTTCCAAGAATCTTGATATGATTCTTGGAAAACAGAAGTCTGTTCTAAACTGATCCGGACTTGGCTACAGAACCAAATCTCGGCAAAGATCTTACTTTGCTGTACTGAACCGGTCAAGACCTAAGGTTCAGGCATGGGTGCCAAAACTGTGCCTGACTAAACCAACTGGTTCAAATCAATTTTGGATCCCCAAGGACAAGATTCACATCTTGCCTAACCCATACAGAGGCTTTAGTCCAGGGGGAGTCAAAATCAAAACAATTTTTATAATTAGATAATTTTTTTTGTAATTGCTTGATTGCATGTTTATTTAATTTTCTATAATTTGCCATGCTTAGATGTAGGAATACTTAGATTTAAGGACTCAATTACTTGAAATTTGAAAACATAGTATTGGGAGGAGGTGAGATGATAGTACGTTGGGGAAACCAACTCTAATAAGATCAAGTCTACTTGGTCTCTTTAGACTGGTGAAACCAGCCGAAGCTACCGATCCAAGATCCAAGCTAGCTAGACCAGAAAATGACCTAATTTAATTTGAAAATGAAATTTCATTAAAAGGCTTTGTCAAGGAAAGGGTGGATGATCCCATAAGGCTACGGCCAAAGAAGGCCTAGTGCCTCGCCAAGACCTGGAAGCCAATTTCTGAAATTCAAATTCAAATTATCTTTTGTCAAATTCGAATCTAACTCAAATTTCAAATAATTATAGACTCTAACCTGTTTTCAAAATTTCTTAAACCTAGTTTTTTTTTAAAAAAAAAAAACTCTTAATCTGCTTTCAAAATTTCTATTTCTTTTTCGAAAAACTTTTAATCAGTTTTTAAAATTTCCGTTCTCTAAATTTTGTTTCAAAACTAAATGAACTTTTCAAAATTAAAACTTCTTTTTAAAATTAATTTTTACCCTCAAACCTGTCTCACAAAAACCTTAAGGTTAACGTGTTTGAAAACCCTAGATTCAGTGAGACAGGAAAATTAAACTCAAATTAAACCACCTTGCTTGTGCTTTCATAATCATGGTCAAACTGTGGTTAACATAGTCAAACTATGATTAACATAGTCAAACATGGTCAAACACAGTCAAACAAAGTCAAACAGTCAAACCTGATCAAAACAGTCAAAAGGCTGCTACCTAGGGCGCCTTGATCGTCCCGGGCGCCCAACTGCACAAGGTCAAAGGCTGCTGAAAGCAGTCCATGAGGGCGCCCGTAACCTGTCGGGCGCCCCCGACAACACTGACAACATACCAGCTCCAGTCAAAGCAGCAAAAGCTGCATTTGACCAACTTGACAAGGGCGCCCGTGACCCGTCGGGCGCTCCTATACGCTTCTGTCCCCCACGCTGATTAAAGCAGCCAAAAGGCTGCAATCAACTACCTTTGACCAGGGCGCCCGTGACCTGTCGGGCGCCCCCATAGACAAACTGTCGTCCACGCCAGTCAAAGCAGCAAAAGCTGCAGTTGACCAGCCTTGATCAGGGCGCCCGTGACCTATCGGGCGCCCCCATCGACAAATTGTCATCCATGCCAGTCAAAGCAGCAAAAGCTGCAGTTGACCAGCCTTGATCAGGGCGCCCGTGACCTCTCGGGCCCCCCCCATAAAACCCTATAAAAGGGACCCGAGTCTCCTTCTCCTCCCACACCACATCTCACACTTCTTCTTCCCCTTGCCTCATTCTTGTGGATCAAGTGAACCTAAGCCCACCCTTGCCTCGACCATGCCTCCAAGGTATGAAATTTAGTTGTGAAATTAATTTTTCTTAAATTACATACTTCCTTTTTTTTATCTCTTCTTATAATCCAAGGTTTATCCTTAATTACTTATTTTTCTACACTTAGAAAACGCCGAGCAGTTCAGTCGAACCCCGGTAACGAGCCCAGTCCCGACCCTAGGTTTCCAAACCTAGAACTTTGTAATAAATTCGCCCGAACCACCTACGTTCCGATTAAGACGAGTTACCTTAACCGTCAATTCTTTACCCAATCATGTCCAGTTGCAATGTCCGCAATTAACTACTATCAACTGGATAACCTCGTATTCTGCACACATCCGATCAACAACACCTTATGTGCAGAATTCTATAACAACATAGTTAGGCAAGACCAATTGAGCTTCGTCACTACCGTTCAAGGAATGCCCTTGACCATCACTCCTACCCTACTGAACCGATTTCTTGGACTCTGACAATCTCAGTCCATCTTCTGTTGCTACCCTCCAAGGAACCTACCTTTCGATGCCCCCTACTCTCATATTGACCTGAACACCTTATACAACTATTTCTTTAGGGAGGGAATGGACCCTGCAGGAGGGCAGTTCAACTCCACCCGACTGCCGATTCAGGACTACGCTCTCTATAGAGTGATTGTCCGTTGCATCCTTCCTCTGTCCACTAGGGACATAGCCACCATGAAACCCTTTCACACCTTTCTCCTCTATGCCCTTATCCACCATCTGGGCATAGATATAGGCCTTCACCTCTTCCACTGTATCCTACATGCCTCTAGTGTGTCCACTCAGGGACGGGTCCGCACCCCCTTCTGCCACGTCATCACCTCGATCCTCCACCATCACGGCCGAAACATCACTGAAGGCGAAATTACCACGATGACCGACTTCAACGAGATAGGATATAGGAACTTTTCTTTAGCCGGTGTAGATATCTCGGGCACCGGGGTTCTGACTTGGAGACGCCGACCAGCCGCACAGGACATTGCCGACGAGGAGGTTGAGGTCGACGTTGCCGACTTAGCAGCAGAGTTAGCTCAGCCCGATCCTCCGACACTCTACGAGCGAGTATCCCTCCTCGAGACACAGGTTCAGTCCCTCCGGGAAGAATCGGAGGCTTACCACCTTGAGCAGCTGGAAACTCATCAGGGCTACTATACCGAGTATATGAGCGCGTTTGCAGCAGAGAGGGAGGAAAGAAACACCCAGTATTAGGAGATGATGACCATGTTTAGATCCTGGCATCCAGGCTCCCCTGATCAGCCTGGTCCCTCTTCCTAGATGACTTGGACGTGTACCTATTTGACTATCCCTACTGAGTAGGGTTGACTTCTGTTGACTTGTACTAGACTTCTGTTTGACTTATGCTTATCTTAGCTTGGCTTGTTTATTTCCGACTAGAAGGCAGTTAGGATTATGCTTAGTAGAGTAGAATCATTTTTTTTGCTTCTGCCTTAATTGAAAATGCTTTAATTCATTTTAAAATGTTTTCTTTGTTAAAAAAGTTTTACTTTGGTTTTAAAATTTTTTCTTGACTAGGTTTTATTTCAAAAAAACTACCCCCTTCAAAACTAGGTTTTTTTTCGAAATGGACTTAGCCTAGGCTCTAACCCTAGAATTGCATGCACCTATAGATCTAGAAGCCAGCATCTCACAAGCACCTTAGGGTACTTTGAATGATAACCTAGAAAGGGTTGAGATGCTTAGGACTTTGCCTTAACTCAAGATGCTTTAAGTCAGTGCATCTGCAGTAGTTGGGGCACTAAATACAAACTGAACAGCAATCAAGTTAAGTATCAAGTTTAGACAATCTAACTTGAACAATGCACTTAACTTGACTAACCCTAGCGAAAACTACTGTTTATAACAGTTGGTAAGTAGCTAATTGGGTTAGACACGTACCTAAAGATTTAACCAGACTTAGGCTCCAGTTTGATTCAGTACAGCAAATGCTTTAATTATTGCAATTTTTTTCTGCATTTTTGATATATGTCAAAGGGGGAGAGTTGGAAAGGAAACAGGGAACAAAAATTGTTTTAAAATTTTTTCCCATTGTCTTCTTCAAAAAGTTGAACTGAAAAAAATAAAATTGGTGGATCAAAGTTAGTTTTATTTCTAAACTCTGAATTATTTTGAAACTTAATGTTTTTGCTTAAAATTATTGTTTAGCTTAAAGGTTTTTTTAAAAATTTCCAACTCTGAACTATGTGTTTTGAAATTATGTTTAAGCCTAACATAGTGCCTGAAATTTTCCAAACTGAAAATTTTCTAAGTCTGAAATTTTTCAAAACTTGAAATCTTCTAAGTACTTAACTCACACCACCCATTTTTTGAAAAACCTAGGGGGAGATTTCTTCCAGGGGGAGGGAATCTAACTTAGGATTTCAATTTCAGCATTTTTTTCCTTAACTTTTTGAACTAGGTTGCCATATATCAAAAAGGGGGAGATTGTTGGTACAGAATGCACCCAAGTCAAACCTGTGTTTTGATATTGGCAAAAGGGTTCAAAAGTTAAGGGTTAGTTGTTGTCTAACAAGCTTCTTGAGTGTACAGGAAAAGCCCTAGCGAAGGAAGGCTAGGCACTGGCGAAGGACTGCCAGACAGGAGAAGCCCTAGCAAAGGACTGCTAGGCACTGACAAAGGACCGCCAGAATGCTAAAGCCCTAGCGAAGGACTGCTAGGCTGGCGAAGGACTGCCAGAAGAAAAGACCTAGCGAAGGGCAGCTTGGTAACTCAAGACCTGGCGAAGGACTGCCGGGCAAAAGTCCAACTGGAGGATCCGGTTGGCACCAGGTAAACTCTCCCGAGAGGAGTAGGTGAGGACGCGTTCCCCTTGAGGGAACATTAGGCGTCGGTTCGACCTAGGGCTCCATTTTGGAGACCAAAGTCAGAACCAAGACAGCTAAGGCTGTATAAAATAAAATTGTTATTTGGACTAACCCTGGATACAGGATCGAAGGACTGAGTATCTGCAGCTCAGAGAGCCTCGAAGGAGTGAGGCAGAAGCTGAGCAGGGCGCCCCGGACGACCAGGGCACCCCCAAGGTCAACCCAAGTCTGTAACAACCTCGACGCGCTTCACCCCGCTTGTCGCGGGCGCCCCGCGTGTCTCGGGCGCCCCCACTGCCAGCTGCCGAAGCGCATCCCTGCGAAGCCGAAGAGATGAGACCTTTGACCTGTCAAACCGGGCGCCCCGGTCAAACCGGATCCCGAGGATAAGGGGATCAGACGGCGACCGAGCTAAAACCGGATCTGCTGCCACGTAGGGGGCTCCCCCGTCGACCAGGGCGCCCCTAGGCCCTATATAAAGGGCCCTCGACCTCCTTCTTCAGAGCATCAATTACTGCGACGCTTCCACGCTCTACAACTTTCATTCAACGCATCCAAACGCTCCGACGACCGCGCTCTGCTCCAGGAACTTCTCAACTCAAGTCCGAAGCGCCGTCGACCTCCCGCTGCACCGAAACTCGAGCTTACCCCGGGAGTTAGTAAATACAGAAGTGTTATCTTTCTTATTGCAATTTGTATTTCTCTTCTGTACTTATTCTACGCATTATAGAATTGCCCAAAGTAAACGGTCAACGACCGTGGGCCTTGGAGTAGGAGTCGACCCAGGCTCCGAACCAAGTAAAACGACCTTGTTAGCGTTGTGTTGCTTTTTGTGTATTATTTCCGCTACGCACTTACTCTTTTTTAAATCCGAACGATTTGCGACATTCACCCCCCCCCTCTCTCGCATTTCTCGATCCAACAAATTTCTCCTAGAAAATTAGGTGAACTATGGAATGCGTCAAAGGGTTTGGAAGACTAAGGTGAGTCTTAATCCTAGGGAATTGGCACATTAAAAGGAGATTTATGGAGAAAAAGATGAAAATGTGTTTATATTTGATAAAAATCAGGGTTTAATGTGTAAATGTCATATAACTCAGTACTAAAAATGTATTGTGGATAGGTATGGGAAGATACATCTAGGAGAGGCCAAAATTAGGACTTATAGATAAGTTTAAATGATACAATTTAGGAAAGGTTAAATTTCATGCCAATCTTGGGATCCGGAGTAGTTTTGTTTGAAAACATATTTTTCCCAAGAAGGCATAGGCTTCACAAATCTCTCCACGAAATTTCAGATTTTTTGGAGATTTATGGAATTAATTAGGCATTTCAGAAATAAGGCTGAAATACTGAAATTCAGGTGGCAGTCGACTGGCTCAGAGCCAGTCGACTGGTACAGTGTAAACTCAAAACTGGGAAATTCAAATTACCAGTCGAATGCCCATGGGGAAGTCGACTGAAGTCTCTGTTCAGTTTCTTAGTCGACTGCCCCTGGGATAGTCGACTGGTATGTGGGGTTTTAAGTAGGAACAGCCGCGCGGGGTGGCCAAAACCTAGGATTTTGGTTACCACCCCCTGCAAGATCTTCTCCTCCGCCTCCTCCAGACGATGACATGCAGTAGATTGGACTTTATTTGATGGCTTGAGTGTTGAGAGTGTGTTGCTTAGATGTTATTTTTATCTCTCAAACACTTTTTCATTTTGGGATTGTAATATTTCGTCACTTCGGGGCTTTAGCCCTTGTGCCACTTTCATGTTTATATTCAAGTTATGTATGATACATTTACTTATGCTTTCATGAAATTGTGTGTCATGGTTTCTTATTGCTTATATTGGTTAAACCTCATGACTTACTTATATTGGTTAAAAATTCATAGAGTGCTATTGAATAATAGGATATGAATTTGAATTAAAGTCCTTGGTTATGCTTTCATATTCCTTGAATAAAGTTTTACTTCATGATGTAATGTTGATTGTATGAAGTGAGGCTTTGTTGATATCATGAAATTCAAGGAAGGTTGATATTGAATGATAATCTCTTGCTAAATGAAAGCATATGGGAGTTTCATATATGTATGTCTAGGGTTAAGGATAAAAGAGGGGGAGGTTTTTGTCAAAATAAAAATTTATAAGGAAAAGGGGGGAGTTGAAGACAATTCTATGTGTCAAATTGTAATGGTTAGCTTTGGTACACACATGGAATTATGAAAAGGTTGGAAAGTTGATACAAAATGATTATTTTTTAGGAAATTGAAGTTTGTACCAAAAGTCAAGCACATTTGATACTTTTCATGAAACTATATTTTTCTAGGGTAGAGTATATTCTAACAAATGTGCTTGCAAAATTTTAGATTTTTTCGGATTTTCTAGAATTTTCTAGAGATTTCTGAAATTCGGTTGGAATTTCAAAAGTTGGTTGTATCAGTCGACTGCCCTGGGGGTAGTCGACTGATGTCTCTGTGGGTTGCGGAAACAGAGGGAAAACCAGAGGCCAGTCGACTCCCCCCAGGGGCAGTCGACTGGTAAAGCTGTATGTTGATTTCTGAGGGGTTTTTCAAAAATATGTTGAGTTCTTTTTGGCACTAGGGGTAGGATTGCTTGGGGCAATCATTTTGATGGTGTCAAAGGGGGAGAACTTGGGTGTTAAGTTAGGTTTAACTTGTGGGGTTAAGTTCGGTATAACTTAACTTGGTGTTGTGTAAGAATTGAAAATTGGGAGAAGGCATAGGTTAAGTAGGAGGTTGCCTCTTGTTTGTTATGCTTTAATTTTCAATTGCTACTGCTTTTGATGTTTTTGTTTACATAACTTAAACATATTTCCACACATCAAAAAGGGGGAGATTATTGGGGCAATCGACCCAGGTATGATCTAGAGGATCATGGTTTTGATGTATGTGGTCAATATGATTAAGTTAGGGTTTGTTGTTGGACTAATATGTGTATGTGAGTGTGCAGGTACACATAGACTTGGTTGGATGCCTTCAGATGAAGGGTGGCATGGAGGCAAGTTGGAGGCTTGTGTGCGCATCCAAGGGACCATGGGCAAAGACGATGAGCCGAGGGATGCGGATTTTGAGGCATGCATGAAGGATGACATGGAGGCAAGCTGGAGGTTTGTGAACGCATCTGAGGGACGGGAGCCAAAGACGAAGAGGGTGTGAAGGCAATAAATCGAGACTGCGAATTGAAGAGTCAACTAGGTCGTGAGGGTCCAAGTGTTAGTGGTTGTGCTCAGGAACTAAGCCGGGAGGGTTTGAGTGCGGAGAGAAATATACTCAGAAAGGGTACCCTAGGCTTAGAAGGGGACCAGGAGCAGTCGACTGGTAATGACTGGTGATTCGAACGTTGGCTGTAACGGTCGAATCTGAGTGGGACCAGTCGACTGCCCCAGGAGCAGTCGACTGATAGCGACCATTTAGTACTCGAGCTCTATTTAAAGGATCCCGTTTAAGACTACTGTTTCTTGGCGAAATCTACTTGGATAGAGTAGATTAGTAGCCTTTCTTGCTCATGTAGTGTCCAGAGGTTGTGGAGAGGTTTCTCAACCCACAAGGAGCTATGCGATCTAGCCGGAGGTGCTCCAGGGAATCATCCACCGACGGATTAGGGATCGCCCACCTTACGAGCAGCCGTGAAGTAGGAGTATCATCTCCGAACCACGTACACCAGTGTGTTTCTTTCTTGTTTTAGTTTAGTTTTTATTTTGTATATTCCGCTTGTGCACTAACGGTTGTAGGAAGAAACCGAAAATTGCTATTCTCCCCCCCCCCCTCTAGCAAGACTACACGATCTAACATCAATGTGCAGGATAAACTAAAAGGATGTACAATATTGTCCTAAATTCAAGGAATATCGAACCAGAAGCAGTATCTTCAGTCGATGAAGAAGAAACGACCCACATGGTAAAAACATTGAGTAAATATTTTAAATCTAATAAATTTAAGATGTAGGACAAAAAACGTTCTCTGGAAAGATCGAAAGTTAGATGCTGCAATTGTGGTGAAGAAAGGCATATGAAAGAAAACTACCCAAAGCTGAAGAAGAAAGAGCCAAAGAAAGACAAGCACAAAAACCTCAAAGTCACATGGGACAACACGTCATCATCAGAGTTTGAACTTGAGGAGTATACCAGACTAGCACTTATGGCGAGTCACTAAATTGAGCATCATTGATGGGGGAGCTACTTCAAAAGAAAGCAGCGATGAAGGGGGAGCTTCTAACTTCGAACACGATATGGTAAGTGAGGTATGTCTGCTACCTCCTGATCAATTATATTATGGAATCAAACACGACTAGATCACTATGTAAATTGAAAAATAAAAATGTAGATATGAAAAAGAAATTAGCAAATGCATGTCCACTAAAAAATGATGTACCAGGTAACAAACGAACATGGGATGACCGACCCGACCTCACGAAATAATCCCACCAGCTGTCAGGGTAAATCGGGAAGTGGTCACGACTAGCGGTCCAGAAGCCCCACGTTCCAAGGTCCACACCCTATTTGGAGGAAAAATTCCTACAAAATGTATGTCCACTAGAACTAATCAAGTAAAGCATGATAATGATAAAGTGAAAGAAGAAATAAATCGCTGAAAAATTATGTATGTTCAAATATTTTTTCACCTAAAAAGAATATTAGATATACTAGAATACTTAACTGGTATTTAAAAAATCACAGGAATTAAATTATAAAAGTGTCCAAAAACTACGTCTAACCACAATTTCTGATTAACCCTATAAGTAGAAATTTATATTGGATATCTAAATCTATTTGAAACAATTTGTTTATTTTGTATGTATGCTTAAGTAGTTAAATAAATTTCTTTTAATTTTCTTGATTATTAGAAAACTCAATTCCACGATCTATTTCTAGATTAATTTCTTTATTGAATTTTTAGGTGATAGAAATTTTTTACTATTGATATTATGAATTTTTAATAAAAATCATTTTTTTTAATTTTAAAAATACTTATAAAATTATTTTTGAAAAAATTTGATTTTTTTCAAGATATGTACGTTACATGTTGAACATGGTAGAAAATTATGAGATTTTCTTTCAAAGTAAATATATAATTTTGAGAAATCTTTTTTTTTAATTATCAATTCTGCCATGAAAATTATTTTTCCTATATATATAAAATTTACTTTATTTTGAAAATTTTCACAAAGTAGTTTGCTAATATTCCTTTTTGATAAAAAAAAATTGAGAATTTTTGGATTGTAGATAAATTTTTATAATTTTTTATCAAAAATAATATTTTAAATTTTAAAAATACTTTAAAAATTATTTCTGACAATCCTGATTTTTCAAGATTCGTATTTTGTTTTTTGAGCGTTGTAAAAAATTATTAGATATTTTGGTCAATATCCAATTTTAAAAATTATTTTACAATATTTTGGACAAAAATCTTTTTTTTATGTGATCAAAGGAGGAGAGTTATAGTTATTAGGGTTAAGTTAAATGGGAGGTTTTAATTGCAATATTTCTCATACTAAAATTGCGTAATCTATTTTATTGTTTTTAACCAATATTATTTTCTATATTTTGTTTACCCTAACTTAACTTGGATTGATACACATAAAAAGAGAAAAATTATAAATATGGGATCGGTGGCATTGATAAAGGGGGGTGAATATCGACTCGTAAATTTGCTCTGAATCTTCGTTAATCATTCGCTTAATATCAAAGTTGTTAGTAGCAACAGAATAAAAGATAAAGCCAAAACAAAACAAAAACACGCGAGATTTACTTGGTTCCCAACCCCCTAGGGTCAGTACATCCAAGGCCTAATTACGGGTAGCGCTCGTCCACTAGTGGTCTCCTTTTCGGAATTTTGGGAGGCGGAGAAACCCGTCTTACAGTTAAGAGTACAAGCAAAATAATGATAAAGAATTACAAGTTATAACTAAATGCAAACCAAACAAAAGATGACGATCTTGACCAATCCAGAACTTCGAAGCATCGCGCACATCCTCCTAAAGCCTCCTTGGTCGTAGAGCTTCGTCTTCGCACTTTTTCTTTGCATAGAATGAGCAATCGGATATGAGAGTTGATGTTCTAAAAGCACAGCTCGCATCCCCTTTTACACACTGCATTTAGGCACCCTAGAGCCCATTGAGGCACCCACAGTGGTCAAACTTGATCCGAACCAGCAAACTCAGTGCAAGGATAAAGTCCTGCATCCCAGGCACCTGGGATGTTTCAAGCACCTGGGATGGGCACCCTCAACCCAGGGCGCCCTCCATATAGGACGCCTGGGTTTATTCAAGCGCCCAGGAAGCCCTTTCCCAGTCTTTTTTTGTTTTGCGTTTGCTCTCCTATATTGCCTCCAACTCCAGGTTCCTATAAGACAACCAAACACACAACAAACAAACAAACAATCTTAAGTTGAATGATTGACAACCAGAGTTGTCTGGTTCTGACTTTGGATTTTAAATGAAATTCTATGTCGAACTGACGCCTACTGTTCCCTTTCCCGGGGAACACGTCCTCACCTACTCCACTCTAGAGAAGTTACCCTTTGCCAACCGGGACCTCCAGTCGGACTTTTGCTCGGCCTCTGAGACTCCCGTATCTCGAGACGTCCGATACTCGACCCATCTCTACTTCTGCCTGTAATCCTCGCTCGGCTAAGTCTTTTGCCCGATCCTCGACCAAAACTTTATGCCTAATTCCTCGAACAAGGAATTCGGTGCCCAATCCTCGGCCAAGTCTTCGTGCCCAATTCGCGACCAGGGCTTCGTGCCTAGCTTCACTCACCTAGACTTCGTCCACCTAGCTTTACTCACTAGGACCCAACTTCACTCACCAGGATTTCGTTCCTCGATAAGGACTTCTTTGCTAGTCATCTTAATCTTGACTAGACTTCTCTCTACCAAATATCAAGTCCTATTTGACTCAGTCCTTAATCTATCTGACTAGATATGGGTTTAGTCATTCTGCCAAACATCAAGTCCTGTTTGACTTATCCCTTGGTCAAACTGGCCAACGCTGAGTACTATTCACTCTGCTAAACATCTCCTGTTTGGCTAACCCTTGTTCTAACTAACTAAACCTCGATGAATTATCACACATGTCAAATCTAGGTTTGATCACTCCGCCAAACATCAGACCATGTTTGGCTAAGCCTTGGTCAACCTGACCATGGTATATTGTCAAATATCGAAATACTAGAGGTTGATTATTCATGACTGATGCTCTTTGCACTAACAATCTCTCCCTTTTTGATGTTTGACAATAATCTTAAGATATGTCTAAGGGTTTTAGGTCAATACTTGGGAGAAATTGAAAAAAATCTAACTTAAGATACTCTCTCCCTCTTTGACACACATCAAAAAGAAATAAAAGGTAATAACAAAAGATTGTAAGTTAAAATTTGCACCAATAATACGATTTTTGAAAATATTTAATTTTTAAATAAAACATAATTTTCAAAAATCCTCCCTTTTTTATTAAAAAAACCAGGCACCTTTATCAAAAAAATATTTCAAGAGACACTAAGTACTTGAGTAAAATTTGAAAAGATAAGTATTTTATTTATTTGAATTTCTCTAAATCAGACACAATCCTAGGAATCTTGTTGACCGCAAGTAAATTTTCTATGTGTCTTAGAGATTTTCCAATCAAGATAAAGTATTTTCAATATATGTATTTAATTTTTGAAAAATAATAAATTTCTTGATTTGGATTTCTCCCCAATATGACACAATCCTAGGAAACCTTGTTAACCACAAGGAAAACTTTTCTATGTGTTTTGGAGATTTTTTCAAACTCAAGTAATTTTTCAAAGATTTTTAAAAATATTCAAAAGACAAAAGATTTTCAAAATATGTTTTGGAAAATGAGAATATTGTATTTTCAAAAATAAAGTATTTTTGAAAAGATAGTATTTTTTAAAAATATAGTATTTTTGAAACTTTCTAATGGTTATTTTAATTTGAACCTCCCCTTAAACCTGACACAGTCCTAGGAAGCTTGTTGACCACAAGTCGATCTTCCTCTGAGTCTTAGGGTTTGATTCAAATGAAAAGAATTACAAAAAAAATTTTAAAATGATTTTAAAGTAATCAAAAATTAAAGGACGAATTGTTCTTTTGATTGGGACTCCCCCTAAGTCTGACACAATCTTAGGAATATTTGCAAATCATAAGGAAAACTTCATATGTGCCTTTAGAGTTTATCCAAATCATAAGAGCAATTAACGCATATTTTTGAAAAAGTATTTTTCAAAAAATATTTTGATTTACATAATAATTTTTTGAAAAATATTTTTCAAAAAGCATTTTAAAAGAAATAATCATTTTTAAGCAACCCCCATTTTGAATGAGATAAATTTTTGAAAAGAATAATTTTTTGAAAAATAATTTTCAAAAGAAATTTAAAAAAATCGCAAAAAGATAGACTCCCCCTGAACCCGACACCTTCTGGCTACCCTTGTTAACTACAAGAAACTCTACCTAAGTATTTTAAGGAACTTTAGTGTTGACCTAGAGGATTTGTGTCTAAGTGCAGATCAAACAGCTTTCGAAAAGATATATAATTTTTGAAGTATATTTATAGGTACACACAATCATGCATGAAATTCGTTAAAATATTATTATGTTTAATCACTATTTTTAAAATAGATTTTTAAGAAAATATTCTAAGGATTTTTGAAAATATTTATCAATTGATTAGTCCTTATCATCTCACCCATTCTAAGTGTTGCAGTACAAATAAGTATGGTTGACTTATGGGTGTTGTGAGATGCTTGAATAATTTTTTTCAATTTAATTGTATAGATTGTTTAATCTTGAGTTAGATTAAAGTTTAACAATTAGTAACTTAAAAATAAATTTCAATAATTGGCTTTCAGGTCTTGGCGAGCCACAGGGGCCTTCTTGGTTATCGAAACAACGACTCTTTCCTTAGACAAAGCCTTTTAAAGAAATGATACTTTTAATTTACTTTTTGAGAAACTCTGGTCTAATTAGTCTGAGATATGGCGAGGTAACTTCGGCTAGTTCCACTTAGCTAGGTCGACCAAGTCGGGTACTCCTTACCCTTCCTGACTTCCTAGTTCAAGCTTCCCCAACGTACTATCATCTCGCCCCACCCTGGTACTATGTTAGGCAAGTATCAACCAATCTTTTTCCTATCTAGTCATTCTAAGTTAAGCAAAAAATAAGCTAGCATGAATGACATGACAGATATATATGAAGAAAAATAAACAGATGCATGAATATGGCAATTATGCATGTATCAATCAAGTCAAATCATTTTAATTAGATTTCTAATAAAGTATCAAATTCTCGGTTTGATATAGAACATGTGAACCCACGAATATATCAACCCACTTTGACATATTTATTATTATCAAGTTGAATGTTTAAGTTGGGTAGAATTTTACTTAGTTTCATAATTAAAGGCAATCAATTTAAATTTAGTTCATGGATTTGAATTAAGGATTGAGTTTCTAATTAAAGTTGAATTGTTAATTAAAATTTAAGTTTATTCAATTAGCTTTAAATATTTTAAAAATTATTAGAATTTGAGATTTAGATTATTAATATTTAAGTTTTTAAAATTTAAGTTTTTAAGATTTATGATTAATTAAGTTTTAAGTTTTTAAGATTTATGATTAATTAAGATTTAAGTTTCTAAGATTTGTGATTAATTATGATTTAAGTTTTTAAAAATTAAATTTGAAATCAAGATTTAATTAGGATTTAAGTTTTTAGATTTGTGATTAATTAAGATTTAAGTTTTTAAGATTTGTGATTAATTAAGATTTAAGTTTTTATGAATTAAATTTGAATTTAAGATTTAAGTTTTTAGATTTGAATAATAAGTTTGAATGTAATTGAATCATTTCTATTAATTCAAAAAATTCTGTTTCATCTATTATTTCTTTTGTTTTTAAGTTTTAAATTTTATTTAATACTTCTATTTTATTTGAATTCTTGTAAGCTTTTTTAATTATAGCTTCAATTTTGGTAGGTTCATCTTCATCTTCAGAATCATATTCCTTTTTTATCTTCTGAGTTATATTCAGAATTAATAAAAGTTGTATCATTATCTTCAAAATAAGTAGAATAATTTTCAGGATTACTAATTAAGTTTGTATAATTATCTTCAAAATAAGTAGAATAATTAATTAAGGATTCATAATTATTTTCAAAGTTATTTGAATTATTTTAAGAATTACTGTGAGAATTATTAATTAAAATTTTATTATTATCTTCAAAATTATTAATTACATTTTCATAATCACATTTAGAATTATTAATTACAATTTAATTATTATCTTCAGAATTATTAATTAAGGTTTGATTATTATCTTCAAAATTATTAACTAAGGTTTAATTATTATCTCTAGAATTATTAAGATTAACTGAAAAAAAATAGAATTAATTTCTAAGATTACAACACTAATATTAAAAATTAAAGAGTTAATATTCAATATTTTAATATTATCATTATTTGATTTAGGTCCATTACTAACTAATTTATCATACAATATAAGTTTGTTATAGAGAAAATCTAATTTATCAGAAAAATTAAAGGTTACGTTTGCATGCATAGAGGTATTTCTGGAAAGAAAATTATTATATACATTTGAATCTAAACTGACAGAATACTTCTGCAAGAATTAAAATGTTGTACCTACATTACATTTTTCCCATTTTCTAGCATTTTGGACCCGCTTTTCCTCCAATATGGACACTGATTCTTGTAGTGCCCGTAGTTTTGGCACTTAAAGCACATGATGTGGCTCTTGTCCCTCCGAGCTCCTGACGCTGGTACCTCTATTGCCGTCGGTGGTGATATACGGGTCTTACAAGTAGGACACTAGTTTTTATAGTGTCATCTCTCCCTGCACTTAAAATAAATTATGTGATATTTAAAATTAGACATAATAAAAATATACCTTTTCACCATTTTCTCCCCATCAATTCCTGGTCTTCTTGCTCCTTCGGCGGTGAGTCCGATCAGAGCCACCCGCTCTAATACCAATTGTGGGATCGGTGGTGTCGATAGAGGGGGAGGGGTGAATATCGGCTCATAAATTTGCTCCGAATCATCATTGATTGTTCGCTTAATATCAAAGTTGATTGTAGCAGTGGAATAAAAGATAAAGCGAAAACACAACAATAACACATGGGATTTACTTGGTTCCCAACCCCTCACGGTCAGTACATCCAAGACCTAATTACGAGTAGTGCTCGTCCACTAGTGGTCTCCTTTTCGAAATTTCCAAAGGGGAAAACCCCATCTTATAGTTAAGAGTACAAGCAAAATAGTGATAATGAATTACAAGTTATAACTAAATGCAAACCAAATAAAAAGATGACGATCCTGACCAATCCGAAACTCCGAAGCGTTGTGCTCTTCCTCCTGGAGCCTCCTTGGTCGCAGAGCATCGTCTTCGCACTTTTTCTTTGTAGAGAATGAGTAATTAGATATGAGAGTTGATGTTTTGAAAGTATGGCTCGCATCCCCTTTTATACACTGCATTCGAGATCCCTAGAGCCCATTGAGGCGCCTCACAGTGGTCAAACTTGATTCGAACCAGTGAACTCAGCGCAAGGATAAAGTCCTGCATCCTAGGCGCCTGGGACGCTTCAACCGCCTAGGATGGGCACCCTCAACCCAGGGCGCGATGTAAGGCGCCTGGGTTTATTCAGGTGCCCAGGAAGCCCTTTCCCAGCCTTTGTTGTTTTGTGTTTTCTCTTCTATGTTGCCTCCAACTCCAGGTTCCAGCAAGACAACCAAACACACAACAAACAGATAAACAATCTTAAGCCTTAATGATTGACAGTCAGAGTTGTCTGGTTCTGATTTTGGATTTCAAATGAAATCCAAGGTTGAACCGATGCCTACTATTTTCTTTCCCGGGGAACGCGTCCTCACCTGTTCCACTCTGGAGAAGTTACCCTTTGCCAACCAGGACCTCCGGTTGGACTTTTTCTCGGCCTCTGATTCTCTCGAAGCTCGAGACGTCCGATCCTCGACCCATCTCTACTTCTGTCCGTAGTCCTTGCTCGGCTAAGTCTTTTGCCCGATTCTCGACCAGGACTTCATGCCTAATTCCTCGAACTAGGACTTTGGTGCCTAATCCTCGGGCAAGTCTTCGTGCCCAATCCGCGACCAGGACTGTGCCCAACTTCACTCACCAGGACTTTGTACACCTAGCTTCACTCACCAGAATTTCGTCCACCTAGATTCACTCACTAGGACCCAACTTCACTCACCAAGATTTCATTCACCAAGCTTCACTCACTAGGACCTAGCTTCACTCACCAGGATTTCGTTCCTCGATAAGGACTTCTTTGCTAGTCATCTTAATCCTGACTAGGCTTCTCTCTGCCAAACATCAAGTCCTGTTTGGCTCAGTCCATGGTCTATTTGACCAGATATGGGTTTAGTCACTCTGCCAAACTTCAAATCCTGTTTAGCTTATCCGTTGCTCAAATTGACCAACCCTGGGTACTATTCACTCAGGTAAACATCAGGTCATGTTTGGCTAACCCTTGTTCTAACTGACCAAACCTTGATGTATTGTCACACATGTCATATCTAGGTTTGATCACTCCGCCAAACATCAGGTCTTGTATGGATAACCCTTGGTCAACCTGACCATGGTATATTGTCAAACATCGAAACACTAGAGGTTGATTGTTCATGACTGATGCTCTTTGCACCAACAATAAATATCCCGGGTAGTTTTGATGTAATCAACCAAGTTAAGTTAGATCCTGATAGTTTTAATCCTTGTGTCTAAGTGTGCAGGATCTTAGGAACACAAAAAGTCAAGCGAAAGACATAACAGACGAAAAGGATAGCACAGGGAAGGGAGCCGACAGGCTCAGTGCATCTGAGAGACGCAGAGGCTACAAAAGAGTACACTAGTGGATGAGAATGACGTAGTTGATGTCCAAGGGATGAGAAGCCAGGAGTTAGCCCATTTGCGGTGAAGTCCAGAGTCAAGTTCAGGTGAGTCAAACTCTGGTTAGCCGAAAATCACCTAACGAACAAAAACGGAGAAAAATCAACATAGAAGTTGACTTTGACCAAAAGGTCAATTGAGGCGCCTCTAGTCAGTTGCCTCTAGAGTCGTCTCGGTTGAGAAGATTGAGTTTTGCGTAAAAGCAAAACTAAGGCACCTCAATTGATACCTAAGGTGCCTTAGTTGATACCCGAGCCGCCTCGAGTCGGAACTGAGGCACCTCAAATGAATAGTAACTGTTGAGTGACCATTTCATACACGGATAAAATTTAATTTATTCATTTATATTTAATGTCTTCTAGTAGAGCATGCATATTTTTGAGGTTCTCTACTATCTTTGTTGTAATTATTTCTTTCAGTTGTAATAGAACCGTTTGAGTTTGATGCTCAAATTGCTTGGATGGTAGTTCAAAGGGGTTTTGCTTGTTGATTTCTTCTATTAGTTTTGATAGACTTAAAAATATTTTCTTGGTGGGAATACTAAGTAGATTAAGCTGGCTAACTCTTATGTTTAATGAGTCTTGAAAGTTTTTTAAGAAATCTAGGTTTCTTCTCAAGTCTTCCTAGTAGTTGTGTTTGTTGGATTACAGTCGTAGATACTTGTTCTAATATATGATAGATATGGTTTTGTTGAGATGCCAGAGAAATGCCTAAGCTAAGAACCAAGTTTGTGAGAGTATTTAAGTGGGGTTTTCACTATGTAGGTAGTGGTTGGATGCTCTAGATCAAATATAACAATTATGTTTAAAATGATCTGTTGTCATGATCTTTCTAGTTGGGGTTTGTAGTGCTAAATCTAAATAGTCTAATTTTTGAAACTCCTTAAACACAGTTGTATTAAAAGTCATGCATTTGTAATCCACAAAATCGTAGGGCTCTGATATCAATATTTTACTTTTATGAATAGTAATTGTGAATAGTAATTTTTAATAGTAATCTTA